>CM077351.1:10476522-10937027 GCA_039655645.1 Ammopiptanthus mongolicus | reverse complement strand
GTCATGTCTTCTTCAACCTCCTCTACCGTTGCATGGTCTAAGTTGAAGAAGGCATATCCAATTGCTCTCGTGCTCGGGTCATGTCTCTCAAGGAGCATCTCTCTACATTTAAAAAATTTCGAAAATAATTATTCACAACATTTTATTTTTTGGTGGTTAAGGGGGTTAAGATTTTGTTTGATATGTTCAATAAGTTAGGTTATAGCTTATTTGATTGGTTTATAAAATTGTTTGATCAAAGTCGAGGTGTTTGATAAACGAGTTTATCGCATTAGCTTATAGCTTTTCTTCATAAGCTAATTTATTTAGGTTATAGCTTAATAATTTTTCTCTCATTTTTATCCTTTTTATTTTATCAAAATTTCTACCTTATTCAAGCCATATATAAAATAAAATTCATATAAAGTTATTATTTCATTACGATTATTTAACAAATTTTTTTAAAAATAAATAAAATTAAAAATAAATATTTTAATTATAAAGCTTTATTTAAAATTTAAAAAAGAATTTATATAAAAACATATAAATATGTTCTTTTATGTCATTTTATATTTATAAGTTAGTTTAATAACTAATTTTATCAAACACTTTAAATTCAATCGATTAACTTTTTAAGTTATCAATTAAAAATTAGTTTATCAACTATTATCTAAAGCACAAAAAAAAAAAAGATCAATACAAGGAAGAGACCACACCTGGTAAAGAAGCCTCAATCATATCACAATTCAAAAAACTAGTTAAACTAGGAGAAGGGAAATGTTTACAATATTGTAAATCATTTTTTATTCACACTCATATTTTCGATTATTTATCTTATTTTCATCCAACGATATAAACTATTAAATCTAAAATCATAATCACTGGGATTAAAATATATAAGATTAACGGTTAGAGATGATATGTAAGAAGAAAAATAACATCCCTCCTCTTTATTAATTATTAGAATAAGTGACGATGTGATAATATATTATTGATTGGGATATGATATAATACATCAAAATGGGACAGTAGATCTTCATTCATTCTTTATATGGATAAGAATTTACTGTCCCATTATGGTGTATCATATTCAATCATCATCGATGGAAAAGAATTTGTTATCTCATTTCAATATTTTATCATATATTTTATCCTTTTCAAATTACAAAAAAAAGTTTAACTTATATGAGAATATTATTTTATTGATTAAAATAGAACGGGGTACACCAAAATTGAAGAACAAATCTTCATTCAGCGATGATAAGGTTAACTAAAAAAAATATCTACGTTGACGGTGAAAGCTCCAGGGCACTAACAATGACCCCACTGACATTTAACACACCCCGCGGAAAAATGGGCCGGTGATTATATTGCTTTGACCATATTGCCCTCGCGGGCTTGCCCTGTGGGAATATATATATATCCAAGACAAGCCACCTATGAAGACCAGAGTCACCACCACATACATATTATATTATAGCAGATAATTAGTGATACACTAAACCAAGGAGATGAAGAAAGTATCTGCCTTGTGCTTCCTCCTCCTCGTTCTCTTTGTGGCTCGTAAGTCACTACTCTTAATTCTATTGCATGCATGAAGATAGTTTTGCTTCTTTCAACTTGTCATTTTTCTTTTGTTTATAAACGTTATATACTCTATACCCTTTCATTCATTTAATTTCTTTCTTATTTTGTTTCTAAACGTTTTGACTCATGACATATATCTCTAATTAATTAATTAATTAATTGTTACCTTGCAGAAGAAGTTGTAGTGCAAACTGAGGCAAGGACATGTGAGAACCTGGCTGATAAGTACAGGGGTCCATGCTTCACCGACGGCAGCTGCGACGATCATTGCAAAAACAAAGCGCATTTAATCAGCGGCAGGTGCATCAAAATTCGCTGTTGGTGCACTAGAAACTGTTGAATAGATTTCCGAAGATGCAGGGGCATATGTATAAATAAAACTATATAAATAAACCTATATATATATAAATAAGTCTAGTACTGCATCTATGTACTATTGTAATCTTTGAATGTACTAAGTGCATAACGAATGAGTTATGTACTTTATGTTAAGAATAAACCGGCCGGTGTTGTAACAAAGCATCTATATTATTTGGTAAAATTGCTTATTGAGCCAACTGTACTTGACCAGTGCTTTTACATTTTCATTTGCTTTTTGTTTTAACTGTTTACACTTGCATATATTATTCTCGAGTTATACGATCACCTTTTTTAAGGTTTTGTTTGAGCCTCGTAAAAATGACTGATAAATTAGTTTATAACTGATAAATTAATTTTTATCTAAAAGTTTATAGTTGATAGTTAAAAAAATATTTAATTAAATTTAAAGTATTTGATAAAATTAGTTGTTGAACTAGTTTATAAACGTAAAATGACATAAAAGGACATATTTATGATAAATATAGTAAAGCGAAAATTTGATTCAATAAATGAGGGTAAAAATAAGAGTAAAGTCAATAAGATATAAGCTATAAAGTATAAGCTATAATTCAAAAGCTAAATAAAATAGTTTATGAAGAAAAAATACTCCCTCCGATCAATATTATAAACAAAAAAGTCCTAAAGTTTTTGGTCAAAAATATAAGCAAAACACAACTACTTTCCTTCTATTTAATGACATTATTCCTACAATACCCTTTTCATTGATTACCAATTTTGTTTTCCAATAACTCATTTTATTTCAAGTCACAAGTCACAAGTCCCTTTATGAAGGGTATTTTAGATAATAGACCTAATTTTTTAACAACATTAAATGAGATTAACCAACTTCCTTAATATGTATGTTTCATTAAATTTTTGCTTATACTCCCTCCATTTCATTTCTTTAGTCTTTTTAGCATTCTATATACAAATTAAGAAATCATAAATTTGTATGTAAATGTACCAAAATATCCAGGGAAGAATTAAATGAAATATTCAATCAAGAAGCATAACCTATAAAGACATAAAGCCAATTGAGGGTTGGAAAAATTATACATTGGATTTATAAAACCCCAATTGTTTTGAAACAAAAACAAATTGCTAAAGAGACTAAAGATATAGAACGAAGGGAGTAATAATGACCAGAGGGAATATAAGCTAATGAAATAAGATTGTTTACCAAATATTTCTATTTCAGTTAAATTAACTATTAAACTAGTCAAATGAGCAATAAACTAGCTTATTGAACTTGTGAAAGAGATCCTAATTCCTCCCTCCATAACAAAATATAAGCAAAAATTTACACATCTAAGTTGTAACAAAATATAAACAAAATTTGACTTCTTGCATCCTATTTAATGATAGTATACCAAAAATATCCTTCATTTTATTGTATTTAATTGAAAAAAGTTTTCATATAATATAATTAATATGAATAAATAAATAGGGATAATTTAGGCAATGAAGTTGAATTTTTAAATGGGATTAATAATATTAAATGTAAATAACTAATTATCTTAATAAATATGAAAGTAATTAAATTTGCTTATATTTTATTGCGAAGGGAGTATCACGCAGTCGTTTTACGCATCATATTAAACTACAGACATATTTATTTTTGAATTAATATTAGAAATTTTGCTACCTACTTGTCACTTGACTAATTCAACATTCTCGGAAATAGTCGTTCGGTAGATTTGCCGCCGCCGCCCCCACCCTTCAAATTTATTGTAAAAATAAGTTGGCATTTTTAATGATTCTCTTCAAGGAAAGAAAGCCTATGCTACCATAAGAGAAAGGGTGCATAAACAACATAATCAAAAGCTTATTTAATATTTTTTTTTTTCAAATAAGATAAAAACAATTTATTTCCATAAGCTTCTATGACAAGTTTATTGAAATAAGCTAAAAAGAGCTTATAAAATATCATAAATTATTTTCATAAATTATTTATATAAGTTTTTTTTTTTAAGTTATTCTCATAAGCTAACATCTTTACAACAGAACCACATTGGTCCTTGGTGTTTTATTGGGGATTTCAATGTGGTTATGGGTGCTCATGAATATAGAGGTAGTGGTAGGCCTTCTCAGCTGGCTGTTGAAGAATTTAGAGCTTGGACTGATTTAAATGCCTTGACTCACATTATGACTAAAGGATCCCAATTCACTTGGTCTAATGGTAGGAAAGGAAATGCTTACACTGAAAAGAGATTGGATAGGGCAATTTGCAATGACCTTTGGCTTCATTTTTGGTCTCAGGTCTCCTGCAGCACCTTGACTCGAAGCAAATCTGATCATTTTCCTATTTTGTTGAATGCTAAAACAGTTTCCTTTCATGGTAAATCAGCTTTTAAATTCATGAAAATGTGGGATACTCACCCTGATTGTCGTAGAATCATTGCAGAGGAATGGAGCAAGTCCTATGTTGGTTGCCCTATGTTTATTATTTGTCAAAAACTGAAGGCTTTAAAGGCTAAACTTAGAGACCGGAACAAAACTGTTTTTGGAGATGTTCGCCAAGGGGTCAGCGCTGCTACTAGAAAAGTGGATCAGATTCAGGCTAGTATTGATACTTACGGTTACTCTGATGATTTAATGCAGCAAGAATAGATTGCTCAGGCTGATTTGCAGAAAGCCCTGCAGATTGAGGAGGCTTTTTGGTTAGAAAAATCTAGATTAAATTGGAGTTTACATGGTGACCATAACACTGCCTATTTTCACAAAATGGCAAAGATTAGACATGTTACTAAACAAATCAATGCTTTGAGGGTTGGTGATCAAATCTTGTCTGCAGCTCCACAGATTGAACATCATATAGTTTCATACTATCGGAACCTGTTTGCTTCAACAAATCCTTGTGTAGACACTGGCCTTGTTGAGCAAGTAATTCCAAATATAGTCTCAGTGGAGGATAATGTTCTCCTCACTAATTTGCCAATCTTGGAGGAAGTTAAAAATGCAGTATTTTCTCTGAATGGAAATAGTGCTCCAGGACCAGATGGTTTTGGTGGTTTCTTTTTTCATCAGTATTGGGATATTGTTGCTAATGATGTTTTTAGATCCGTTCTGCAGTTTTTTAAAACAGGCTGGATCCTTCCTAATTTGAACTTTAATGTAGTTGTCCTTATTCCTAAAGATCCTGGTGCGGATAAAATTGAGAATTTCAGGCCTATAGCTTTAGCTAACTTTCAATTCAAGATCATTACAAAGGTCCTGGTTGACAGATTAGCTAAAGTAGCTCCTAAAATTGTCTCTCCCAATCAAAGAGGTTTCATTCAAGGTCGTCAGATTTCTGATTGCATATGTGTTGCTTCCGAGGCTGTCAATATGCTGGATAGAAGAATCTTTGGAGGGAATGTAGCTCTTAAAATTGACATTAAGAAGGCCTTTGATACCTTAGATTGGTCTTTTCTTCTGAGAGTGCTCCATTGTTTTGGCTTTGATGACAAATTTGTAATTGGGTGGAATCCATTCTTTATTCTGCTAAACTTTCCATCTCGGTAAATGGTAATTCGGTGGGTTTTTTCTCTTGTAAAAGAGGCGTGAGACAAGGTGATCCTTTGTCTCCTCTTTTTTTTTGCTTAGCTGAGGAGGTGTTAAGTAGAAGTATAACCAAGTTAGTTCAGAGAGGGTCAGCTTCAGTTAATGACGGGACCTAGAGGATTTCCAACTCCATCTCATGTTTTATATGCCGATGATGTTATGATCTTCTGCAGAGGGACTCAAAAAAACATGAACATGCTAATGACTCTTTTCAGGGAGTATGGTGTTGCATCAGGTCAAGTTATTAATCCCATTAAATCCAAATTTTATGCAGGTTCCTTATCTGAACATCGGATGGGTGATCTTGCCTCCATTCTTGGGTTCACACCTGGTGTTTTACCCTTTGTTTATCTTAGAGTCCCTTTGTTTAAGGGGAAACCTAGAAGGATCCATCTTCAATATATTGCGGATAGAATCAAGACTAAATTGTCAGCCTGGAAAGCTTCTCTCTTATCTATTACGGGCAGAGTCCAATTAGTTCAATCGGTTCTTCAGAGTATGCTAATATACAGCTTCCATGTTTATATGTGGCCTGTAGGTCTTCTTAAGGAGGTGGAAAAGTGGATGAGAAACTTCATTTGGTCTGGAGATTATAATCACAGGAAGCTGGTCACAGTTTCTTGGAGTAAAGTGTGCAGTCCAGTCATTGAAGGAGGTCTTGGATTGAGGTCCTTGAGAGCTATCAACAATGCATCTCTTGTGAAATTGGGCTGGGAACTTATCTCATCTGATAGTCAGTGGGCTCAGCTTTTGCGAGCTAGAGTTCTAAAGCACAATGTCCCAACCTCTTCTTTTATTAGCTCCTCCGTTTGGGCTGGAGTAAAAACAGTTTTCTCCACTGTCTTGAACAATGTATCTTGGCAAATTGGTGATGGCAGAAAGGTTAACTTTTGGACTGATAAATGGCTAGAAGAGCCGCTGGTTGACATGTTGAACATTCCTTCTCATTGGCATCATTCTTTGGTGGCCAAAGTCAGTGATTTTATTAACAATGGTGTGTGGGAAATTCCTCAAAGTCTTCTTCAGCGATGTCCTTCTCTTGCAGCAGGTTTGAGTTCTGTCTCCATTCCTATTATTGATGCTGTCGATCATCTGATCTAGTCCTCCACTGATTCTGGCACTCTATCTCTTAAGGAGTCATATCAGCTTCAAGTGCAAGCTGGTCACCAAGTCTCTTGGTCTAAGTTTCTTTGGAACCCGGTTATCCCTCCTTCCAAGTCTCTTCTTGTTTGGAGAATTATTCATAACCGGCTGCCAACCGATGATTCTCTGTGGAAAAGGGGATGCACTGTGGTTTCTATGTGGAGTCTTTGTTGCCATAATGCTGAAACTGTGCATCATCTATTTTTCGGTTGCTCTTTTGCGCAAAACATTTGGTCTTGGCTTGCTGAGAAATTACAATGCAATATCAATTTCTTTTCCATGTTGGATGTTCTTAGCATCTGCTCTGGGAATTGGAGCAAGCAAGTCAAGGATGTCATCACAGCGGCCATCACCAATGCCATTCATGCGATCTGGTTTTGTAGGAACTCAGCCCGGTTTGATAGCCATGCTGTATCTTTTTCTGCTGCTATCTCCATGATCTTGGCTAATGTCATTCTCGCTGGGAATTTAAGCATAGGTGCGGCCTCCTCAAATATTAAGGAATTCAATATTCTTAAGGCTTTCCATATAATAATTCATCCTTCCAAAGGTCAAGTTTTCAAGCCTGTTGTTTGGTATCCCCCGAAGTGTAGCTGGATCAAATGCAACACGGATGGGGCTGCTAGAGGCTCACCAGGGCTAGCTGCCTGTGGTGGTATTTTTCGGGATAGTGGTGCTGCTGCGCTCGGATGTTTTTCTATGTTCATTGGAAATACTTTTGCTTTCCAGGCTGAGTTAATGGGTGCAATGGTTGCAATTGAAATTGCTTATGATAAGGGCTGGCACAATTTTTGGCTTGAGTGTGACTCTGCTTTGGTTATTTCCGCTTTCACCTCTCCTCAAACGGTTCCTTGGAGACTTCGGATTAGATGGTTAAATTGTTTAGAACTTTCTAATAGAATGAATTTTAGATATTCTCATATATATCGTGAAGGTAATCACTGTGCTGATAAATTAGCATCTCACGGTATTAGTCTTCAGGGTTTTTTTTTGGTGGGATTTGATTCCTAGTTTCATAAGGGAGGATTTTTTTCCGCAATAGGATTGCTCTTCCAAATTATAGGTTTCATTAATTTGTACATGGGTTTGGTTTATGCCCCCCCATGATTTTCTGCCTTTTTTTTCTTTATTTTTAATAATACTATGGTGTGCTGCAGATGATTGGTAGTGGCTGCTGTGCCAACCTAGTTGGGATAGTAGTCTCTATTGTGATGCTTCTGCATGCCATTTTGCCTTAAACAAAAAAAAAGTTCTTCCAAACGCACATTTTAATCATAATCATTAATCTTTAAGATGTATTTCAGCTATTAATCATAATCATAACGAAAAGAAAATTCCAAAGCCAATTTGATTGATAATTATGCAATGACATTTTTAATGCTCCATTTAACCATCAAATGTGCACTTTGGTAACATTGATGGAAAATACAAAAATTAAGCACCTAAAACTAAAATGTAACGTTAGTTAAAAATATTGATTGCTAACTTAATGTGCATCAACATGTGTTACACTCTCAAATCGGTATCACGTTTGTAATCCAAAACACCAATTAAAACGTTAAATAAAACTTGTTGGTTTTACTTTCGGAAAAACGATTTATTTAATATATCTTATTAAGTCCTGAACACCGTGATAAAATTTTTTCCTGTTTAATACCCATAAAGACCACAACTCAGAATAAGAAACAGAGTACTCATATATAAGTATATATATACAACATCAACTGAAAGGCTATGGACAACACGTCCTTTTCAACAGAAAACTGTAAAAGATAAGCTGCTAAAAGCTAAAAACTAGGCAGCGATAGTCTGGAACCATATCTCTAAAACTCATGGCCATCAGTAGCCGTTAACAGACTACCCAAAAATCGCTGCCCCAAAAGAAAAGTCTACACCCTAAGCTGGTCAGACTAATGGAACCCATTGAACAATCCTCCAAAGGAAGGTCTAATGCTAGAACCAGGAGAAGAACCCTGGGAACCTACGTTCCCGTTCTTCTGTAGATGAGGCTCGGGAGCATCCATAGGGTGATACTCTGGGTCCTCTTGAGGATCCTCCTCAGGGTCTTCCTCCTCCTCCTCTTCCTCCTCATCCTCCACTACCTGCTCGCCCGCTACCAAAACAAAAGGTGGGGGAGGTGCCTGTGGTGGCTGCTGCTGCGGGGACATGATGCTCAACCAGCCTCTGCTGCATAAGAGCCTGCAGCAACATCCAGATGGGAGGTAGGGGTACCTGGATGGTCTCCACAGTGTGGGTCCTCTCAAGAGGTCCCATCTCCATCGTCCCTCTCAAGGTGCAAACCAATCCTGTATACGTTGCGCTCTCTACTCCAGGGTGAATAACCCACGCAGCTGAGTCCTTTCTTCGATCAAATACTAGGGAGCGTACCCCCGAGTGAGCGAGCTGCTCCGGTATCGGCTCCATCTGTAAACAGGATATAATATATATACCAAGAGGACAGACCAGTCCAGAAAATATGCAAGGGTGAGAAACCAATATATGAATCCAAAAACGACAACTACATGCCCAATCCAAACAGCAGATTCATACAATATATCTCACCAAATATCAGCATGCACCATGTAATACAACATATAGTCACGTACTAACAGCAGTAAATATACAAGGGTTTCGTACCTCACATCAACGTTATCCTCTAAATGTATGCATGACACTTCCATATACCTCAACTAATATTCAATCTAGATTTCCGGAAACCCCATCGGCTAAAAACAACGAGTTGATCAGACTCAACGTCATTGCCCCGCAGGCAACATTGACAAACGCTAGAATTAAAATTCGGCAAAACGTGAGCACGTAACCTCCCAGTAAATAATACATGGGCGTGCATGTCAGTGGTACTCACGATGTATAAGTCATACTATATTGTCCTCTTCACTGGACACAATACGCTCTCCCATGGCACGTATGACATCATTGTCCATCAGAGCACAATGTTACATAATGACAATAAGTCATCCCAGGTTCCCCTTGCCTGTCAAGGTCCCCCGTTTTATGGCACGTCTGCCCACATAAAAATGCATGAGAAAACTATTTAGTTTCCGATAATTGATCTTTGTCGCATCAATATTTCCTCGTTGTAGCATCAACGCTAACAACCACCATAATATCTTAGACTTTTTAAGCCTCAAAAACATTTTTCTCGAAACAGGACATCTAGTCCAAAACAACTCAATCCAAACATCCCTAACTGATGCACCAGTTTAGAATTTTGGATTCAAGAGCATAAAAACATCCTCAAGCCTACAGGACCATAAGGATCGTCCCTAAGCCGAAACTAACACGGATCCTTGATCCACGTATTTCTACAGAACCCTAGAATCTTGACGTCTCGATTTCTAATTTCCAAGCTTTAAAACCATTTTTCTTGAAAACTCAAAAACCAAAAGCCCAAATCTCCGACACTTACACAAAGTCTTCGGGATCGGTTTTCTATAAAACAAATCGTGGTCTAGAAACCATTTCTTTTTCTTTCGTCGTTTTTCGGTGAAACACAAATTAAAACACAGCTTGTAAAAGCCTTTTTCCTTGGATAAAACCAATTAATTTAAAAATCACGTTCTCAAAACGCTTTTGCTCAAACGGTTAACTTTATTAATTTAAAAAAACTAATAAAGGTTTCTAACGCCCTATTTATCTTAAAAACATTGTTTTCATTATTACAAACACATTTTCACAATTCTGCCATTTTAAGTTACTTTTCTCGAAAGCAACTATTTATTATTATTTCATTCCAAAAGAGATAATTAATTATTTTCTCTTAAATTAAATTGAGAAACAATAAAACATTATTTATTTTTCTTAATTCCACAGTTCAAGCTTTTAAAGCTTTTAAGTTACACGATGTCGAATCCTAATCGATATTAGGTCCTCTAACGCCTTAAATCCGACAGCAGGGCACACGATACATGCATAGAATTATTCAACAATTATAGCATGTATCTACATATATCAGCAGTTATGTCATGCATAGTCAAATCCACAGCAGTAAATAAAACAATCACCCAATAATCAGATACAGATATTTATTTATCATACAAACACCGATGCAGCACATAGCTGTCGGAATTGGAATTCATCAGGTTTGTTCCCTTACATCTCGAAGTTCCAAGGTAAGCAGCGAACACCCAATCGCTCTGAAAACTGGCTCGATTAACTGCCGATCACTACATACACACAATCAATAAAGGCATTAACTCAAAAAAACAAAGATTTCTCCTATTGCACCACCGCTAGGATTCGGCCCTATTAAATTAAAAATAGCTAGGGAGCTCCAAAAATTCTCATTTCTTGGATAACACCCTAACTAAGTGTGATAACCCTAGATATCAACTCAAAACATCAAAAACCAACTAAAAACCCTACCCTACACACAAAGGGGGTTTCAGCATCTCCCTCAAACAAATATCTAGAGAGATTTTTTGGCTCTAATCTCTTGGATCATGCAAGTATGCCATGAACGTAGGCCATAGAAATTGGTTTGGTATTAAAATGATTTTTCTACAATTTTTCATGGATTTTTGAAGATTTAGGGATAAAAACCCTAACATCTCTACTCATGCAATTTAGAGGAGAAAAAAAAAGAGAGATTGAGAGAGATAGAGATGACAAGTTACCTCATATGATGATCTCCTTCAAAGTTGATGAAGGATGCTTCAAGAAATTCAAGCTTAAAGTCTCCAAAAATGGAGATTTTTTGTGAGGAGAAAAGAGAGAAAGAAAAGAGATGGGCTGGGCTGCAGTGTTGCTCGAAAATTTTGGAGAAGGAGAGTGAGGAAATTTAGATATTTATTAAAAAGACTTAGGAGTTAAGTCATGGTAAAAAAAATGGTAAAAGGTAATTACTAAAAATTAACCAAGGGCAATTTGGTTAATTCATGTCCCGACATTTTGAAAATCCTCACGATACTGATAGGAGTCCCCAAATGATTTAACATAGCCTTGGTATGAAAATTATCGGCTCAAGATTCTCGAAAAAACCTAAGACAGCTCGAATCGTCTCCCCGATCGATTATCGGCCCGAATATAAAATATTATTTATATTTTTGGACGTCAGGACACATTTTAGCAAAAAGGTAGAGGATTGAATTATAAGACTAATGGTCCTGACCGTTAGTCAAAAAGAGGTCTTGATATTAGAAAAACACTATCATCTGAAAAACATAGATCAGGCTTCGTTTGAGCTTTCGGCCCAAACTTTAACCGTAGGCTCCCACGATTATATGAAGCATGAATATGATTTTAGTTTTCCCAAAATCATTTTCTAAAGCATAGGTAAAAATATAAACTCATTAATTGAGTTTATCGTTCTTAAAAAGCACGAAAAATCAGGGTGTTACAACATGTTATTTAGCAATGCCTCAATTGAGTCTAATGCACCACAATATTTATGATTTGAAAAATGATAAAATGAATGTACTTAAACAGTGCAAAAAAATCTCTTACGACATTTACAGCAAAAAGTTACTTCATTGTAGTTATGTTCAAAACTATTGAATCTGTTAGTTCAATCACAGAGTATAAGAAAACCACAAGAAAACATATCTCTTTGGGTCATTACGTTGATCGAGAAATATACACACATTCAATTATGAAGTTACACCATGTGTTATTTATAAAACAAACCTAAACAGGGTACAACCTATAAGTCCAAAGAAACTCACCAATCATCAAGCAACTTTCTTTTTTCAAGTGTGAATTTTATAGCGTTTGCAATGCTACCTTCTCGATCAAAGTCAAAGCTTACAACCAATTGGGAAACAAAAACACCTGTCTGATCAACCTCACCAACATCATCCACAATATCCAAGTTCACTATGGGAGGAAATGAGCAACAAAAACAGAGCCCGCAATACGAAAATTCTCTGTACAAAATAAAAATTACACACAATCATCACAAAGAATTGAAAAGGAAACATAAATGAAACTGTTTGATTGGATTCCTACACGGATATCAGGATATGACAGTTGTTTATAATATTGTCATAATATTTAGATTAGTTAAAATGTCAGACATAATACTTTTTGCAAAACAGACTTTAACAAATAAAGAATTCATTTGTGCTCTTATTCCTTTCAATTTGGAAGTGGAGAAAGGGGATTGTTGTTGTATCAAAAGAGTTTTATTATTTTAAAATACTGAAAAATACTTAAAAATAATACAATTGTAGGTTTGTTTGAGCAAAGGCATTAATTTGAAAAAAGAGATTTGTTACATCACTATAAAAAAAGGATGTGTTTAGTGAGCACCAAATTTAGTTGCTAAATATGGAAATTCGGTCGCTAAACCTTTTAGCGACCACCAAACGCGGTGGCAGATTGCCTAGGCACTAAATTGTTTGGTGGTCGTTAAATGGCTTGGCGACCAAATTTCTATATTTAGTTATTGAGATTCCATATTTAGCGACCAATTAAGTGTGGATACTAAATTCGGTCGCTAAAATACCATTTTTTTGTAATACATATTAGATTACATTGATTCAAAACATTAAAAGAGATAACTTTTATTTCAGTGCATTTTAGATTGTAGAATTGGAAGGGATATAACTTTAATAACGTGACAAAGAGAATATTTGATAATCCTGAATCTGGTTTCTCAATCTTTACTTGAACATTTGATTCAATGGTTGAAAAATTGTGTAGTAGGAATTTTAGTTAATCTTGCACAATCAATAATTGTCAATGTCAATGACTATCTTGTTTTACTTTTGACAAGGTAGTATAGGAGTCACTAATTGATCAATTTCATTACCTCATATAATTGAGGCACTTTCCGGTACATGATAAGTGTGAAAAATAGTGTACTTGAAATTATGACAAAATGTACTAAATTTGTATAATAAAGGCTAAACTACACTTTTGGTCCTTTATCTTTATTTAGGTTTCGATTTGGTTCCTTTTTTAATATTCATCCCGATTTAGTCCTTTAGGTTTTAAAATTGTTCCAAGTTTGTCCTTTCCATCAACACTGTTATAACGGTGTTAGATCTCTGGCGTTAACTCACCGGAATTTGAGTATACCCACTCAAAACTGGGTATACCTGCTGGTGTTAGATCTCTGGTGTTAGATCTATTCTTCCTTCTCCTCCTCCTTCCCCTCCAAATCTACCTCCAACACATTCAAAATAAAATTCTCAAATAAAACCCTAACCCCCAAATTAAGTTTGACAGTGAAGGAATAGGGAATGTAAAATCTCAGGCTGTTTTCTGGATTGACGATTATCCCCACAAACCAACACGGGTTTCTTAAGCGTGTTTTGTTCTCACTCACGCGCTTCCTAGGGAAACTTCCCATGAGGTCACCTATCCCATAATTGCCCCAAGTCAAGAACGCTTAACCTTGAAGTTCTTAGTGATGAGCTCCTGAAAATAAGATGTATCTTGTTGTTATATGTAGTAGCAATCAATTCTTTTAAGCCTTCCTCAATTGTACAGTCTCATACTTGTACAATCATTGAGTCCCTCCACTCTGCAGTCTCATACCTACACAGTCTTAGGATCATTCTCGTTCTGGTGTGCAATTGGATCGTTCATGTGTCCCTCCGCCTAGAAGCGTGCCAGGAGTCGCTCCTTGTCCGTGCTTCATCTTTTGCACTAGCGGTCACTCCCCGTCCTCGTTAGCCCCGGTGTTACATGCCCACCAGCTTCCACTTGGTTTGTCCCCGAACCACACAGTACTGGGAGAGGTGCCGCTCTTATACCATTTGTAACATCTCAGGCTGCTTCCCATGCTGCTTTCCGAATTGATGACTGTCCTCACAAACCAACATGGGTCTTTTCAACGTATTTTGTCCTCAATCACACGCTTCCTAGGGAAACTTCCCAGGAGTTCATCTGTGACGCCTGAGGTTGGCGAGGGCGAGGCTGGCGAGGGCGGGGAGTGATCGCCGGTGCATGAGGCACAGACAAGGAGCGGCTTCTGGCAGGCTTCTAGGCAAAAGGACATATGAATGAACTGAATTCACATCGAAATGAGAGGGATCCGGAGGATGTGCAGGTATGAAACTGTACAGTTGAAGGAAGGCTTATAAGAATTGATTCGTACTACCCATAGGAACAAGATGCATATTCTTTTAGGGAGCCCAGAACATAAGAACTCCATAGTTAAGTGTGTTTGACTTGGAGCACTTGTGGGATAGGTGACCTTCTGCGAAGTTTCCCAGAAAGCGTGAGTGAGGACAAAACATGCAGAAAAGACATGTGTTGGTTTGTGGGGACAGTCGGCAATCCTGAAAGCAGTCTGGGGCGTTACATCATCCATCCCAAAATTGCTCCAAGTCAAGCACACTTAACTTTGGAGTGCTTAAGTGATGGGCTCCCGAAAAGAATATGCATCATGGTTAACCGTGCTTGACTTGGAGAAATTATAGGATGGGTGACCTTCTAAGATGTTTTCCTGGGAAGCGTGTGAGTGAGGATAAAGCACACTGAAAAGACTCGTGTTAATTTGTAGAGATAGTCATCAATCTGGAAAGCAACTTGGGACGTTGCAGGGAAGCAGGGTCTAATTGACAATTGGGACAGCAAAGAGGAACTTGAGGCTGTGCAACAGGTGGTGTGTTGGATGGCATTTGTTCGGTGGGTGTTGCTTTCCTCTTTTCTCTTGGTGTTGTAGTGATGGTTTTGGATAGATTGATGCTTCCTTTCTTGAATAACAAACAAAAAGGTTGAAACTTTGAAGTTTTATTGTTTCTGAAGGTATTACGAGAATGTTTGGTGTGCGTGTGGTGATTGTAATGGTGTTAGAAATTTGTGGGAATGATGAAAATGGTGGAACATATTTCTTGTTCATGGGTTTGGGTGTTGAAGAGTGGAGGATGGTCAATGTTGGAAAGGTGAGAGGTTTTGGTTGATATCAGTGTTGAAGGTGGTGGTCTTTATGAAAACATGGATTTGTGAAATCCCTCTCTAAACTTGTGTTTCTCTCTAAAAGTCAGATTCTAGCGAGAGAACCCAGATTCCAGATGACTAATGTAACACCCCTATAATTCCATATATGTTAATAGTTAATTTTGTGAATTAATTAAATGAAAATCTAATAGATTAATTATGAAATTATATTAGCTAACTATAATTAAGAAATCAAGAGAAATTGATTTAAAAACTCATATAAGACACAAACTGCGTTTTAGAAGGCAATGTGGATTCACACTAATAGTGACCCGAGAGAGATGACAATGTGGATTCACACTGATAGTGAGTCAGGAGGAGTCTAAGTAAAATAAATCATAATTAATTGTATGTTGCCTTGTGTGTTGTTAACTGTGATTTGTGATGGAGCTAGTAAAAATATAATATTTTTATTTGGGTTCGACAACTTTTGAGTTTTTTGCCCAGGGCTAGAGAAATCTTTTGGCACGGAGCTGGGAGCAGATTCATGACCTTCCATAATCTATTTTCGTTTCTCATTTATTTTAATTCATGACCATAATCCTTGCCATTTATGGAGAAATATAATCAACCCATTTTTGGAAAATCTCACCATCAAGTAACAACACATCTATACTTTCAATTTCCACCCTCAATTCCTACAAACCTCTTTCATCAAGGGACTTTGATCATTCAACGCCGTTTTCTTCATGTTCTTCAAGAATCATCCAAGAACACCAAGAAAAGCTCTCTTTTGATCTCTCATCTCCAAGGCCACGATTTTGGATCTAAAATCCACTGCCAAATTTTTTTTTTTTTTGATTCCAACCTTGAATTCTTGATCATTTCTCCATCATAAACACTTTCTCTTTACAAAGTTTCTCCATTCAAGCAACTTTGTTCTTCATGCTCAAGAACACTCAAGAACCCAACTTGTTCATCTTCTTCCATCAAGTTCTAAACTTCAAGAGTAAGTTATCGAAGTGTTGTTCTTTATATCAAACCATAAACCTGAACTACTTTCATGGTTCATGGTGTTCTTCTTTAAGAAGTTTCAAGTTTTAAGCTTTATGGTTGTTTTTGATAGGATCTTTGTTCTCTTGACTTTTTCTTTGGTGGATCAACCTTTGAAGTTTGAAAAGGAGTCTTCTTTGAGGTAATAGGGGAGAAGAACCACATCACACCTTATGGTGGGTGGAAAATTGTTTCTAGCTTGGTTTGAAACCCTAACCCAAAAGGGTTATCCACTTTGTTTGTTTGATTTCCATGAAGATGGTGTTGTAATATTATTTTATTTGTTATATGTGTTCACTAATTATGATATTTATATGGTTGAAAACGATTTTGCTCAGTGGAAACCTTCTCTTTGGTATTTTGGCCAAAGAATGAATTTTTGTGCTCGTTCTTGAAAAATTACGTGATATTGTAGTTGATCATGTTATATTGATGCATATATCTGGTGTTGGTTGGTTTTGGAGGGAAAAAACTCCACCTTTCAGGTTGCACATGGTTCGACCATAGCTAGTTAAATGGGTTAATGAATTTTAATTTTCATAACTTAGATGTTAAAGTGACTAATAGGTGTTTTAGGGACCAATGGAACTAAGAACTCGAAAAACAAATTCTGACCTAAAATACCATGTATACCATTCGGCCAAAAGATGTTTAATGGGCTATAAATTTTTTTGATCTTTAACTTATAATGGGTTTAAGTAATATGTTTTGAAAATCAATGAAAAATGTTTTTCAAGAACAAAGTCTCACTCCAAAAGGATATGGATGCAATTCGGCCACTTTAGTTTTTTTTTTTTTTGAGTTATATTAATGAAGTAATATTTATTAATTAGAAAAATTAAAATAAGATAAAGAAAGATTTGACTGTAATGTAGTATACAGGGGGTCTATTTCTACTAATTATTTAGTAATTTATACATAATAAATATGTACAAATTATATCAATTACAAGCATAAATCACAGTATTGACATGAGGACGGTGCTCATCTAGCAGCAAAACCAGCTTCCACTTCTTTCAGTCCATTCAAAAAAATGCGAAGTTATGGTGGCAAGCCTTTTTCAGATGAATCTGCTTACGGATGCCTCATTAGAAGGTTTCTTTATCTCACCACAACTAGATCGGATATTACCTTTGAAGTGATCTAGCAACTTAGTCGATATGTCTCCAAACCTCTTGAATCCCATTACCAAACGGTGTAACATCCCGATTTTCTTAATCTTTTAATTAATTAGTAATTAATCAGTAATTAAGTAATTGTATTTTATTTGAGGGTCTAGAAATGTTAAATGAATTATTCCGAGGCCATAGTCTCGCTCTACGCCATCGTAGGAGGCTATGGTTAAGTTTTGGGCCAAAAACTTAAACGGAGCCCGATCTATGTTTTTTCGGATGATAGTGTTTTTCTACTATCAAGGCCTCATTTTGACTAATGGTCACAACCATTAGTCTTAAAATTCAATCCTCTACCTTTTTGCTAAAATGTGTCCTGATGTCCAAAAATATAAATAATATTTTATATTCGGACCGAAAATCGATCGGGTAGACGATTCGAGTTGTCTTAGGGTTTTTCGAGAACCTTGAGTCAATAATTTTCATACCAGGGCTATGTTAAATTATTTGGGGACTCCTATCAGTGTCGTGAGGATTTTTCAAAATGTCGAGATATGAATTGACCAAATTGCCCTTGGTTAGTTTTTACTAATTACCTTTTATCACTTTACCTCGACTTAAGTCTTAAGTTTACTTAAGATAATATCCAATCTCTCACACTCTCATCCCCACAATTTTCGACCAGCCCTCCCCCCTCCAGAAAACATCTCCTTCTTTCTTTTTTTTTTCTTTCTCTTCTTTCTCTCTTTTCTTTCTCACCATTTTTATTCATTTTTGGAGCTTTAAACCTTGAGATTTCTTGAAGCAATCTTCACCAAACTTGAAGCAGATCATCATAGGTGGTAGAATCTCATCTCTATCTCTCTAAATCTCTCATTTTTATCCTCTAATTTCCATGATCATAAATGTTAGGGTTTTTACCCCTAAATCTTCAAAAATCCATGATAAATTATAGGAAAGTCATTTTGATACCAAACCAATTTCTATGGCCTAGGTTCATGACACACTTGCATGATCCAAGAGATTAGAGCCAAGAAATCTCTCTAGCTATTTTTTTGAGAGAGAGGCCGAAACCCCCTATTGTTTAGGGTAGGGTTTTTGGTTGGTTTTTGATGTTTTGAGTTGATATCTAGGGTTATCACATTTAGTTAGGGTGTTATCCAAGAAATGAGAATTTTTGGAGCTCCCTAGCTATTTTTCATATTTTTCATTCAATAGGGCCGAATCCTAGGGGTAATGCAGTAGGAGAAATCTTTACTTTTTGAGCTAATGCCTTCATTGAATATGTTTAGGGATACCTAAGGATCATTGATCCAAGAGTTAGGAATTTTTGGACATCCCTAGCCTAATTAATTAAATAGGGGCAGTAGCTAATCCTAAGGAATTAGGGAGTTTTTGATTTAACTGTATTGATTTTTGGTTGTATTTTGTTGTATAGAATCAGACAGGATTCGAACATCCGACAGCGCATCCGACTGACAACTGCGGAGTCGTAGCCGGAGCTGCTCGAGGAAATCACTAAGGTGAGGAGAAAGAACTAATATCGTTGGGAAGGCAAGCTTAGTATAGAGTATATATATATATATATATATATATATATATCTGTGTGTGTGTGTGTGTGTGTGTGTAGGGAAACCCTAGAACCTTACTAGAGGTTGAGCCCTGGATAAAGTGCCTAGACCCTAGGTGTAGGTATTTTTGGGCTATTACTGCTAAGTTGATATTATGAATGATGAGACTAATTGAGGTTGATTGTGTTGAATTACTTAATTGATTACCTGTTGATTTTGTTTTGGTAAACTGTCTGTTTGATGAATTATTGCCTGAATTTATGATGATAACTGTACTGGAAAGATCTTCTGTTGGGATGTTTATTGTGATTGGCTGGTTGAGTGTTGATGAGAGTATGGTGAGCGTTGATGTTGCTCGGGTTGATATCGTTGTGGTCCTAACCGTGGAGCTGTGGCTCGTAGACGCAAGGCGTCGTGATGCTGATGTGATGTTGATGATGATGTAATGTTGATGTTGATGTGATGCGATGTGTCGTGATCGTGGACGAGTGTTTAGGCGTGAGGTTCCGATATCAACCTATGATGGATGTTTGTTGCGTTTTCATAACATTTCATACCACAGCATTTGGTCCCAAAAGGGGATGTCCAATTGGGGACGTTACGTAAAATTCCGAGGCGGGATATGATGTGATGTGATGTAATCCCGACAGGGATGTCCAATTGGGGACGTGATGTATCAGCCGACATGCATATAGGGAAGACAGCATATACATAGGGACTAGTATCCCTCTTATGGGCTTATTTGAGATAATGATGTTTGAGATGATTGTGATGGGTGACTTAAGAGATGGATGAGGTTGTGTTATATATGTTATTTGTGTCGTGTGATATATATATATATATATATATATGCTGTATTGATGCCCCTCTCCCATATTGATGAATTATGTTTCTTATCTCCCTTTATTTGTCTATATGTGTTACTTTATTTAATGGAAAGATCCTGAAGAGGAACTAGCTACTGAGGAACTGGACGACATTCCGTACGAGCCTGATGCCGGAGGACGGGCTACGGACCCTAGCCTCGAGAGGTTGGGTAGTGATCGTGATTAGCCGGAGAGCTGTCTCTCGGCCTATCTTTCGTACTGTTATTTTGGTTTGTAACAATATACTATGTTTGTACTACTTTACTACTGTAGCCCTACTGACAGGGCAATGATGTATGTGATATTTTTTTTCTTTATATTTTAAGCTGTGTACTCTGAAGCGTGGCGTGCCGAGTGTATTGTTTTGCTTCCGTGCTAAATTTTCCGCTTCGCTTCGTATTAATAAGGCGCGCTAACGTTTATTATGCGATTAAGATTAGTTAATATCTTAAATCCTACTGATGGGACGGCGGGTCGTCTCAAACGGCAACAAGAGTCCTTAGATACCTCAAGGCCTTTCCTGCACAAGGTATGTGCTTTTCTTCTTCTAGTCCCCTCAAACTCTCTAGCTTCACAGACTCAGATTGGGCCTATTGTCCAAAAACTAGAAGGTCCATCACTACCTATTGCATTTTCCTCGGTTTTTCCCTCATTTAATAGAAATCAAAGAAGCAAGGCACTACGTCTAGATCCTATTCAGAAGCTGAATACGTACATGGCTCAAGCCAGCCTCACCTGTGGGTGCAACGGTTGATGTATTTGTTTCAAGACCTTTGCATCTCCTTTGACACTCCAGCTTCCATTTACTACGACAACAAATTTGCCATTTACCTTGCTCACAATCCAATTTTTCATGAACAGACCAAACATATTGAAAATGACGGTCATGTGATTTGAGACAAACTCCAAGCTGGTCTGGTTCATGTTCTCCAGGTTCCTTCAACTTCACAGCTAGCCGATGTATTCACCAAGTCCATCCATGCCATATCTTTTTCATTATTCCTTCATCTCCAAATTGGGCCTCCGTGCCATCCACAATCCCACTAGGGGGTATTATCGAATAATTAATAATTCCTTAAAATTAGTTTTAAATGAGCTAGTGTATATATGACCATGTATCTGCATTCTATATATAGCAGATACATAGATCAACTACTATTATTGAATTCTTCCATAATAATGGGGAATATTTTCATCTTTTCCGCTTCTCTCAACATCAAGAAATGGTACTTTGATACCATAATTTTCTGTTTTTATTTTCTTCCTGTAACTTTTTTATTTTGATCCCTTGTGAATTGAGAAGCATAGATGTCTGGTTGAATTAGAGCCTTTTTGGCAAGGCACTTCAACGAGCTTATAGCGGATAACTTATAGCGGATGAGAAAGTAGTCCCGTTTGGTAAGCGTAGCTGTCATGAGCTTATAGCGTTTTTTTACGAGCTTATAGCGTTTTTTCCATACGCTACTTGAAGTAGCGTTTGAACTTATAGCTTATAGCGTTTCATTTTTCTTTCCATTTTTATCCTTATTATCTTCATTTAATTCTACCTTTATTCTCTTCTCTCTCTTTTATGTAAAATTATTAATGAAGATGTCATTTTATATTTTTCAGCTAGTTCAATCTCTAGTTTTACCAAACACTTTCACAGAAAATAAATTAGTTTATCCACTATCCGCTATTAGCTATCTCATCTACTATCCGCTATAAGTTATCCACTATCAACTAATTTATCCGTTAATAACTAATTTTATCAAACAGTCTCATAACCTTTCCAATCAATAATAATCATTAAGACTTTTAGTTCAAATTAGTTAATTTGCTTGGCTTTTGGCATGGCAGGTGTTAGGTTTTGGAATCGATGCACAGCACCTTGTACTCTTGCAGATATTATATCTCGCCACCAGCATTTAACGAGCCAATGACAAAATTGTTTAAGGATAATAATATGAAAAATGTTACAAGGGCTTTCAACATGTCCTTTTCTCTGTCTACCACTAAGGCACTACCCTGCACCACTTGTGGAAATAAGTGGATGTTTGGTATAAGTCATATTTTTTAACATTTTTGAAAAATAAAATTGGGAATAAATTTTTTTTATGTTTAGTATAAAAGATATAAAATAATTCTTTTTAAGCATAATGATGGATGAGTGATGACAAAAAATATTCATAGATATGAGATCTCTGACAACATAATTTATTTGAAAATAAAATATTTGATAAATCAAACATCACATCAAATTAAACTAATATTTTATCTAAAGAGATATTACTTATATATAATTTTGTATATAAAGCTTATATATATCATTATTCTCATATTTAAAATTTTTTTATTTCACACCGTTAATAATAATCTATCACAGATTCACAGCCATTCATTATTTCCGGCTTACATTATTGACATAAAAAATAACTTGTGTGTTGTGGCAGTGAAAGTTCTTTTGTTTCATATTAACACCCATATGCCTATTATTGAAGAAATGATGGACACTCTTGAAAATATAAATTACAATGATAATAAGGTTATCAAATAATTTTTATGATAAAATTTATAATTATAATTGACTAAACTATTTTTATTCAAATATTTAAAGTTTTATTTCCCCTTGCACATAATGAAGTAAGGATAGGACAAGAATTAAGTGAGAAAATAATTAATGTCTAAAGCAATAATAAATTAAATAAAACAAAAGTAGATCATTAATTCTACAAAAGAATAAATAACTCTTTTGGTCCATCATTTATTTTAGGCTTAATTGCACTTTTCGTTCCTCAATTTTTTCAATTGTGCGATTTTGGTCCCCAGCTCAAAAATTTAAATTACACTTTTTATTCCTCAACTTTATGAAATTGTGTAATGAAAGCTTTGATTTTGGTCCCTAGAATGACTAATTTTACACAATTTCATAAAGTTAAAGGATAAAAAGTGCAATTAAAGTTTTTGAGAGATCAAAATCGAACAATTGAAAAAATTGAGGGACGAAAAGTGTAATTGAAATTTTTGAGGGATCAAAATCACACAATTGAAAAAGTTGAGAGACGAAAAGTATAATTAAGCCTTTGTTTTAATTTATTCAAGTTGGTCCCTTACTTATCCACCGTTACTCAATTTGGTCATTTCCGTTAAGTTTCACTGTTAAGTTCTGGCTAAATTACTTTTTTGGTCCCTTATTTGTTTTAATTTTATTCAACTTAATCCCTCATTTGTTTTAATTTATTCAACTTAACGGTGAAACTTAACGGAAAAGACCAAATTACTTAATGTTTAACAAGTAAAGGACTAACTTAAATATTTTTAAAATAAAGGGACCAAATTAAATAGATTATAAGAAATAAGGGATCAAAACGATAATTTAACCTTCTAAAAATTATAGATATATTGAAATAGTGAGAGTATTACTGTATAAATAATTTTCTCGTTACATTTAGTAAATATAATAAGAGATAAGAATAACGATAGTTGCCCTTTATACCAAAACAAATAACGATAAAAAGAAATGCTTTTTTAGTTTTGTGAAATGATAAATTATAGGGTTTTGTTAACGTACACCAATTTATTTTTTAGAAGATGTATGTTAACAAGTTATACCTAAAACATTGTTAAATACATCTAAAGATATAGCTTGTTAACGTAATCCTTCTAAAAAATGAACCGATGTATATTAACAAATTCATAGACATTTACTAATATATACCTATTCATTTTTTTTTTTAGAAGGAATAGTTAATGCAACATAACTTCTCCTTTTTTTCAGATTTTAGTTTAGGGTGTAAAATATTTTTGCTCTTTCTCCTTTTGATTCAATTTATAAGTGTTTTTTAGGTTAATTTATTAAGGGTTTAATTGTTATGTATTGATAGTGTAAAATATTTTTACACAAACAACCAATCACCAATTATGATATCGATGAATTTTAAGATAATTATGACGAGAGTCAATTTTTTTAATGATGTAACAACTTATGATTGGATGTCTGTATAAAAATATTTTATATTGTCAATATATAACATGAGTTTAATTTTGATATACTTACGGTAAATATTTTTATATTGTCAATTACAAATATATAATCTCATGGATATAAGTTTAAAAGTAGTCATTATAAAAATTAAATTTTTTTATGATATAATAATTCATGATTAAGTAATGGTGGAAAAAACAGTATATTTTAATTAAATACATAGGACAATTATCGAAAATAATTATTCACAATATTTTTTAATTATTATTATTATTATAATTATAATAAGACGGAGGAAGTGAGGATAAGGTTATCTCAAAAAAATATCTACGTTGACGGTGAAAGCTCCAGGGCACTAACAATGACCCCACTGACATTTAACACACCCCGCGGAAAAATGGGCCGGTGATTATATTGCTTTGACCATATTGCCCTCGCGTGCTTGCCCTGTGGGAATATATATATATGCAAGACAAGCCACCTATGAAGACCAGAGTCACCACCACATACATATTATATTATAGCAGATAATTAGTGATACACTAAACCAAGGAGATGAAGAAAGTATCTGCCTTGTGCTTCCTCCTCCTCGTTCTCTTTGTGGCTCGTAAGTCACTACTCTTAGTTCTATTGCATGCATGAAGATAGTTTTGCTCATTTCATGTCATTTCTTTTGTTTATAAACGTTACCCTTTCATTCATTTTAATTCTTAATTTCTTATTTCGTTTATAAACGTTTTGATAATTGACATATATCTCTAATTAATCAATTACTACCTGCAGAAGAAATTGTGGTGCAAACTGAAGCAAGGACTTGTGAGAACCTGGCTGATAAGTACAAGGGTCCATGCTTCGGTGGCTGCGACAGTCATTGTAGAAATAAAGAGCACTTACTCAGCGGTAGGTGCAGGGATGATTTTCGCTGTTGGTGCACCAGAAACTGTTAAATGGATTTTCTGAGTTGCAGGGGCATGTATAAGTCTATATAAATAAGCCTAGCAGTACTGCATCAATGTATTATTATTGTCATCTCTGAACTATATGTGTACTGAGTGCATAACCAGTGAGTTATGTACTTTATTTTAAGAATAAACAGGTGTTGTAACAAAGCATAGATACTTATATCTATATTATTTGGTAAAAATTACTTTGTGAGCCAACTTTACATAACTACTGCTGTTTACATTTGCATATAGTATTCCCAAGTTATACGATCACTTTTATTAATTACTTATCACGTAGTCGCTTTATGCATCATATTTAACTGTAGACAATTTATTATTAAATAAATAATTAGATGTTGGTCCCAAAAATAAATAGGTGGTTACTTTTTAGTTCGTAAAAAAAATAAATTAATCATGTAGTCGTTTAAATTCATAAAGTGGAGATATGATTGTCTCTTTTCAGTTTTAATGTCCATTTACTTATTTACGTATCCTATTATCCATCATGCATGGCCTGTCAGTGGTTTTGTGTAACATATGATGAATTTCCAACGTATAAAATGAATGAAGAGTGAAAAAATGCGGACAATTTTAAAATTCACATATCTGAGAATTATGTACTTTTTTACATTTTTTATTCGTTTTTTATGATGAAAATTCATCACCGGTCATATAGGTCGGGAAGAAACTAGACTTGGATGATAGGAAGAAACAATTATAAAAATTATAATTCATCCAATAAATATATACGCATCAAATTTCATACAAAATATTCATAATTATATGTTCTAAAATGTTCATTACATTAGTAATATATCAAAACACATCACGCCGCTTTTGCATGTCACAAAAATCATCAACAATTGGTATGTACCATCAGTGTAAAGATTTTTTACTTTGTCAACCTATGATAAATTGTCATGTATATCTGGAAAAATAATTGATACTTATTCTAACTACCTTAAAAGTCATAGTGTGATTGGTTAACAACGTAAAAATTTATACACGGACAATGCATAACAATTAAACTCAAGAAAAAACTATAAAAAAATTATAAAAAATTACAATTTTAAGCCTTTTACTCCAATGTCTATACTACTTTTTTTATTATTGTTAAACCAGTCCACACATGCCTTCCGGTCCTTATTATAAGCAAAAAAGGTCCAAATTTTTTTGTCTAATATATAAGCAAATTTCAAACATTTTCATCCTATTTAATGATATTATTCCTAAAATACCCTTCATTTAATATCAATTTTGTTTTTTAATAACTCAATGTGGGATGTATTTAATAAAAAATGAAGTTTTCTATGAAGATTACTTTAGGTAATATCCTTAATTTTTTAATAATATTAAATGAGATTAACCAACCTCCTTAATATATGTATTCCATTTAAGTTTTGCTTATAATAAAGATCGGAGTGGTATAATATTATTAAAAAAGTTGGTAGGGACCCAAGTCCTCTCCAACCAATGAGTACATCGGTCCTGGCACGCACGACCGTTGACAAGCCAAATAAGATGTGATTGATGGGATATCTGGGCAATTAAATGGACATTCCACCTAGAATGAGAAATTAATGTGTCTCGTGTTTATAAATTTGAAGGACAAAGTAATTAATTATTTTTTACAAATTTGAATCTACAAGAAAAAATCTTATTTTTAAAAAAATTGCAGAAAAATTCACAGAAAATTCCTGTAAAAAAAATTTACAGAAAAATCCACAAGTAATTCATGAATTTTTAATAATCACCATTATTTTGATTTCTTTAACGATAATCTTTAATTAATATTGATATTATGATATGATGCTAATAAAATCATTTTGTACCATGTTTTAGATGAACATTTGAAGAAAAATTATGTTTGAATAAAACTATAGGCGAGAATCAAGATAAAAAAAACTACAGGCGAATAACATCTTATTAATGTGATCGCTAGCGAAGGGAGGAGGCTGTGTGTACCAAAAACTATTAAGAATATGTTTGAAAAAGATAGATTTTTCCTATTTCAGTTATTTTTGGTTAAAAAGTTATTTTATACATAATATATCATGTTTGAAAATTAACTTAAATTTATAAAAAAGCTTTTTTTGAGAAAAAAACTTTTTTATGTCATCTAATTTGTTTTAGCTTAAGATTGTTGTGATTTGATTAATTTTTATTCTCAAAACTCTTTTCTCTATTTATCCCTACAAAACTAACTTTCAAACAAATATTATTAAATTATACAAATAACTTCATACATTTTTTCGTAATTTACTATGTAAAAGTGATTTTTTTTATACTATCCAAACGAAATAGATTATCTTAAAATCATTTTTTAGTAAACATATCCAAACAAAAACAGATTTCGATTATAATCGATTATCAGCATAATCTATTTTTTTCAGCTTTCTCAAACACACTCTAAATGGATTTTATTGAACTAAATACTTTTTTCTGTTATCCAACTGAGGCATGTGTGCTCTATATTATTATTATTATTATTATTTTTGTTAGTGTTACTGTTGTTATAAATATTATTATAATTATAATTATTAGAGTTTAACTTTAATACAATATCAATTTAAAATTTTACACCATTACCAATTTCATATATTATTTGCATGATTATTAAAGTAATGATTATAAAAAATGACTTTTAACATTGGAGTATATTTTTATATATAGTGCCTCAATTGATAAAATTGTAGATCAACATGTGGTTGATCCGAGTAATAATAAGTGTGAATCCCTTAAATAAGTGATCAAGTGTTCGATCCTTGATTTTTATGCATAAAAAAAATTTGATTGAAAGAAATCAATCTTTAAATAACATTAAATATTTTTTAAGTACCACGGATATCTTCAAAAAAAAGTTGGTAAAATTGTAGACTCCATGAGTCCAACAAAAGAAAGCTAATTTTGTCGGCCCCATTTGGCTTTTTCAACTTTGGCTCAATGCCATTTTGAAAATCAGTCTCCTAGTAAAATCTCTCGAGATTACAGAATTGCTCTCTCCTATCTGCCACCTACTGAGAATAAAGTCCAGCGTTCAATTATTTTCTCTCCATCTTTGATAGGGATAACAATTTAGATCCTATTGGATATCAATAAAAAATATTTATGATGAATAGGATAAATATTCACTTTGTGGATACAAATGCGGATCTGAATAATTACCTGCAAATAAGAGAGGGTATGGATGCGGATACGGGTACTATAGTACTCATCCGGCCCCACACCCGCATATATAAATATATATTTATATATTTATTTATTTATATTAATACATATAATTAAAATTATATATCAAATTTTAAAAATAAAGTTAATGTAACCTACGATTTCTTAACTATTTTTTTTCAGACTTAATCACCAACTGTCCTAAGCACTAACAGCAGCCGCTGATGTTCTTTGTGTTATTTTTTTCTTTTTTCTCAGTTAAAGTGCGGATAATGGGTGCGGGTATAGGTACTTAGATACCCAGAGGGTACGGGTAAGGGTACTTAAGTTGCTACCCACGCGGATACGGATCTGGGTACGAGTATTTTTTCAAACGCGGGTATGGGGATGGATACTATAGTACCCTACCCAGACCCTACCCATTGCCATCCCGGAATCTTTCATTCCATATTTTTTTAAAATGACATTGACTTGTCTCTTCCAATTCAAGTGACCGTTCGATTCACATGAAAATTTAGGTTAATGTGTGTTTGAATCAATTGTAAAAACTTAATTATTTTAATAATCGATTATTCATATGATTGATTATTGTTATCCTAGTAATTGATTATAATATAGAATTAGTTTATATTTAAATGTGTTTTGTTGAAAAACGATTTTAAGATAATCTATATTATTTGAATTATGTAAAAAAAAAAAAATCACCTTTGTAAAGTCAATCACAAAATAAGGATATGAAGTCATTTGTATAATTTAATATTATTTTTTTGATAGTTAGTTTTGCAAGAGTGAAATGAAAAGAATGTTATTGATTTCAAAATAATCTAATAACTTTTTAAATAAGCTTCAAATTTTTTTATAAATAATTTTTTTCTCATAAAAATAATTATTTTATAATTTAATCAAATTATTCAAATATAATAACTTTCATTAAAAACTGCTTTTACTATAAAAAATAACCTTTAGATATGAATTAATTTTATTCAAACACCCTCCTATATATGTGGCATGGTTTGATTTATACTTCTTATTATTCTTCATCATATTAATTAAACAAACGTCTTTTTAGTAATTATCGCCAAAAATAATTAATTTTTTTAAACTCGAACCTTGATAACATTTAAAAAAAACAGGTATATTAGATTTTATAAATAAAATAATGTTAATGAAAACTTAAAACAAACATGACTTTTATTCGGTGAACTGACTAACTCAAAATGAGAGACGTCACCAGTTTAGGTAACCAGGGATGAATTTTCAATAATGCAATGTAGCCGCCGAACTCACCGCGTAGTCGATAGGTCATAGGTGTACGTTGCTTTGGTATAAATAGTTAATACGTTAATTTATATTTGATAAGTTAATTTTTAACACAAAATTTATAGCATATAATTAATAATTAAAAAATTAGTTCATTAAATTTAAAGTGTTTGATAAAAATAGTAGTTGAAATAATTTTTATATGTAAAATGATATAAAAAGATATATTTATGAGAGACATGATATAGTGAAAATGTTATTAAATTAATAAGATTAAAAATAAAAGAAAAGTTAATAAGTTATAAGTTATAAGCTATTAGTCATAAGCTAAATAAATTAGGATGTGTTTGAAAGAGCTTATAGAGAGCTTATGATAATAGCTTATCGAAATAAACTTCGACAAATAATTTATAAAAATAGTTTATGGTATTCTAATAAGCTGTTTTTAGCTTATTTCTATAAACTTGTCAGATAAGCTTATGAAAATAAATTATTTTTAACTTATATGAAAAAGAGCTTATGAAATAAATACTTAATTAAGTTATATATCCAAATATATCTTTAACTTATGAAAAAAATTATAAATTAATAAAATAAATTTATTTATTAAATATTTTTACTTTTGATCAAATAAATTTATAAACTAAAAAAATAAGTTATATAGTACGTTAGTCAACATGGCAAAAAGAGCCCTAAACGATAGACTGATAGCTTTGATTGTTATTACATGAAATGTAGAAAAAGCTGAAACAAATTTGGCTTCTTCCTTCTTACGATCTTATCCACCCGCCACAGTGTTGTCGTTTCCTTATTTTTGGAGCAAATGAATGCTTTGTTTTTTAATCAATTATTGCAGCTATGGTAATTGTTGTCCATGTACACGTAAGAAGAGAGATTCAGGTCAGGGAGAATAATCAATGAAGAGTTTACCAACAACTCCATTTTTTAAAATTAAGGATAATTTTTTTGTTGAATTGCATTTGGAGCAACTTAATATGAATGTTATATATAAGAATAATTACTTCTATAAAAAAATTGATTCTTATAAAAAAATCATCAATAAAAAAAGAGAGAAAAAATATTACTCATTATAATTATTTATTGCTAAATTCAATTCAATCATAATAAAATTTCAAACTCGCAACAATAAAATATACTTTTTTTTTTTTGATTTTTCAAGATATCTTCCGCGTGTAACTGCAGAGACTAATCCCCTGAGATACTGAACGATATTTAAGGATTGACCTCTCCCAACCAGATTCTCTCTATACACAAAAGCCAAAGATCGAATCCCTAATCATTTGCTTAAGGGTCCAAACTTGTTACCATTCGGACCAACCACATGTTGATCAATAAAATGTACTTTTAGTAATAATTATTATGGCCTTTAGCAGCAATAATAATGACCATCAAAACCTTTAATGACAATTATCAATTAGCCAACGCATCCAATGTTGGTAAAAGCATTACCGACAATTGTAGGGAGTGCCGGTAAAGACCCAATTAATTGCCGAGAAACAATAGAATTTATAGCAGCAGTTATTGCCGGCAAATTTAATGGTCACTAAATATGACTTTTGAATTGTCTTCTGAACTCATTTACCAGTTTTTTTTTATTGCTGCTAAAGGTTTTAATTGTTTTTCCCCAACAATTACTATTGCAATGAAATGTTAAGATTATTTGTCACTCAAATATACATGACTTGATTAACAAAAGTTTTAGTGACAATAATATTTACACCCAAAAAACTTAAATTTCCAACTAAGGCATACTAAAATTCAGTCTAGAAAAATAATATATTTCATTAAATCCATGACAAAAAATAACACCTATCAACGAAGTAACAATGTGTACAATATGACATTCAATTGCTCTTTCTTTTTCCAAGCATTCTCAGTCCTCCAGATTACATGCGACTTCAATTTTCTCTCAAGGGCCCATCTCTCCTAATGCGAGTCCTTTCTTTCGCTAAACTTACTATAAAAGAAGGTGTTTTAGTGACCGAATTTGGAGACCACACTTAATCAGTCGTTAAATGATTTAGCGACCACCAAACGGTTTAGCAACTAGACAATCTGCTACCTCATTTGGTGGTCGTTAAATCAATTGCTAAATGGTCTAGGGACTAAATTTGGTGATTGCTAAACACCTCTTTTTATAGTGATTACAATTGATTTTCCCCAAAATTACAAACTTTTCTCAGGAACAAAACACTCTTAAGATTAATGTCCACTAGTTGTGCCAATCATATCAACCACCATAACAGCAACATTTCCTTTTACATAGCCAACCAGGTACACCACCTGTAGGGCAAAGTTGACATATATATATATATATATATATATATATATATATATATATATATATATATATATATATATATATATATATTTGTAGCCAGTGGCTCACAATATCTAAGGTTAGCAATGACAAGAAGACATCTTGACACAAACTCACACAACTCATCCCAAAGGTCAGGTGTACATGCTTAAAGAAAAGACGTTGTACGAATAGGTAATTATCGACGGCAGAGACCCTCGGAATGTTAAAACATGATTACCGACGAGTTCAGTCGTCGGTAAGCAAAAAAGAGATGTTGCGTCTCGTAATACGAAACGACAATTACCGAGGGACATTACTATCGGTACGTAAGAAATATGATTACTGAGGGGCGTGTCCATAGGTAAATTCGTGGGCATTATTTCGCGCAAAGACACATCAATTTTACCGACGGATTATCGAGGGTTTGCCCATCGACAATTGTGTTTTTCAATATCGAAGGGCGTAATCATCGATAAAATTGTAGAAAACCCATTGCTTTGGTTACCGACGATTAAGGCCCTCGGTAATGCAAAAAATTACTGACGGTCACTGTCCAACGGTAAAAATCCATGGATAATAAGAATTATTCAATTCTTTAATGAAAGTAGTAGAACTGATGTGTCAATGTGATATCTAAAACTATATAACCACTTTTAGTGTGTGTTTGAAAACATACTGTTAAGTAGCTGGACGTGCATTGTGAGTACGTTCTCCATTTCAAACGCGATTTTGAGGATGTGTTATTAGGGGTGTTCGCGGATCAATTTGAATCAGTTTTGAGCTAAAAAGTCATCTCATTCAAAGATTAAAACATGGGATTCGGTTCGATTTAGATGACTTCCTTAAAAAAATCTGAACTAATTCAATCCAATTAAATGCGGTTTGGAAATTGGTTCGATTGGTTCGATTTTTAACAACACATCCTTACATACTAAATTGGAAATATTTAACCTATACAAATGTTTATGAGGTGTGAATTTTGTTTATAAAAAATATGAGGTGTGAATTGAACTTGTACATTCAATCTGAACAATGAAGTAATACATATATAAATCACTTTAGCAGCAAACATACTAATCACTTAGTCAATATGTGTATGACACTTTCACTCATTTACTATGATGTGACGTAAAACACTAAAACGCATGTTATATATGTAAAACGTAGAACTAGACTATTTGTGTATATAGGTGCGGTTGGGTTTGGTTTTATAAAAATCATCCCAAAATTGAACCGAGTCCATCGGTTCTAAAAAAAAATCATCCAAAAAATATCCAAAAAAATGGTTTTGATCGGTTTTCGATTTGTGATTTTTTTGGATGGGTTTGGATCTGAATGCCCCTATGTGTCACTATGTATTGTCATCCTTCTCTTTCATTAATTATTAACTAATTAACTAAGTCGTTAATTTTCGCATTAAATATTTCGCATATAGCCCATCTGTAAAGATAATCTAGATTGGGTTAACTATGTTTTTAGTCCTTAGAAAATGAGCAAATTTCGGTTTTGGTCACTATAAAAAAATTCTTTGGTTTTCATCCCTCTATAATATCAAATTACTAATTTGGTTCGTATAAAATGAGCACATTTTGGTTTTGATCTGTAAATTGTTTTTCTTTGATTTATATCCCTATAAAATTTAATATCACAATTTTTAGTTCTTAATTAGCAGTCATTTTAGGGTAGATAAATATGATTCATTTTAGGGTTCAAGGACAATTTTAGGGGAATCATATATTAACATGACACCTCAGAGGTCATTGGATTTTACTTGGGATGACCATATGACCTTCTGTTAGATATATAAGTAGTTAATGAATGTCACATGACAGTAGAAACAAAAAATAGTAATTTTCGATTTTAGAGAAACAAAAATTAAAGAATTTTTTCTCCAGGAACCCAAACCAAAATTCGCTCATTTTACGGGAACCAAAAACATATTTAACCCATCTAAATTTTTGTAATATAAATGCTGAAACAAATTTTGATGTTATACAAGAGTTATTTTGCGTAGAATAAACATCATATGTTTTGTAATTTGTATATTAAAGAAATACTAACTAAAATATTTTCACTTGTCATGTATTTTAACTGAAGAAAGAAATATGTACCGTAATGCAAATTGTTTTGACATATTTCAATTTTCTTGTTGTCAAGTATTATTTGTCACAAAATCACAACTACCCAAACAAATTCATCTAGTTATCAAAATTGTAGTTTGTATTCTAGCATTAATTTCCTCTTGATAAGCTCTACACTCTTACTCAGTCAAAAAAAAAAAAAAAAAGCTCTACACTCTTACACGTTATTGACTCTTAAGTCTTAACCAAAAAATACAAACTCGAGAATTGAAATTTGCTTCCATAAGTTTCTTCTAGTTTCGTCTTTCTTCAGCAACTTCATCATCAGAAACTGTGTTCTCTCTCTGACTCGTCAAGGCCCCTAACGGGTATATATATCTAACGTACACACCACCCAAGACCACCAGATTCATTACCACATATAGCAGATAAGTGAATCATTAATTAAGCCATGGGGAAAAAATCACTAACTGGGTTGTGCTTCCTCCTCCTCGTTCTCTTTGTGGCTCGTAAGTCATTACTCTTAAATCTATGGCATGCATGTCTCTTGCTAGCTATAATTATTTATCTAATGTTCAAGATGCATCACGTTATACGTAACCATTATGTATGTGTTTTGCTCGTCCAAAAGCTTTTTCTTAACATCAAAATAGGATATGTATATATATTGGTGTTTTTTTTTATATATATTTTTAAAAGCTTAATTGTTACGCACTGACAGTATAAAGTTTTTTACACTATCAATCAATCATCATTCATTATGTAAATGAACTTTTGGATAGTTAGGATAAAAGTCAAACTTTTTTACTGATATAACAATTTATAATTGAATATCTATGTAAAAAAGTTTTACACTGTTAATATATAGCATTAAACTCTTTTTTAAAAGCATATATATATGTATATATAATATAAAAGAAAAGTAAGAAAAAATGAAAATAAATGTAAATGATATCAAACACTATATTCAAACTTAATATTCAAATAATAAGACTCTTTATTATATATGAGGAGGAATCCGTTTATACCGGTGCAAATCGTTTTTAATGTACACTCAATCTCACCGTTGATTTTATTTTTATTCAACAGTACGTGTGAAACTATTTACTAATATTAAAATCACAATCATTGTTAAATAAAAATAAAATCAACGAATAAGATTCAATGTAAGTTAAAAATGTCTTAAACGGACCCCCTCTAACCTTTCATTTCATTTCTTTTTTTGGGTTAAAATTTAATTTAATTTAATTTTTATTTTGTTTATATATAGACGTTTTGATCGACATATATCTCTAACTAATCAATTGCTACCTGCAGAAGAAATTGTGGTGCAAACTGAGGCAAAGACTTGTGAGAATCTGGCTGATACATACAAGGGACCATGCTTCACCACCGGCAGCTGCGACGATCATTGCAAAAATAAAGAGCACTTACTCAGCGGCAGGTGCAGGGATGACTTTCGCTGTTGGTGCACCAGAAACTGTTAAATGGACTTTCTCCCACATGAAGATGCAGGGGCATACATAATAAATACGACTATATTATATAAAAAATATAAATAAGCCTAGCACTGCATCTATGTATCGTTGTGATCTCTGAACTATATCTGTACTATGTACATAACGGATAAGTTATGTACTTCATTTTAAAGAATAAACGGGTGATGTTGCAATACATGAATTAGTAGTTTGTTTCCTATATTTTCATATAGTTAGTCTGTCACGTTGTGGTCGTAATAGTATTCGAAATCACATCACAACCGTGATTGTAATAGCATCGATCGTATTTTAATAGTAATAAACATAACTTGATGGCAACCCGGATTTAAAACTTGGACAATTGTTTTAATTAATTCACGCCGTGGATCGCTTATGCATCATGTTTAATTGCTGGGAAGCTAATGACATAATTATAAACATTACGTTTCGTAAGACATGGTTAAGCTAATTCGTTGCCTTGTCAGAATTCGATAGGAACAAGAAATGGCACACCAACATATACAAGTGAATTCAAAGTATACGATTTTATTTTTTTTAGCTTTAGTTTTAAAGGAGTTTTAACTTTAAATTTAAAACTCTTAATTTTTCCTTTACGTTTAAAGGAGCTTTTAAGCTTAAAAAACGCGGCTTCAAACAATACCTTAGTGTATGTTTGGATGAGCGTTTGATAAACGTGATTTTGAATAGAATTGATTATGCAGAATTGATTTCAATACAATTGAGTTTGAATTGAAGTGATTAATATTTAGATGTTTTTATTTTGAAAACAGGTTTGATGTAAAATTTAGTGTAAATTTTTCAATTCAACGCAGAAGCTACTATTTTGTACCTTCTGCTAGAATCGCATTTAAATACAAAATCAATTTTGTCAGACAATAACCAAACACCTCTATTTTAATCAAAATCATATTTAACAGTGACAGAAATACTTCTAATGTCTCCAAAAATAAAACCAAACACATACTTAATGATGATTGTGAGCAGGGGCGATTCTTCCCCACAACGTGGAGGATGGCTAGCTCCCGTTAGCACTTGTAATCATTTATTCACACTTTTTGATAGTTAATTAAACTTTTATTTTTTAAAAATAAGTGCCTAATCAGAAGTATAAATAAATAAATAAGAGTATTTGTAATGATATTATAATATGAATTTAATTGTTATACACTGACAGTGTAAATACATACACATTCAATCACTAATCATGATATGGATGACTTTTAAGGTAGTTAGAATAAAAATAAAACATTTTGACTAATGTGGCAATTCATTATTATATGTCTGTGTATGTAAAAAGATTTTACCCCGTAAGTGTATAACAATTAAAATCTTATAATATATGTGTATCATTGCAATTAAAATATAGGAAAAAGATAATAGTAGTTCATGCCATTTAAAAGATTACAATAGGTCAATTACGTACATTTATATTTAATATTAGAGTGTTGGCTTATTACGAAGAAAAATAGTATCTACTATAAAAAAAAAAATAGTATCTAGTAAATCTAACTTTTTTTTATTTCACTTTGTAAGATATGAGTTGAAAGAGAAATCTGAATAACACATACATTTAATATTAGAGTGTTGGCTTATTTTCGGTTTGATTCAAGCCTTTGTTTAAACTCAAAGTTTTTCTGGTATAACACGTAAAATTTTCTAACTTTTTAAAAATTAAAAAAATCTTTTAAAGACTTAAAAATAATAATATTTATGATTTTTATTTTATATAAATATTTTATAGATTTAATTTATATATATTATAAGTGTAAATTTATTTTACATTATTAATCAAAATTAATAAATTATTATGTTAAACAAATATTAATTTTTATTATAATTATCTTAACGATTATATTGATAAAATGATTTATAATTAATTAATAATATAATATTTTTTTACATTATTATATAGTAAAATTAAATTGTACTTCAAGATCTAAGAATTATTCCTCGCTGTGTCAGATGACGGAGACACTTTCCAAAAGTGATCACTGATCAGGGACGGTATTTTTTTTTTTTTTATAAAAAATGAAAATATATGTAAAAAATATAAATATGTATACGTGAGATTAAAAAAAAATCTCTCGCTTCCTTTGTCTTTCTTTTCGTCTAAGAGGAGGAGGAGGAAAAAAAAATATAAATCATAGAGTGTTTACACTTTTTTTTTGTTAATACTTAATAGAGAGAATTTACTCTTTTTAATTTACTATTTTATGTACAAATGTATATCAAACAAATGAGAGGCGCATTGCTTCTCTATCTTTTCTTTCTTTAATTTTAACCCAAAAACATTGTATGTAACAAAGTTCAAAAGATACAACTTCTTAGTCCAATAGTTAAAGATTTGGTCCGTGAAAAAATAAAATACCAAATATCAGAAATTCAATTTTTATCATAAAAATTTTAAATACCGATCAAATTAATTTTTTAGGATATAAAGATATTTTAATCTCTATTATAGAATATTTTAATGTATATTTAAATTTTTTGAGAATCAAATTGCTTTTTTTATTTTCGCTAAAATATCATTTTGGTCCCTTAATTTATTATTTAGTTTCAATTTGGTTCCTTAACTTTTAAAAATTTCAATTTGGTCCTTAACTAGTCTCTGTTAACACAAATTAGTCTTCTCCATCAATGACATAAGCAAATGAGTTTCAAATTGGTTCTTTAAATTGTTAGCAAGTTTCAAATTGGTCCCTTAACTTTTAAATGAGTTTCAAATTGGTTCATTAAATTTTAAATGAATTTCAAATTGATCCTTTAAGTTGTTAACACGTATAGTACTTTCGTCACTTTTGCTTATGTCATTGACGGAGAGGATTAACTTGTATTAACAGAGATAAGTTAAGAGTCTAAATTGAAACTTTTAAAAGTTAAGGAACTAAATTGAAACTAAAAAATAAATTAAGGGACCAAAATTATATTTTAACGTTTTATTTTTAATAGAGTAAATATTTTTCTGTATTTTATTTAAGGATCAATTTTAGCTTTATTCTATAAAAAATACATAATTCTACCCTTCCCTCGTACCTACCAAAACAAGAATAAATACGATACTTCCTTCCTTTTTTTCCACTAGAAGATGATTTCTATATCTTGACATAAGTCTTCCTTGTCCTCGTTATCAGCAGATATCTTTGAATTGAATTTTCGAGGAAAAGACGAATACAGACACCGCTAAAAAATACAAAATAATCAGTAAGTTTATCGTTTATCATTTATCATTTATCACTTCTTCTAAAAAGTCCATGCATGACGTTCGACTAGAAGACGGAAAGATCTATTTTCTGTGATTTTGACAGTTGTGGCCTTCATGGCCATGGTTTCTTTACACGTGCTCCTTTCATTGTTCTCTTCTGAGTCTTGACACAAGTACATGTACATCTACTGTGTGTTAGGTATATGCTATGAATGGAATGTTTTAATGCAATACGACTCAGCAAAAAGGGAAGAAAAAGAAATCAGTTGTTTATCAATTTTTTGACGATACATGATGAAGCTCTTATATTCAATTTTTCTGACACATGTTTTATTCTTTATCAATAATAATTTATTATTTAATAAAATAAAATTATAATTCATTAATATTTATGTATATCTCTAACTTTTGATTGATGAAAAGTATTAAAACATCATTTTTTAGGACAATTAGAATTTTGTTCCATGATATAATAATATGTGTAGTTATTTTGAGGTTTTTTTTATATACATGTTATATTCTTTTTGTGTGCATAAGGATAGCTGAAAATTAATTCATTTTGAGACGTAAAGATCATCGAAATAGATTTTATATTTCCCAACAAAATCTTTTCATGCACACGATAAAAATCGAACTCCCAATGAAATGCTTAAATAACCTAATTATCTACCAATATATTGTGCTACTGTACCTTGTTGATACACATATTATTTTAAATTAATGTGGCTTTTATTACATTTTTTAATATGATTCAATTGTCTAACCAGATTAGTGTAATATAAAGTCAATTAATATATATTATTAAATTATTAAAAATATTTGACTATTATAATAATTATTTTAAATATTATATATTACATATATAATAATATATAATTAATTAATAGTATAAAAAATTCTATACTAATAATACACTATAAATGAAACTCCTTTTCATTTATCTATCTATTTATCATCTCGAGCATGAGCCACTTAGTTAAGGGATATATTTTTATTAATTAAATTATTTATAATAAATTTTATTAATTTTGTTTCTAAAATATAAAATTTCTAATTCTTTAGTCCCTCAATATATTTAAAGATTAATAGTATTAACTTTCAATTCAACCAATTTTTTTTTTTTTACAAACTATCCTTATCCTATTCCAACCCTATCTCCTCTTAAAAGTGGTTGGTCCGAGTGGTAATGATTCAGACACCTTAAGTAAATAATCAGGGATATAAATTTTGATTCTTATATATGGAGAAAATTTGATTGGGAGGGGAGAACCCATCTTATATGTCCAACAGGTTTCTCGACGGAGATTAATCACTATCAACGATGATGGATACTTCATACCTTTATCATGATTACCATAAACAAAAAAAAAAAAATCAACCCGCTCCTCAAATTTAGTATGCACCCTCTCGTTAGCCACATGACCACCCATTCAAACCAATGTCGTCTGCTACAATGGTGTCATTGTTAATTGAATCAGTAGAACTCCAACCATATATATGATGAGGATACTGCATGTCAATGTTCTTAAAATCGGATTCGCCATTGTACTAGTGAGAAGTGAAGATACTTGTTTACGGTTTACTAAAACAATCATGGCTGAACCACTGATAATTAAATATTTATTGTTTAGATTAAAATATATTTTTAATCCTTAAAAATATAACACTTTTTAATTTTAATCCCTCTTTATATATATTTTTTGGCTTTGCTCCAAATTCTTACACTTCTAGTCTTAGTCGTTAGTGAATATTCATTAAGTACCTGTGTTATCAAACAAAGGTCTCATTAAGAAATGTTAGTAGCTCCGTTTATTTTATATTTGTTATAATAATCAAATCAACAAATCCACTTGTAAACTGAAAATATTGTTTGAGAAAAAAAAAAAAAAGAAATAGCCTAATGCCTTAGTCCCCATTCGTTCTTCCCAAAAGCTTGACGTCTACATATGGGCCATCTTCTAAGTTGGAATACTCCCACTAAAAGCGAAGGGCCATAATCTATTGGGCCACGGGCCATCTTCAGCCCAATCCCATCTAATCCGAATCCACTAAATGGTTCCTCCTTCCACTTCCGAGTTATCGAGTCAACCCGTTCCGCGACTGGACTCACTGTGAAACCTGAAGCTCGGAAGAGCTAAACGAAAATGCCGAGAGATGGAAACGAAAACGGTGCCGTGCCGAAAACGGTTGCCAGATCAGAGAAAGAAGAAGACGAAGCTCCGTCGAAGAGAGATTCCAAGAAAGTGCGAGAAAATTCGGACATAGACTCAGAAATCGAGAGAAAGCACAGCAGTTCGAGGAGGAAAAAATCGCGAGAAATATCGGATTCGGACGGCGATAAATCGCACAGGAGAAAGAGGAAATCTCGGAGACGCTACAGCAGCGATGATGATTCTGATTCTGATTCGGGTTCGGAGGAAGATGAGGCCGAGGGTTCCGGTTCGGATTCGGAGTATTCGGATTCTGATTCGGAGAGCGAGGAAGAGAGGAGAGAGAGGAAGAGGAGAGAGAGGAGGAGGAGGAGAGAGAAGGAGGAAGAGAAGAAACGGAGACGGAGAGAGAAGGAGAAGAAGAGGCGGAAGAAGGAGAAAGAAGAAGAGAGAAGGAAGCAAGAGAAGCGGAAGAAGAAGAAGAAGGAGAAGAAGGAGAGAGGGAAGAAGGGAGCAGTAACAAATTCATGGGGAAAGTATGGTGTTATAAGAGAAACTGATATGTGGTATGTGATTTTTGCATTTTTTTTTAATATTTGCTTATTGATTAAAACGTGATTGATTAATATATCTTATGATTTCGTGTGACAAACTAACAACGTTGTAGAAAGTTACATTGGTTTTGCATTTGAGTATAGAACTGAATATATGGTTAGTAGGTTTGTAATTAAAATTGATTGTAGACTTCGATTGAAATTTGAAAGATGATAAATGATAAATTTGAGCATCATAGTTCGAACCCTGCATAAAGCATTGTTCAAAGAGCCTTCTAGTTGTGACATTGTATGAGAGGTTAGTTTCATAGGGAATCATAGCAATGTCTGTAGAGATACTCTGGTCAAAGATAAAATAAAGAGCTAGAACTGATCGTTGTTGAACTTTTACAATTTGCATATGAACCATGTAAGAGAAGAGTAATAACTAATAACAAGATGCAAAGTTGTTCTCTTGACAAGAAAAATCATATAGAGAAGGGGTGAAAAGAATGAAAACAACTCCTCCAAAAAATTTCAGCATACTCTTAAAAATCTATCTTGTCATCATATGTGGTCATGGAGTGAAAGTTGATGCAATCATGCCACAGCTTCTGGAATCTTGGAAGATGAACGTGTTGGCAGAAGCAAGGTTGCAGTTCTTTCTAACTTTTTTTAATGTAGGGCTATGATTGTGGTAAAAGCAGCAGAAATTTCTCATCTGGGATTACTGTTGAAACGGTTGAAATGTTGCAATTTGCACTTTCTGTTTATGGTTTCATTTCTGCCGTTTGGCTCTTGATGGACACTTTGGCAAGCTTTAAGTTCTTTGAAAGCATGTACTTTTTGGTGGTTTAGAAGCTAAAGTAACCGAAAAAAGTCTTAAGATTGTTAACATGTTGATGAGATATTATGATCATATTTATATTTTGCTTGTAGAAGCTTTAATTTATATTGACTCTGTAGTTCGTGGTATCAATTACCAAAGCTTATAAGAAGATCTATAAGTAGTAATGTTGGAAAGTTCTTGTTGAAGTACATAAATGCCCTGCATTTTTAGTTGAGTCTGAATTTAATAACTAGCTAATTTAGCTTTTATATCTTATGAAATAAGGGTCCTGTCTACCCTTCTGCGAGTGATGTTATGAATATTATTACAGGACCAAACGACCAGAGTTCACTGCGTGGTTGGCAGAAATAAAGCAGGTGATTATTTTGGTCTACTTTCTATTTTATGCAATCTGACAACATATATGATATTTCATCTTACTTATTCTGTGGTCTTCGGTCCATTTTTGCAATAAAAATTAAGTTGGAGGCTTCTTTACATCATCTCGGGAAATGTTTGCCACACATTCCTTCACATGAACTATTGATCTTGTTTCCAGTAGAGTGGTGACATTAAGAAACTGGATATTCATAACAATGTATATTACATTTTTTCTTGCCTGTTGGACTTGGCCAGTTGGACTACATTTTTCCCTCCTTTAGAAAGAAGTACATCAAATCTTTTTTTTCCTTCATCTATAGGTTTTCTAATTTACATGTATGTCATGGTCATCTGGACTGTATACTATACTGTAATTGTTGCTGCTGTTTAACAGGTGAATCTGGAGAATCTATCTAATTGGGAAGAAAAGCAGATGTTCAAAGAGTAAGCATATAAACTTTGTTGAAATCTGCCAATTAATGATATTAATTTGGTTTTATCTCTCTCAATTATTGTAAATATTCTGTTAGGATGTGAATATCTTGTAATCAGGAGACCAGCTCTCTAGTTTCTTTAGAGCTATCTAATTATTAGTTTCCTACTTTGTAGAGATTTGCCATTATGGCACCCTAGTTTCTCTCTCCTCTTCCTTTCCATAAGAGGAGCTGTATTGAATGTTTTGATGATATAGAAGAAATATAAACCTTTTAAGTTGGTATTAGAGCAGAGCAAAGATTTGCTCTGTCGGCCCTAACCTTTCTAGACATGTCTACCATTCCTCAATACAATGCCCTGGCTATTACAACCTCTCCCCATTCAGGATCAGCACCATCATAGAACCAGAATCTCGAACCCAAGATGACTTTGGGTGACTCCCATTCGGTTCAAATTACTACAATTCACCTAAATGGAGCGAATTTCCTATGCTGGTCCCAATCTGTCGTCATGTATGGCAAAATTGGCTATTTGATTGGTGTCACTAAGGACTGCCCTCAATATACTTTATGCGGTGCTGAAAACTCCATGATCATGTCATGGTTAGTCAACTCTATGGCAGAAGACATTGGCTCCAATTATATGTGCTACTCAACAGCCATGGAACTTTGGGATAATGTCAATGCGATGTACTCTAATATGGGCAACAAATCTCAAGTGTATGAACTGAACTTGAATCTTGGAGAGATCATGCAAGGAGGAGAAAGTGTGACCAAGTACTTCCAACACTTAGAAGAGGATATGGCAAGACCTAGATGTTTACAACAATTATGAATGGAAATCGCCCGAGGAAGGCAGGATTTTTAAGTTTCTGGCTGGACTGGATGGTGAATTAGATGAGATTCGAGCAAGGATCATTGGTAGGGGGACTCCACAGTCCATTGAGGAGGTTTTCTCAAAGGTAAGAAGAGAGGAGACAAGGAGGAGTTTCATGCTGTGAAAGAACAAAAAAATGGAGTCCGTAGCCATGGATACTACAATTGCCCCATTTCTAAATTCATGTCCTACCAAAAACTATCTCAAAAGCATAAAGCCTTCACCTCTAAAATTACAAATCTGTTTGTGTTTAGAAACATTCAGGAAGCCCTAGATGATCCAAACTTGAAACTTGTTATGGAATAAATGAACGTCCTTAAGAAAAATAGGACTTGAGAAATTGTTGAATTACCAAAAAGGTAAGAAAAGGTAAGAGGCCAGTAGGTTGTAAGTGGGTTTTCACTATTAAATGTAAGGCTGATGGGAGCATAGATCATTACAAGACAAAGTTAGTTGCAAAGGGGTTTACTCAAACTTATGGAGTTGACTATGGGGAAACATTTGCTCCTGTGGCTAAGATTAACTCTATTAGAGTCCTGTTATCCCTTGCTGTGAATTTTGATGGGTCACTTCACCAATTAGATGTAATGAATGTCTTCCTAAATGCAGACTTGGAAGAAGAAGTGTTTATGAGTCCTCCAGCTGGCTTTGAGGGAAAATAGATGATCCAAACCAGAAACTTGTTGCTATGGAATAAATGAATGCCCTTAAGAAAAATAGGACTTGAGAAATTGTTGAATTACTAAAAGGGTAAGAGGCCAGTAGGTTGTAAGTGGGTTTTCACTATTAAATGCAAGGCTGCTGGTAGCATAGATCACTATAAGGCAAGGTTAGTTGCAAAGGGCTTTACTCAAACTTATGGAGTTGAGTATGGGGAAACATTTGCTCCAGTGGCTAAGATTAACTCTATTAGAGTGCTATTTTAGATGTAAAGAATGCTCTCCTAAATGGAGACTTGGAAGAAGAAGTGTTTGAGTCCTCCACCTGGCTTTGAGGGAAAAGAGATGATCCAAACTAGAAACTTGTTGCTATGGAATAAATGAATGCCCTTAAGTAAGGGTGTTCGCGGATTGAATTGGATCGTTTTCCAATCCAAAGGTGGAAAACAACCTGCTGTTTGGATTGGATCGGTTTATTTCCTTAAAAAATCCTATCCAGTCCAATCTAATTAAATGCGGTTTGGATTGGATTGAAAAATTCGGTTTTTACTGATATATCATTACATAGTTATTATGTCAAAGACCGTATTACAAGCTACCAAAATGTGGTTGGTCCAAGTGATAAGAGACTCGGGCACCTTAAATAAGTGTTCAGGGGTTCGAATCCTGACTCTTATGTATGGAGAAAACCTGGTTGGGAGGAGAGAACTCACCTTGTGTGCCCAACAGGTTTCCCGACGGAGATTAGTCATTGCTAACGGTGGTGGATATTTTGTAACTATATCATGGTTACCAAAAAACAGAACATATTACAAGCTAAATTGAACAGAATATTAAACCTGTATAGACGTTTAATTTCATGTAGTTTGGTTCGAATTTCCATATTCCCAGTTACCCCTTGTTTTATTTTCACTATCAAAACAACATATCAAATTATTAATTAAGAAAGTTTTTTTTTTTTTTCACCATACTACTAACAAACATTAATGTAGTTCTAGCTAGTTCCTAAGTACATGTATGAAATATTCTACATACGAGAATGACTATTGATTCCTAGGTACATGAATAACTATACAAATTCCAATACATTTACTTGACAATTCCAAAAAAAAAATATTAAATAGGAGGGTGTTAGTTCATAAAAGTATGAAAAACATTGCTTAAGTATGAGTAGTAATATAATTTAAAAAATAATAGTATATGTATATCGTAGGTCGGTTTGGATTGGATCGGTTTTCACTAGGGGATCCGAAGTTCGATCTAATCCAATGAAAAAAATCGATTTTTGCGGTTTTCGGTTTTTGGTTCGGTTTTTGCGGTTTGAATTGGTTTGGATCGGTTGACGAACATCTCTACCCTTAAGAAAAATAGTACTTGAGAAATTGTTGAATTACCAAAAGGGTAAGAGACCAGTAGGTTGTAAGTGGCTTTTCACTATTAAATGCAAGGCTGATGGGAGCATGGATAGCTACAAGGCAAGGTTAGTTGCAAAGGGGTTTACTCGAACTTATGGAGTTGACTATGGGGAAACATTTGCTCCGGTGGCTAAGATTAACTCTATTAGAGTCCTGTTATCCCTTGCTGTGAATTTTGATTGGTCACTTCACCAATTAGATGTGAAGAATGCCTTCCTAAATGCAGAATAGGAAACTTTGAGGGGAAAATTGAAATCTAACCAAGTGTGCAGTTTAAAAAAGTCACTATATGGATTGAAACAGTCCCGCAAGAGTGTGGTTTGAACGCTTTGAGACTACTGTAAAACGACTTGGTTACAGCCAAAGTCAGGCCGATCATACCATGTTCCATAAGCACACTATGAATGGTAAAATTGCTATTATGATTTTTTAGAATTTGGGCTTGTGCCTAACTCAACCCCACAAAACCGGCTTGTAAGGTGAGGATTATACAAGCCTTATAAGCATTACTTAGGCTATATCTCTAGGTGATGTGGGACTAAAAATACTCCTTCACACCCAGCACAATGAAGTTGCCACAATAAAGGCGGCTAGGGGCGGACCGGAATTAAGGCTGCTTTCCAACACCCCTTCACGCCCAGGGCTATGCACTTGGAGCATGGACGATGCTGGAGGCCCAACAACGGATCTTGGATAGGCTCTGATATCATCTTAGAATTTGGGTTTGGGCCTAATTCAATCCCAAAAAGTTAGCTCATGGGATGAGGGTTGCTCCCCACTTATAACTACTATTTAGGTCATATCACTATCCAATGTGAGACTCTCAACACACACTTCTCACGCCCATGGCTGAACATCTGGAGCGTGAAGTTTGCAGGATTGGACCTCTGCGAGTTATCCAACGGATCTCGGATAGGCTCTGATACCATCTTAGAATTTAGGCTTGGGCCTAACTCAACTCCACAAAACCGGCTTGTAAGGTGAGGACTATCCAAGCCTTATAAGCACAACTTAGGCCATATCTCTAGGCGATGTGAGACTAAACATACCCCTTCACACCCGATACAATGAAGGTGCTGGAGGCTGCAATGAAGCCAGCCCAAAGTTGCCGCAATTAAGGCGGTTAGGGGCGGACCGCAATAAAGACGGCTTTCCAACATGATTGTATATGTTGATGGCATAATTTTAACAGAGAATGATAATGGTGAGATTGACTATTTGAAGAAGAAACTGGTTGTTGTCTTTGAAATTAAGGAACTTGGTCCCTTGAAGTATTTTCTTGGGATCAAGTTTGCTAGATCAAAGGAGGGTATATTTATCAATCAAAGGATATTCATTCTTGATTTGCTCAAGGCAATGGGTCTACTACGGTGTAAGGGGCCGAGAAACCCTTTGAGCAAAATTTAAAGCTTCAACCAGCCAAAACCGAGAAAGTAGCGGACAGAGAAAGGTACCAGAGACTTGTTGGGAGGTTGATTTATCTCTCTCATACCCGTCTAAACATTGCCTTGCGGTTAGCGTGGTAAGCCAATTTCTGCACTCACTTGGACTTGAACACTTTGAGGAAGTGAATAGGATCCTAAGGTACCTAATGGGAACTCTGGGGAGAGGATTGCTATACAGAAAAACTGAATCCCTACAAGTGGAAGTATATATGATGCAGATTGGGCTGGCAGCGTCATGGATAAGAGGTCTACTTTTGGATAGCACCTTTATTGGAGGAAATCTAGTTACTTGGAGGAGCACAAAACAAAGTGCAGTTGCTAGTAGTGCAGAGGCCGAATGTAGACCAATGGCACAAGGGATTTGTGAAGTGCTATGGATTGATAAGTTGTTACAGGAGCTGAAGGTTCATAATTCCACACCAAGAAAATTGTATTGTGACAATAAAACCGAATCTCTATTGCTCACAATCTGGTTCTACATGATAGAACCAAGCATGTGGAAGTTGACAAAGATTTCATTAAGGAGAAAATAGAGAAGGGGCAGATTTGCATTCCATACATTCCAACCAAAGATTAAACTGCGGACATTCTAACCAAAGCTTATCCAAGAAGCACTTTGATAGCATAATTGGGATGTTGTCCATGGAAGATATCTTCAAGCCAGCTTGAAGGGGAGTGTTGAAATCTGCCAATAAATGACATTAATTTGGTTTTATCTCCCTCAGTTATCTTAAATATTTTGTTAGGATGTGAATATGTTGTAATTAGGAGGCCAGCTCTCTAGATTCCTAAGATAAAGCTATCTAATTAATAGTTTCTTACTTTGTAGAGATTTGCCATTATGGCACCCTATTTTCTCTCTGCCCTTCCTTTCTGTAAGAGGAGCTGTATTGTATGTTTTGATGATATAGAAGAAATACAAACCTTTTAAGTAACTTGCTTCTCTGGAAAATAAAAAAGAAAGAAAGTAAAGAAAAGGCACATACACTTGTTGTATTTTAAATTGTTGAGTTTACTCTTAAGCAAGGTTTTAAATAAAGGTCTGCGACCACAATTTGGGCCGCAACGTTTTGGTTTTGGAGGTCTTCGAAACCGAAACGCGACCACAATTGCGGCCGCATCAGTCGCATTTTCCCGCAATTGTCCGCAATTGCGAAAAAAGCAATTGCAACTGCGACCGCAATTTAAAACCTTGCTCTGAAGACCCAACCTTAAGAAAAAAGAACTCGATGCTCATTAAATTCTTTTACTCTCACCTTAATTGACTTGTTGACTCACTGGTTATTCACATATTATTGGTTACATTTAACTGTAAGTTAGTTTGGTCTCTTATTTATGGTATTATGGTATGCAGATTCATGGAGGATCACAACACAGCTACCTTCCCTTCCAAAAAGTAAGCTCCTGCTGAGTTTTAAGCTTTTTTAAATCTGTACAGAACTTTGTCCTCATTTTTGCAAATAAGAAATAATCTATGGCTACATACTTGTTATTTGTTATCTGGGAATATTTTTGTCCTCTGATTTATCAGTGCCATGCTCATCAATGTGATCTCCTTGTTCTGTAATGTTGATATGGAATTAAGATCTTAAAAGATTCATTTTTGTATATTTATTGGGGTTGACAAATGATTCACTGTTAATGTGGCAGGTATTACAACCTTGATGCTTACTACAGGCATCAAATGGAAAAAGAGATGAAAAAGGGTTTTAAGAAGGTCAAGGCAACAGAACGAACTGTTTTCAATGACGAAGAGCAGCGCAGGTATATTTTTGGGCATGCTGTTTTTACTAATGTAATTTTGAATTAGTTCTCTATTGGCAACCTTTTTCTTTCAATTTATGCTTCATGTACTGTTATTGGATCTATTTGCTTAAGAAGCAACTATGTTGACCATCATTTCCTTATGTGTTCGCACTCTACGTCAACTGTTTTTCTTTTGAACTAATCTACCTATTACCTTTATCAAACTACATGAAGCTTTTATTAAATAGTGTCAGAATATGAACTCAAACATTAGCCATGCAGAGAGTAGTTTATATAATTTTGCATCAAATTCTTAACTTTCTTTTAGTGCTCTCGCAAAACACACGACAAACTTTATCTTTGTTGACTCAAATTGTTTTACTTCATCACCCGTCCATGATCATTTTTTATTTCACTTGTAGGCAAGAATTGTTGCTAGCACGTGAAAAGCATAAGGAGGAGCAAGTGATGGCTTTGAAGAGCTCTATGGAAAGTGGAATGGTTAGTTTTACCAGATTGCTTTTATGTTGATTTGACTCATATTCTAGTCATTTTGTTAATGACAAGGTCCTTATGTCACATTTTTGTGCCCTAATTTACAGGCACAGGCAATGAAAGAGCAAGCTCAACTCAGGGAGGAGATGGCTTACCAGTACAAGCTTGGGAACTTTGAGGTGAGAATTACAAATTAAACTCTATTTGGAGCTCGGATTTTAGTTTTTGAGCCTCTATTCAGTTAGCTGCAATTTTATCACTGTAGGCTGCTGCTGCTATCCAGAGAAGATTGGACCCTGATGCTGCCATATAATTGGACATAACTTCCCGTGAATCAAGAATTAGATGATAGGGTCACGGTGATCATGCCATCACGACAATCTCATTTTATGCCAATTATGGATCTTTCGGCTTTTAGGGATAGCATATGCCGTGGGTGGGTTTTATTTATTCCAACAGATGAGTTGCTATTTAAAATATTCACACTATTACTGACTCGTCTACTTACAACCATTGCTATTCGAAGAGTGTTGCTTGCTCACATGATGGAGTTGGCTTTGTATTGACCAAGTGAGCATTTCCAAACTGTTGAATGTAAGTTACATGCCATCAAAAGTGCCCATCACTCACTACTCGGAGAGATATTGAAATTGGCGATTTTATGTATACAGTGCTGTTAGTAGAAAATTTCTTTGCCCTTGCATCTTTTTAAATGATCCTTTATCTGAAACCTTCCTGTAATGTTAGTAGTCATGGCTTGGAGCCTTTACGTGGTCTTGGTTAGTCCAAGAATAAAATTATTCACACACTTGCGTTACTTCACATTTCGCACTTTTATACAGAAATTTCAGCTATTAGAACAGAGCATCATTTGTCTTCAACCATTTTAGTGGGCATTCTGTTCGGAAATGCAAGAAAGAAAACGGTTAGACAGTAAGTCTAAATATAACAGAAGCATATATATGATGTGATGCATAAAAGCAAACATCACATTAGGTGGGTTTAAAAAAAAGGAAAGAAGGTGAAGTTAGGATTTAACAAACATCACATTTCATCTAATGTAATCTATATAATAAATCTACACCCCCCCCTGCTTGAGGCTCTCAAAATTAATTCTCAAATACGTCTAACCAAATGGCTGTAGAAAAATCTCATTTAAGAATTAAGCTGATCACATTTATTCCCTGCTAGTAGCGAATGTTGAAACGAAACTACTCTCTTGGAAACACAGGCAAGAGTTGTGTTGCATTTTCAGTAACTCGGTCATATTCAGCAACTCTATTGGGTTGTTTGAGTTAGCACACATTAAAAATATATATAATAAAGATGCCTTTAGATTAGAGCAAGAGCATAAGGGAAATATCAAACACAGGTTCGTTTTACCATACTCTCCTAAGCGGGGGAGAAGGATGAAAAACCTTGTGTGAAGGAAAGGCTCTCACTTAGTACGCACGAATACGCGCTCTCATTTACCTCCATCTGTCGGTCACATTAAATTACATTAGTTTTTCCACTCCCCTCTTTTCCTTGTGACCGACCATACCATCTCTTGACCAAGGTTTGCAGGCCATGCACGTCACAGCACAACAACGAACGACTACAGGGGTACGTACCATTGCATCAAAGTCGACGTCCGGAAGGCTTCATGGTTTATGTGACGCGGTCCCTCCAGAAGCCCTCCTTGAAGGTGTGTGGAACGACCTTATAGAACTCCTGGAACCAGTCCCTGCATGCCACCAACAGCTTCACGAATGAAGGGTCCTCCTTTTTCTCAAATCTTCTATCAAACATGATCACGTGCATGTTGTTGATCATCAGCTGCTACCACCTCCGGAACACGATCCAACCCGCCGTTGCGTAGCGATTTGTTTGACATCATCAACCACACGCACCGGCTCATCTTCCCATTCAGATATCGCGACTCCAATTTCTGCAGGGGTTATCTCGCTAGTGCAACAGTAATGGGTATATTCGTTTACAAGTATTACATCTCAACCGCTCATTTTTTTTCTTTCTTTTACTTTTCATAGTAGCCGTCCAATCAACCATGCGCACTGATGCGAACTAACTTCACCTGCGTAGGTTAAAACGAACATCAAACACATCGGTTTCACTCACCTATCTATAGAGATCGGAAACGCAACACAGAGAGCAGCAAACACACCAGAAAGCGCTTAGAGCAGTGAGACTCAAGGACGATAGGACTTTGAGGAACCGTATACAACGTCGTTTATATGATCGATCTTTTTTTTTTTCTTTCAAAAAACTAAACCATCATTTTGATCCCTGAAAGTGTAAGGCGCTGTTATTTCAGTCCTGAAAGCAATTAAATTATGAAAAAGTACCTCAATGTTAATTTCAGGCTAAAATATAATTTTGGTCCTTTATCTTTTGATCAAAATTCATTTTGGTCCTTTATCTTTAAAAAGATTCATTTTGGTTCTTTATCTCTCAAACGTTATACAAATTCATCCTTTCTGTCACTTATGTTACTGATATCGTTAACCTATCTCCTATATTCATGTTAACGTCTGATGTGGTTGGGTTTAGGGACACATTTATCTTTAATCCATTTTAAGTTTTAACCTTCAATCTCCCGAGAAGTTGAAAATCCATCTTTGATGTTGGGTTTAGGGATCCATTCGCTCTATACTTGGTCGAAAATGAAGACGAATTCATGATGGTTGTTGAGGCATGAAGAACCCTAATTTGGAAATTGGGGGTGAAGGGGTCATTCTTAATTTGGCTGCTGATAATAACATCGTTTGTAAAGGAATGATAGAAAGGATGAATTTGTGTAATTTTTGAGAGATAAAGGACCAAAATGAATCTTTTTAAAGATAAAGGATCAAAATGAATTTGACCAAAAATAAAGGACCAAACATATACTTTAGCCTTAATTTTATTAGTCAAGTTAGTCTCTCAATATTAATTTCGTTAGTCAAGTTGGTCCCTGAGTAGGGTGATGGCAGGGATTAACTTGACTAGCGGAATTAACATTGAGAGATTTTTTTTATAATTTAACTTCTTTCAGAGACTTAACTGACAACGACTCACACTTTCAGGGATTAAAATGATGGTTTACTCTTTTCAAAATGAAAGATTTGCAAAATAAAAAACATAATGTGACCGGTTTGTTGACAAATACTTTCATGGTGTTTGGTTGAAGGGATATGGAGGGAAGCAGAGAGAATTTTATAAACATTTCATGTTTGGTTCATTTTTTTGGAGGGGAGAGGAATGAAGAGGACCAAAATCCCTCCTTACTCAATTGTGGCTACTCTTCAATATTGAGGGATTTGGAGGGGAGGAGAGAGATTTTAAAACATTTTGAATGCATTGACTAAAACATATTTACTTATGTATTTTGAAATTCAAAATTATCTAAGGTATAAAAGTAAATTAGTTTTAAAATCCCTTTCCTTGTAAACCAATCATGAATAATGTTATTTTTCCTCCCCTCCATTAAAATCTCTTCTCTTTGAAACAAAAACATAGCCTTTGGGTCATGGATCCAGATTCTATGCGGCTACAATCCCTTCCATCATTTCTTCTGTCAAATGTTAGCCGTTGGATTCATTTAATAACCAGGGAGAGAGGGGGGCTGCGGTTGCCAAGGATCTATGTTATTGGATCACTGGATCATCTGAGTTTTACTAAATTTTGTCGGATTTTTGAGAATAACCATTTAACACCTATTGAACCGGCCTGATGCCCGAGTAATGGGTTTTCCTGGCTTACTGGTTGAGCCATGAATCAAACTTAAATATCATATGGATTTAAGTCAAGCAATCATGAATTGCTACAAATCTTTGAATTTTGTAATAGTTGTCGTAAAAGTCATACATGAGGTGGTGATGTATGGTTAATTGATAGTGTAAAAAAGTTTATACAGACATTATATCAAAATTAAACTCATTATAATATTCCGGTTGGATAACACTCTTTTAAGGCGAGATTATATTTAAAATGAGTATGTAAGAGTGTATCCATAATTGATTTGCTAAATTATATAGAGATCTTAACTCACTAAATAATCTATTGATAGATATTTCTCCTTTTGCTCACTTTAGAAATAGACTCTTCTAAAGTGTTTTCGTCTCTAAAATGAGTAAGTAAAGATATATTTATCCTTAAATGATTCAGTGGATTGAGATCTCTATCACTTTATCAAAGAGGACATTGAATGGAAAATTTATTTTTTTCGTAATCTTAGGATAATAAATTGGCTCTATGGCTTTTCGCAACCACGGGAAAATATCCAAGGCCGATTTGTTTAAGCTTTTCTTTACAGAAAAATAACAGTATTTTTTAAATAAAAAATCACTTTTAGCAGTTACATATTTATTTGATTGAACTTTTATGAAAGAAGTAAAAGCTATAAAAACTAAAATTTAGCTGTTTTGTGATGTTATATCTTCTAACTTCTAAAAAAAAAAAATAATAATAATTTTGCAACCGGAGAGAAAACAAATATAAAAGTACTTTTTTATAATTGTAGTTAAACGCAAAATAACTTTTGATTTACATAAAACTATAAAAAAATTACCTTTTTAAAATATTTTAAAATCACTTTTTCAAGCTTAAAAAAGTGAACCCTCAATTAAAAATTTGAATTCTATATGGGTAAACTTTATTTACCCTGCCGTCGAGTGGGGAATACGCTACACCCTTTGTTTCCTTATCATAGATGACGTGTTTTTACTCTTGTTTATAAAGTTTTTTTTGTCTCTAATCTATCGGTTTATCACCAAACCTTTAATTTCAAGTATACAAATTAAAAAGGAAGCATTGGAAATTCAATCTACTGTATTATTAAATTAACCAAACAATTAGGGACATACATATGCCACAAAGATAAGTTTTATTGTCTGTTAAACAAACCTTGAAATGTGAAACAGAAATGAAATGTGAATGTGAAACTGTTTACTACTCAATACTCATTAGACAGATAGTACTAATTAGTCCTTGCAAGGAACACGCTGCTGCTTAATTGAGATTGCCACCACATAGACGCCATTGCTTGTCTTCAACCTGCTTCACGAAAAAAGAGGGATTTTTGTAAGAACTTGTGTATATTTCAAACATAACCGCCTATGTTACAGAGAAATAAATTTTCCTTCAAAAAAAATTGTTCAGAATTGTTAATTACAATTTTTTTTATTTATTTTCCCTTTTCATCAAAAAAAGGAATGTTACCACTCCATTTACTTATGTGTAATTTCTACTACAGTTGTCATTAATGTCAACAATTTCATGGAATAATGTTTCATGAGACTCTCAAATTAAACTTAATCAATATAAATAATGCAACATATTGTATCTACTAATGTGTGACATCATCACCAGAATACTCATCAAAATATAAGGAAATAATTTTCTTCAACAATAATCTCAAAACATTCTTGAACATTGAATTACTTTAAATCCACAATGGCAAAATGTGACGACATGCATTCAATGACAAAGGCATAGCTTCTTCAATACAAACTTTAATATGGTTTGTAAGTTGGTAATATAAGAAGAGTTTAATTATTATCTACTGTCATTATAAAATTTTTTACACTGTCAATCAATCAAAAGTTATGATATGAGAAACTTGTAAGATAGTTGGGATAAGAGTTAAATATTTTAACTTATATATTAATTTCTGATTGGTTAAATACGTAAAAAAAATTTACACTGATAATACATACCAATTAAATCAATATAAAAAAACGATAAGAATCCATACCTGAAGAAACCAGGTCAAGGCGAATTTTGATAGTGAGTTGTACAATCTTCTGATGCTTTTGGTAACAACGATATTTTTACAATAGCACGATGTTTTTTTATTGCCTTCAACTTACTTGCAATTTGAATTGTGCTCGTCTTTAAGGCTTTTGCATTATTGAGAATATACCCTACAAGTTCTAATTCTTGTTGAGACCCTCCATATTCTCTAAATTTAAACACAGTCAGGTGTGATGAAAGGCAACTAGGAACCGTTGTTGGCTCTGTCCACTCTATCTCACTTTCTTCATGAATCTGAAAAAAAAAGGACAATTGTGATTTACAAAATAGTTATATTATTTGTACAACATTTTTCAACAATATGAACATTATACTTTTATACTCCAACATATATATTTATGTATTTTTCTCTCATCCCGTGGCATCACAAGGCAAAAAAAGGACACGATACAGTGTCTCTATATTGTATCAACAAAAATGTTATCCAAATAAATTTTTTCTTTAGAAAAAACCGAAGGGGGAGTAAATATATAATATATAAAAAAAACAAATGAAAAAAATTGAACCTCAAAAGTCAACAAACCTTCTCAATTTCAAGAACTTCAAGCTTGGGGCATTTTTCAAGCAATAGTTCTACTAGAAAATAGGAGTCAAGGGTTATCAGAGAAAGCTTCAAATGAACCACATTGTGAAATTCCGGAAATTCCAGACAAGAAAAAGTAAGCACCTGCATATGGATAAGAATAATAACGAATTATGAACGGTAGCACATATTTTCTTAAAAAAAAAAGGTTAAATAAGTTGATTGATCCCGTACGTTTTTTTTCATTTTTCACTTTGGTCTTATATGTTTTATTTTTTCATTTGGGTTCTATACGTTATGTTGCGTCTTCAATGTTAATCATTTCCGTCAATTCCTTCTTGACGAGGTCAGTTTAAAACTAACATAAAAGACGGAACATGACGTATAGTACCAAAATGAAAAAGTATATGTTATGTTCTGTTTTCCATATTAGTCCTTTCTATCAGTTCCTTCTTGACGACGTTAGTTTTAAGACTAACATAGAAGACGAAACATGACGCATAGGACTAAAAGGAAAAAAAAATAAACGTTTTATTTTTTTCATTTTAATCCTATACGTTAGGTTCCGTCTTTCATATTAATCCTTTCCGTCAATTCCTTCTTGACGATGTTAGTTTTAGGACTAACATGGAAGATAGAACATAACGTATATGACCAAAATGGAAAAAATAAAACAAACAGGACCAAAGTGAAAAATAAAATAAAAAACTTACAAGATCAATCAACCTATTTCACAATGGACATAGGAAAACCGTGATTTTGTAGGTGTGCTTGCGGAACGAAGATCTGTTGTGTCACTTTGGTGTCACATATCATGTTCCTCCGATACTATTTTGCCACATCAATTAAAAATTTCATGTAATGTTAGAAAACAAACTGATGTGGCAAGATAGTATTGAGAGAGGGTGTGTGACACCATCAAAGTGACACACCAAATCTTCAATAAGTGGTATCATGGTAAAAAGGGATTAGCATAAAGAACCTTACCTGTGTAGCACAAGTTGATAAAGACAGAAATTGAGTTGTATGAATCCCATTGAAAAGACTGGGTATATTTTCCTTTTCATCTGGGTCGAAATAGATATCAATATCTGCATGAATTAAGTTGGGCATGTTCTCAACCGAATAGTTAGTAACAGTTGTTTCTAGTACTTGAAGATACTCAAGAAGAGGAGTGACTATACGGAGTCTCTCAAGAGTACACTTAACAATTAGCTTCTTCAATGAAGGCACACAGATCCTATCATTCTTGACATCCAAATAACAAAGTTCTTCAAGAACAGGACACCCAGATAGAAGCCTTGTAATAGGTTCATCATCTGCAAAGTCAAGAGCAAAGAGATGCAAAATTTTGAGCAAAGGAAAACAAACTGATGAAGGAATACTCAAACTGATTGTCCCTTTCAGCTTTAGGACTGAGATGGTTTTGCAAGTGAAAAGCATGCTGGGCAAACTAGCTTTAGCTTCTAAACCTGAGTAGAAAAAGATGTCTAGCTCCTCAAGGTTTTTTTCCACAGCAAAAGAAACCAATGTGCTAACAAGTTCTGGGTTGCAGGGGTTTCTATAGCTTGAGAGGCAAAGCCTTTTCATGCTTTTCGATTTGTGTTGATCTAAGACTTTGCTAACAACATCCGCTAAGTTGGTTTGGGGGAAGCAAGCCCAATTGTCCTTAAAATCAAGAGCAAGGACCAACGGCCAAATTGATCTCCACCTAGGGGACAAAACACTAGTGGCTACAGCCTCTTTGGTGTGGAGAAATGAAAGGATATGGCAGAGTATTTCATCAGGAAGACTGCTAATCCTGTCAACTTTCTTTGCCTTTGTTTTTGCTGGAATAGGTTTCTGACGTTTTCTATGAGACCTTTTGGCCATTTGGGATGCAGGGGAAGAAAAATGAAAACAAAGAAAAGAGAGAAACAATTGTAGTTAGCACAACAAGATGAACTAGGTTGAACACATTTTATAGCCTAGGATTTCAAGAATTTGGTTTCCTTTAAAATTAATAAATAATGAAATCAATATACAATTTATACTAGCCAAAAGGTTAAAAGAGAGAGAAAGGTATAAAATCTTAAAGCATTAAGTATGATAATTAATATTATATGAATGAAATGGATTTTTAATCAATTATTATAATTAATATTCTATAAAATATTATTGTTAGCAAAAAAAATATACTAAAAAAAATACATAACGTTCGCCTGCTATTTTTGACCGGTAGTCAGACGGCGTCAAAACGTCGATTCAGTTACAATTTTATATGTATGATGTATAGCACGATGTATGTCCATGTTATTCTAAATTGAATTGTGCTAATAAAATTTGTGAGATTTGCTTTTAAAATCACTTGTGATGCGGAGCTTATTGCTAATGATTACCTTGGTCCGGATCGATCATTACTAAGCGCTTTGGGCCTTTTTCTACTTTTTCGTATTTTTAGAATTTTTGTTATTTTCATTAATTAATTAATTAGGATCTAATTAGAGTTAAATGTTATCCTAGTTAGAGATAAACGTTATCCTAATTAGAGACAAACATTAGTTAGCTTGGAATCTTAGTTAGAGTTAAATTAGAAATCCTAGTTAGAGCTAAATTACAGAAAGCTTACAAATACCTTTTGTTTATGTTATTTTATTGATATATTTCAGAATTAATATTTCAATATTAATAAAATTTATAGACTTTTCTCTATTCTAGTGTGTTCACATTGTTTTCGTGTTGTATGTTGCATCAGTTGGTAATCAAAGTAGGTCGTCTCTGGTCTGATGGCAAGTGGTTATCATGATGTTGGTCGGAAAACTCTGTATCCACAATTTACTGATTTTGAAGAGGCATTGAGGATTATGGAACAAGGTGTGAATGATAGGTTTAAGTGTACGGAGCAAGGTGTGAATGGCAGATTCGAGTGTATGGAGCAACACTGGGAGGAAGTCATCTGTTATGGTCCAAATGGAGATGATAACGCTGAATATGAAGCGGAGGGTGTTGATGATGATGAGCAAAATCTGGTGGTAAGGAGATTGATGTTGTCACCAAAGCAAGAACAACAAAATCAGAGGCATCAATTGTTTCGAACCGGGTCCACTATCACTAATTAATTAATTATTTGATGTCATTATCGCTAGTGCAAGGGTGTGGTTAAAACTTTGGGTCTGCAGACAGAGGAACACCCAAATCCCTATACTATTGGATGGATTGAGGTAGCTGAGAAAATACAGGTGACTGGATGCTGTAAAGTGTCATTCTCCATTAGCAAATGAAAGTGTCATTCTCACTTGTTATTTGGTAGGCCTTGGTAGATTCATCTTGCAGCACCATATGGTGGGATAGGCAATGTTTATAGACAGGAGAAATGTGGGAATATTTAGTAAAAGCTAAATATGGAAAGTTGAATACAAAGTTACTCCGGTGAAATTAAGGAGTAATAATAGGAAGGACATCAAATTGAGGTGCTTATATTTGTGTGTAACGTAGTTCTCTAAATTTATAGTATGTAGCTTACTATATAAACTTTGTCTCGGTTTGTCAGTTGTTACAACAACGTAAAAACATAGAGTGTAACAAAGTGAGTTTTCATTGTATTGAAGTTTAATCTTACTTCTTCAGACATTCATATTTCTTCATACAATTTATTGTTTAGGCTACATTGTTTTCTTGTTCAATTATAGTGAGGGTCGTATTTCATATCATTATTAGAAGCCAAATTTCCGCTGCGACTCTAACAATTGGTATCAGAGCCAATTGTAAAATTTTAGAGTGGTAAAACTTTATTTATTTGTATTGAAGATAATGGCTTCTACTAGTGGAACCGTCAAGGTTGGTAAATATGAAATCGAAAAATTTAATGGAAAAAATGATTTTTCCTATTGGAGGATGCAGATGAAAAATCTGCTTATTTCACAGAAGTTGCACAAGGCATTAGTGGGAAAAGAACAAAAACCTGTGGATATGAAGGATGAGGATTGGGACGAATTAGATCTCGAAGCACGAGCCGCCATAATCTTATGCCTTGAGAGGGACGTTGCGTTCTTGGTAAATGAAGAAGCAACAACGGTTGGCGTGTGGTCAAAGTTAGAGAATAATTTCATGACGAAAACTCTAACAAATCGGATCTACTTGAAATCCAAATTGTATACATGCAAGATGGAGGAAGGCACCTCAATCCGGGATTATGTCAACAAGTTTGATAGGATCATATCAGACTTGAAGGATATAGAAGTTAAGATTGATGAAGAAGATCAAGCACTCATGCTACTGCTTTCATTGCCGGAGTCCTACGAAAATCTAGTGCAGACATTGATGCTTGTGGGTGATACTCTCACCATGGATGAGACTAGGACATCACTTTTAGCGGATGATCTTCGAAAGGTTGCTACAAGTGGGATGTCTAGCAGTGGAAGAGAAAACAGGGAACAAGCTCAAGGGTTGTTTGCTACTAGAGGGAGGACTAATGAAAGAGGATAAAGCAGGGGAAAGAAGTCTAGATCAAAATCTAGAGCTCTTGCGGAAAGAACATGCTTTAAATGTGGCGAGCTTGGGCACTTTAAAGCAAATTGTCCAAATAAGAGGGTATTATTTAAGAAGCAGAACAACAACGGCAACAACTCCAAAGGAAAACAACAAGATTTGTCGGAGGCGAGTTATGTCTCGAATGATGAGGATGATTGTTTCTCTGTCTCAGAGAAAGACCATGATATTTCCAGTAAGTGGATGCTTGATTCAGGAGCCTCACACCATATGTGTCCAAACAGGAAGTGGTTTACTACCTACCAAAGTATAGACGGTGGAACCGTTTTAATGGGAAACAACCATGCCTGTAAAATCATGGGGTATGGTACAATAAGAATCAAGATGCATGATGGAACAATGAGAACTCTGATGAATGTGAGACATGTTCCAAATTTGCGAAAAAACCTTATTTCTCTTGGTGTACTAGAGGAAAATGGTTGCAAAATAACTATTGAAAATGGAGTTTTAAAAGTTGTACGTGGTTCGTTGGTTGTGATGAAGGGAATCCGTCACAGAAATCTTTATCCTCTTTTGGGTGAAACTGTCACGGGAGATTTAGCAGTTGGAATTAGTGGAAGTAAAGATCAAACAGAATGCACAAGGATATGGCACATGCGCCTTGGGCATATGTCAGAAAAGGGTCTATCATTGCTTAGTGGGAAAGGCTTGTTGAAGAACATGAAGAAGCCATGCATGGAATTTTGTGAATATTGTGTGTATGGAAAAGCACATCGCTTGAATTTCTCTACAAGCAAGCACAAAAGTAGAGGGTTGTTAGACTATGTGCATACTGATGTTTGGGGTTCGGCTAAAGTGACTTCTAAAGGTGGTTCCAGGTACTTTGTTACATTTGTTGACGATCATTCCAGGTATGCTTGGATTTACTTTTTAAAGCATAAGAATGAGGTATTTGATATTTTCAAGTGTTGGAAAGCAATGGTTGAAAACAGAACAGGTAGAAAATTGAAAACTATAAGGTCCGACAATGGTACAGAATATACTGAAGGAGCCTTCAAGAAGTTCTGTGATCAGGAAGGCATTGTGAGACACTGGACAGTTAGAGACACACCTCAACAGAATGGAGTCGCGGAAAGATTGAACCGTACACTACTTGAAAAGGCAAGGTGTATGCGCTCTAATTCTGGGTTAGGTAGAGAATGGTGGGCAGAGTCGATTGCTACAGCTTGCTACATAGTGAATCGATCCCCACATTCTTATTTAGATGGAGACACGCCTTACAGGGTGTGGTCAGGTGAACATGCTGATTGTGACAAACTCAAAGTCTTCGGATGCACAGCCTATTATCACGTCAAGGTTAACAAGCTTGATAATAGAGCCAAGAAAGCTATCTTCCTAGGATATGCACAAGGGGTCAAAGGATATCGCTTTTGGAGTGTAGAAGATTCTAAGTTTGTGATTAGCAAGGATGTTACCTTTGACGAAAAATCTATGGTGTCTAATGATAGTGATGTTAAAATATCAAATAATCAAGTAGTTGAGATAGAATCTGAAGACCAACCAGATTCTAGTCATGTTCAGGTGGAGCATCCTAGTGTTACTCAAGATGAGGAGGAGGAGGATGAGCTTGATTGTGAGGAGGTTCAACAGGAAAATACACATACATTACAACAACAAGAATCTTTGGACACCACTAGGCCAAAGAGGAATTATAAACTAGTTCAGAAGTTTGGGTCAGACAAACCTCTGAGGCACTACGGGCAGGTAAACTTGGTAGAATATGCACTCTCGGTTGAAGATGATGAGCCGGTCACCTTCAAACAAGCTATCAAAGACAAAGATAGAGAGAGTTGGTTGGTTGCTATGGAGGAAGAGATGCAATCTCTTCATAAGAACAAGACATGGGAGGTGGTCCCATTGCCCGTGGGGAAGTCTGCTATTGGTTGTAAGTGGGTGTATAAAAGAAAAGAAGATCATACCAAGGCATGCGGTATAAGGTATAAGGCTAGGTTAGTGGCCACGGGGTTTGCACAAAAGGAAGGGGTTGATTACAATGAGATATTTTCTCCAGTGGTAAAACATACTTCTATTTGGGTGCTATTAAGTCTTGTTGCTCATGGTGATCTTGAGCTAGAACAACTTGATGTGAAGACAGCCTTCTTGCATGGCGATTTGGATGAAGAAATATATATGCACCAACCTGAGGGATACAAGGTCGAGGGTAAGGAAAGTCAGGTTTGTCGTTTGAGAAAATCACTATATGGATTGAAGCAATCTCCTCGACAGTGGTACAAGCGATTTGACTCTTTCATGATAAAACAAGGATTCTCCAGAAATGATTATGACAGTTGTGTCTATGTTCAAAAGCTTCATGGAGGTGATTATATTTATCTTCTATTGTATGTGGATGACATGCTTATTGCTTCAAAAAGCAAGGTGGAGATAGATAAGTTAAAGTCTCAACTTGGTAAAGAGTTTGAGACGAAAAACTTAGGCGCTGCAAATAAAATACTGGGTATGGAGATTAAAAGAGATCAGCCAAACCGAAAATTGTTCTTAAGTCAGAAAGACTATATAGAACGGATAATTGAAAGGTTTGGGATGAGAGGTGCTAAGTCGGTGGTTACTCCATTAGCTCCACATTTTAGGCTCTCTGGTAAACAATCTCCTACTACGGTGGAAGATAAAACATACATGGAACATGTACCTTATGCTAGTGCGGTTGGCAGTTTGATGTACGCCATGGTGTGCACACGCCCAGATATTTCACAAGCAGTCAGTGTTGTCAGTAGGTTCATGGCGAATCCGGGAAAGGCACATTGGGAAGCAGTGAAGTGGATTTTGAGGTACTTGAAAGGTACCATTAACATTGGTTTGTGTTTCGGTGGAGATACATGTCAAATAAGTGGTTTCGTTGATTCAGATTATGCTGGTGATCTAGATAAACGACGATCTACTACTGGTTATGTGTTTAAAATACATGGTGCTCCAGTTAGTTGGCGATCGATGTTACAGTCTACAGTGGCACTATCTACTACAGAGGCCGAGTATATGGCAGTAGTAGAAGGAGTGAAGGAAGCATTGTGGCTGAGGGGTCTTCTAGATAATATGGGTATTCAACAAGAATGCGTGAAACTGAGGTGTGATAGTCAAAGTGCTATTCACTTGGCTAAGAATCAGGTTCATCACGCTCGCACCAAGCATATCGACATAAGGTATCATTTTCTTCGGGATGTCGTAGAGGAAGGTCATATTTCTCTTACGAAGGTACACACTGATGAGAATCCAGTCGATATGTTGACCAAGGTTGTTACAGGTGGTAAGTTCCAACATTGTTTGGAATTGCTCCATATTCAAACATGTTGAGTCAAATGGAGAGATAATAGAACAGCGGTTGGCTTGATCTCGGTTACAGGGTACGTAGGCAGTCACATGGTCATTTTTTTGTTGCAGCCGGTTCAGATGATGAAATTCGTTCGTCCCAAATTTGATTGTTTTTCAAATTATGAACGAGGTGGAGAATTGTGGGAATATTTAGTAAAAGCTAAATATGGAAAGTTGAATACAAAGTTACTCCGGTGAAATTAAGGAGTAATAATAGGAAGGACATCAAATTGAGAGGCTTATATTTGTGTGTAACGTAGTTCTCTAAATTTATAGTATGTAGCTTACTATATAAACTTTGTCTCGGTTTGTCAGTTGTTACAACAACGTAAAAACATAGAGTGTAACAAAGTGAGTTTTCATTGTATTGAAGTTTAATCTTACTTCTTCAGACATTCATATTTCTTCATACAATTTATTGTTTAGGCTACATTGTTTTCTTGTTCAATTATAGTGAGGGTCGTATTTCATATCATTATTAGAAGCCAAATTTCCGCTGCGACTCTAACAAGAAAGATGGAATGAAGTTCACTTTGTTTCCAATGAAAAAGCTCCAAAAGCAAAGCTTCTAGAGTAGAAGAGGAGGATTTTCTTTACCATCGCTCATTCTGGGCATTGAATGAAGGTTTCTTTTAAGGAGTCCAAATAGTGCATGCTTTGATTCTAAAACAAGTAGCAACAATTGAGGAAGACTAGAAGCGGGTGGAGTTCCTAGAGGTAGTGAAGACGTTGTTGGAGGAGTTCAGTGAGATAATGTCAGAAGATGTTCGAGATGCCTTACCTTTTATGGGGATATCTAGGGGTGCTCAGATCCAAACCAATAAAAAAATCGATCGGTTTGGTTCGGTTTTTAGATTTTTTTTAAACCGAACAAAACCGATTATGTGAACTGTGAAAATGTTTGTTTAGGTATGTCTCATGAGTGCCTTAACCATTAGCAGCTATTTGCTTGTGGAATTATGGCTTTAGGTCCAAGAAGTTAATTTTGGGTTCATTATTAATTTATTATCCCTATCAAATTGAGTGGTTGTTGAGAAGTATTTGCGGAACAGTAGGTACCAATGGCATTGAAAGTTGTAATCATGAAATTGATCTTATGGGAAATTTTGAAGCTTGTACTCATTAATTCAATATATATTTGATCTTGCTTCTCTTTGTAATATATTGTTGAGTTGTCCTTTGAATGAAAAACGTAATATAAGTATATAAGGATGTGTCGGTAAAAATCGAATCATCTAATCCAATCCAAACCACATTTAATTGGATTGGATTGGTTCAGATTTGATATTTGAAACAATCCAAACCGAACTGCAAGTTGTTTCAAACTTTAGATTGGGTGACTTTTTGGCTCAAAACCGGTCCAAACCAATCTGCGAACACCCCTAAGGATATCTGAGACCAAATTGATCTTATTCCTAGGGCTAGTTTGCCAAATTTGCCGCACTATAGGATGAGTCCAACAGAGAGTGAAACTCTGGAAGGATAGTGAAACTATGAAAGGAGAGTTAGATACTACTGTTGTCTAGGCATTACCAGATTCATTGGGTATATAGAAAACATTTGACTTGGTTGATATATATCATTCTCACTCCTCAAATGAGTCGTTGTACCCCAATTATCTGGTGCACTCGAGGACAAGTTTATTCAAGTGGAGGGGAATGATGCAGAGGATATTGCTAATCACTATGAGCGTTCATGGATTGGTTCAGTTAGATTCCACAGGAAAAAAATCCGAACCAATCAAAATCTTCGTATTTGCAAAAAAAATCCAGTAAACCTGAGGCAAACCAGCTCGATCAAGAACAAGTTGGTTCGGTCCTACCAAAAATAGCTTGGTTCAAAAAATATGAAAAAATGGATAAACCTGTCATAAAAAATACTTGATCAAGAGAGAAAATTTCAACCTAGACAATATATGGAAAATTTTTATATACGAGTATTAAAGTATCAAAAGCTATTATATATATATATATATATATATATATATATATATAGGCACACCCACAAACACATATATAATTGGTTCGGGTTCGGATCGGTTCAAACTTGATTCTCGAGTTCGTCAGATTGATCCAAATCAATGAATACCCCTACGTACTAATGACTACCATGGGTCCGACTGATTGTTAATAAGTATTTGCCTTTTTAATTTATCGTATTTTCAGCATTTTTATTATATTCATTAATTAATTAGGATCTAGTTAGAGATAAACGTTATCCTAGTTGAAGATAAACATTATTCTAATTAGAGATAAACATTAGTTAGTTAGGAATCGTGGTTAAAGTTAAATTCGAAATGCTAGTTAGAGTTAAATTGCGGACCACTTATAAATACCTTCTGTTTAGGTTATTTTATTGATATGTTTCATAATTCAGATTTTCATTATTAATAAAATTTGGAAAGTTTTCCTTAGTCTAGTGTGTTTACATTGTTTTTTTTTTTTTTTTTTTGTTTCCTAAGCTATCCTCCGCATGCAACTATTGTGGAGACTAATCCGTCGAGGTACTGGACGACATTTAAAGGCTGATTTCTCCCAACCAGATTTTCTCCATATACAAGAGCCAAAGATCGAATCCCTGACCACTATTTGTATAAGGGGCCCAAGCTTATTATCACTCGAACCAATCATATGTTGGTTGTTTAAATTGTTTTTGCATTGTACGTTGCGTCAATTTGGAAAGAGAAATTATTCTACTTAGCATGAAAGCTTGCTCACAATATTCTTATTATATATCTTTTTTTTTTAAAATAAAGGCAATGTTAGGAAAAGGTTATTTGAGTTAGCCTAAATAAAAAAAAAAAAAACTCATTTCAACATTCTTTTAATATATAGAAATTTTTATTTAATTCCAACAAGTGGAAAGTTTATCTATTTGAGACCTATTAATTAGTTTTTGCATCCAAGATAAAATTTCTGACTTCACGCATACTCTTAATATTGACATATATCAGTGCTAGCCAATTTTTAACGTTCAGACATTCACCTTCTATGTTTATCTATGTTAGCCAAATTATATTATTCACCTTTATCATTTAATGGTGTAATGTTCACCATTGATGTTTATCTAGCTGGAAACAAGACCAAAGTTTATGATCCCAAAGTTTTTCATTTTCTTAATTGATAATAATTTAAAATTATACAATTTATAGTTAACAAAAGGAAAAGGAAAGTATAAAAGTATAATGCATTAAGTATCATTATAAATTAATAATGGTTTTTATTAGTTATATGGTACTTAATATTGTGGAAAGTATTTAACATTCACCTATTTCTTTTTAACAGCTAGTAAGATGGTGTTAAAGTATAACATTAGCCTACAACTATAGGTATATGACATGTTGAGTGATGCATGTTCTAGTTTTTTCAAATTTAAATGAACTAATTCAAGAGAATTGGCCAACTGGACTATGATTAATTGGGGGTTTAAGCTTACTTTAATTTGATTATTTGGATTTGGAATACCCATAAGGTTCACAATTTTTGGTGAGACGAACATTCAAGATGTTGATGTTGTCACTCAACTTCAGAATCACAAGAGTTTCGCAAGTGAAGAGGGTGACGTGGAAATCAATGCTCTTCACGAGAAAGAACACAAGGTCCACTTCAACAACGTTACCCACCACAACAAACCAATTGCAAGTCACGAAATAGGCAGGGTGATAATTGTCGTGTCAGCCCACAAGGTGGAGTTTCCTCAAATAATGTGTGGTGCACTGAACCAAGACTCAAAGAAAGAACACAAGGTCCACTTCATCAACGTTACCCACTACAACAAACCAAACCCAAGCCACAAAATAAGCAAGGTCATGATTGTCGTATCAGCACATAAGGTGGAATTTCCTGAAATAATGAGTGATGCACTGAACCAAGACTTAAATCATGATATGGTACATAATATTATGTAAAGTATTTAAACTCTCATCTATTACTTTCTAACGGCTAGCGAGACGACGTTAAAGTATATCGCTCACCTAAATCTATAAATACATGAAATGTTGTGTGATGTATGTTGTTATTATATCAAATTTAAATAAACTAATTCAAGAGAATTGACAAATGGGACTGTGGTTAATTAGGGTTCAGATTTACTTTGATTATTTGGGTTTAGATGTTAAATAGCATATAAGAGAATTAGTTTTGATCTCTTAAATGCACTAAGCCAAAATGGGGTATTGTTAGGACTAAATAAAATACTTAGTCCATGGATTTGTGACACATTATCGCATTGAGGTTGCCATGGGGCAATACATAAGTAGAATCAATTACAACACGGGGATGGTATAATGTCAAAAATAATGGTGATACTAATGTTTTTTTAAAAGCAAAATAACATTAGAAAGAGTATAAGAAGTACTCTAAACAGAATACAAAGTCTTTAACAATTCACATAACCCACTCACCTACTTCTGGCCTATCTAAAACACCAATCTTAATACAAATTGAACTACAAAAGGCTAAATTTATGCATCAGATAAAGGAATAGCAAGGAACCAACAGAGGATATTTCATCACATCTATCATATGGCAACAACAACAACAACAACAACAACATACTATAGCTCACTAGTCCAAATGCATCCTCATCTAAACCATCGTTGTTATGCGCCAACATACTTTGGAAAATGAATATGAGAATAGAATTGCAGCTTTGTTCTTGGGCTAATTGATTACAAGTAATAGCAGAATGAATACATAAAGGTTGTCAGAGCTAGGTAAAAGATATAGTCTCCTCATAGCAGAATAAAAGTCAAGTAGCACCAATAGAACAGGTTCATCACATCTAGCAAGTGTAACACCCCGATTTTCAGTGCTTTCTAAGATTGGTAATGTATATAGATAAGTTTATATTCTATATGAGGTTTTAAAAAATGAAATTAAATAAACCAAGCTCATAGTTATACTCTACTTTATCGTAGGAAGCTACGGTTAAATTTTGGGTTGAAAATTCAGACGGAACCCGGTTTGCGTTTTCACTGACAGTAAGATTTTACTGATTAAAAATCTAATTTTGACTCGTGAACGAAACTATTAGGTTTTATATCTCGTTTCTAACAATATCAGAAATTTTGAAAGTTCTAAAAAAAAAAAGTTCCTACGCTTTATTCGGGCGTAAAACCTAAATCGGGTGAAGAATAGAGCTGAATACGGGATTATTGGGACCCGCTAACGGATAAACTTGAAGTCACATCAGGTCAAATCACTTAGGAAGGCGTGCCAGTGACTCACCACAGTCATGATGAAAACGAAAATATCTGAAACGCGTTCACACTGAGAAAAGACCGCTTTGTCCTTAGGAACTGATGGAATTACATTTTTGCCTTATTGACTCATCACCCTCATCATGACATCCAACAAAATATCTAGATATTTTGTGACTTTGGTGAAAAGACCAGAATGCCCTTAAATTTTCACAAAATGACATTTTTGCCCCTAAAGGAAATGTCCAGTTTGCCCCTTTTAAGTAAACATTTGTGGACCTTCTTACCCCTCCCCTCTTCCACGCATAAATGACCCTTCATGAGGCCATTACCCACTTTTTCTCACAACCTTCATATTCTCTCAACTTTCTCATTCATTCAAAGTGTGATTTTAGCAAAATTTTGTGAAGAAAGTGTTGGATTCTTGCACATTTTCACCACCCAAGAGGTATGACTACTCTCTTTGATCCTTTGAGCTTCATATTCTTCACTTAATTCTTGTTTTAAAGCCATGATCAACTATGTTTCAACTTTTAAGTTCAATATTCAAAAATCTCTAGAAAATCATAGAAAAATCCTTTTAATGTGAAATCAATTTCTATGATATAGTCTCATCACCCTATATCACTATCCAAGAGCATGTAATCAAATAACATGCCAAGCCCGTTTTCCTAAGAGTGGCTAAAACCATGAATCTTGGAAGTCATGAGTTTCACTTCAAGTTTTTGGATAATGGAACTTGATTTGGTGTTGTGTATACTTGCGGATCATTCATCCAAAAGTTATAAATTTTAGACATCCTAGCTAATTTAAGTCATCAAGGCCGAATCTAGGACCTAGGAGACAAGGAATGATATTTTGTTAATGTTAAAATTGTGATTTGTTGTGAAGGATCAGACCGTGTTCAATCATTCTAAAGCATGCTAAATTGCCAATTGCGGAATTATGTTCGGAAGCTTGTACAGGAAGGCGAGCGTGCGTAGCAGTTTCAGGTGGGAGAAAGAACTGTTAGCGTCGGGAAGGCAAGCGTAGTATAGAATGTATATATGGTTAGGGGAACCTTAAACCCTACTAGAGGTTGAGCCCTAGACAAAGTACTTGGACCCTAGGTGTAGGTACCTTTGGGCTATCACCTCTAAGATGATAATCTAGACGATGTGATTATTGAGGTTGATATGTCGAACTGCCTATGTGATTATTTGTTTATCTGTTAACATGATGATACCTATATTGGCATATTTATCGTTGTAATATTTTATTATTGTGATTGGTTGGATGATTGTTGATGAGAGTATGGTGAGATTGTGATGTTGTTCGGATTGATACCGTTGTGGTCCTGACCATGGAGCTGTGACTCGTGGACGCAAGGCGTCGTGATGTTGATGTTGATGTCGATGTGGATGCAATGCATCGTGACTGTGGCCGAGTGCTTAGGTGTGAGGTTTCGGTATCAACCTGTGATGGATGTTTTTTGCATATCATAGTATATTTGATCCCAATGGGTGATGCCCAAATGGGGGCGAGATGTGTACCACCAATCTCGAGGCGAGATGTCCAATTGGGGACGTGATGTTATTAATCCCGACGGGGATGTCCAACTGGGGACGTGATGAAATCCGTCGACATGCATATAGGGATTAGTATCCTTCGTAGAGGTTTGATCTGAGAGAATGACTTTTGAAATGATTGTGTTGTATGACTCGAGAGATGGTTATTGGTGTGTTGTATGTTTTCTATGTGTTGTGTACTACATGTTTATATGCTATACTATTGCCCCTCTCTCATGTTTTATGATACATGTTTCTTATCTCCTTATCTTTTCTCTGTGTGTTTCTTCTATTTATGGTAAGACCCTGTGGAGGAACCAGTTACTGAGAAGTTGGATGACACTCCTTACGAGCCTGATGTCGGTGGATGAGCCACGAACCTTAATCTCGAGGGGTTTTGAGTGTAGTACCAGAAGAGTGGTTAACATGAGAGTTTCTTATCTCTTGATGTATTTTGCTTATAGTCTGTACCGACGTACTCCGTATGTATACATTACTACTGTAGCCCTACTGACGGGACAACCGATGTATATATGTATATATATATATATATATATATATATATATATATATATATATATATATATAATATCTCTTATATTTCATAGTTGTGTACTCTAATATGCTTCATGCCTTGATTTAGTTTCGTTTCCGCGTTTAATCTTTCCGCTTTGCTTCATATTAATAAGGCGTGCTAACATTTATAATACGATTAAGGATAGTTAATATCTTAGGTTCTTTAATGGGACGGCAAGTCGTCTCAGCAAGTGGTAAAGGCAGCACGAAACCATAAAGCTTGTCATACCAAGAAATGACAGAGATAATAAACACCTGAAATTACCAAACCAGAAGTAAGGAACACTGGAATTTGTTGCTACTGCATAACAAATTAATCCAACAGATCACAGATATTGCTAATAAATGTGAAGTAACAACATAATGAATCAGTGAAGCTTATAAGAGAAAGGATAAATGACATAGGCTCAGCACAGCAAAATGTCAAGTAACACCACTAACATGCTCTTCACAACTAACCAGTGACAAAGGGAACATGAACTTGTAAAGCTTGTTAGAGCAAGAAACTGCAAAGGCAATGAGCATCTGAAGTTACCAACCCAGGAGCGATGTTGCGTTGTGAACACACTTAAGGGCGGTGTACTCTGTCACATAAGTAATATAGGACGAAAGTCTAAATATCGTACCCAAGAGATTAATTATGTGATATGCAAGTGATAAAGTAAGTACTGGAATAGAGAAATCCTTGTGCTATTTAGACTAACGAAATAATAATAACAATAATAATATAATGTAAGCAGTAGAGTCTAGAGTCGTAGTTTCACTTGTACTTTCGATACTCCCAAATCCTAGTTCTATTCAATTTCGTAGTTGCTTTTCGAATATCAATCCCTCTACGAATACTATTAATTGTTTGTCAGGCAATCAATATTCTTTTCCCTAAATGAACCCAGTGTTTGTTAGGCAAAGAGTTTAAATGATTAGAAAGCATAAAGAGGAAAGAGGTAAAATGACTGAAAGGAGTAAATCGCATTTGATCATGCCATAGTTTAAATTCCGGTTATCCTATAGGTCTACCAATTAATTGCAGTATGATCACTGGTCAACCAATTAATTAAGAGCAAACAAAGGGTGTACAGTCCAAGTATGGGATGAAGAACAATAAAATAACACTATTCAAATCGCAACCTTGAAACCAAATAGAATTCGAATTAAAGCTAAGACATAGCAAAAAGGGTTTCTACTAATACACGATCCACCACAATTCTAGTGGTGAATTTAGCTACCCATATTAAGAGATAAAACTAAAGTCAATAAAGGGAAACACATCCTGAAGAGTTAAGAGAAGAAGTGTCTCTAACTTAATCTTCAGGTGCAAATCTTACTCTAGAACTCTAAATAACTACTAAAGCTATAAGCTATAGAAAGCTATTACAAAAGATGATAGTATGATAGAATGTTAAAGGGATTCTTAAGAATGGTACAGAAGGCCTCTCTATATAGGAATTTTTGAGAAAATGGCTCAAAATTAGGTCTTCAGCGCCGTCAGCAGGAGCGTGCTCTTTAGTTAGCACGGTCGTGCTCTTTATATGTCAGGCCGTGCTCAGTTTTGCATAAGCGTACCAACTTTGTAGAATTAGAGTCATATTGCACAGCCGTGCTTCCTTTATGTAAGGTCGTGCTTGCTTCACTTTGGCAGGGGCGTGCTGGTGTTTGGCATGGCCGTGCTTCATCTTTAGAGGTCAACTTTAAGTCATTTTTGTAAGGCTTTGTTTGGATGTTTGAGCTGGAAGGCTTGCACGGCCGTGCTCTTCATGTGCACGGCCGTGCTCGAGCTCAAAACTTCGTTATCTTCTTCATTTTAGCTCAAAAACCTTCATCTTTCATCATATGTTCATCAAACTACCTCTAAACATCATTTTTGTCAAAACTTAAGTAAAAGGGTGAAATATAATAATAATTATCATGAAATGCATCAAAATTCAACCCAAATACCCTTTATAAGATGTCCAGAATTGAGGTTTATCAAGCAAGGAACACCAAAAAATGGTGCTAATATCTGCCTAAATAGACTTCCAGCTGCTGCCAAACCAAAAGCAAGGAACACTAGCAGATTTTGCTATAACATGACAATAGAAGTCATATGACTCATATCAGCACTTTCACCAACAAACATTATTCGTTTTCTAAGCTCCAAAACTACCTAAATCACAGCATGCAAAAACATAATCCAAGCTCTTTTCTTTGTAGGCCTCAATACCAATCAGGAAAATAAACAAACAGTTGGAATAAATTTTTTGGAAAATGATAGACACCCCAAGCCATTGAAAAATCAAGCACCAAAGCCTAGAAGTAAAGTTACAGTGGCAAAACAAATGAATTGCTGTTTCAAGTTTCAAGTTACATAAAACACAATTTAGTTCACCTAAGTCTGTTATCACCTTCGTATTGAACAGATTAGTCCTTGTAGGAATTTTATTGGGCAACAATTTCCAAAAGAAGGCAATGACCTTACTCATTGCCAAGCTCTTCCACAGTTTATGAAGCACCCGTTCCTCTAAGCCTGAGACCAGACCCGACTGTATGGACCTCAAAATCAGCAGTTTATATACTGATTAAACAGTGTAAACCCCCGAGTTATGCAACTTCCAAGTCCAACTATCCTCCCTTTTGTTCAACAAGACCAAATGTAAAGCATTTTGAAGCTCTATCAATTGGCCCTCATCTCAAACAAACAGGTCTCTTCTCCACTTCAGATCCCACACCCAAGCATCATTCTCCTAAGCTCCCCTAGCTAAAACAAATCCATCTTTCTTTGTAGAAAACATAAATAGCCTTGAGAATACTTCCTTTAGTGGGAAGCAAGCCAAACGACCAGACCTTCCAAAAGAGGATATATTTATCATCACCTAATACGTTCCTAACCCCTTCCACTACCCAATCACCCTCTGCTCCTCTACACATTCCAACAAAACACAAGTCATTCCAACAAACCGAAGGATGTATGAAGTTACCCAAATCACACAGATTTGGATTTAAGCACACCGCCTCTCCATATTTCGCCTTTAAGACTTTACACCAAAGCGCCTACTTATCTACCAGAAGCCTCCATCTCCATTTCCCAAGAATACTCAAGTTAAATAGTGCTATATTCTTCACCCCTAACCTCCATTACATCCGGGTTTACAAACATTGAAGCATTTAATCCAAGGTATCTTTTTTCTCTGTGATGTACCCCCCAAAGAAACTCTTTCTGCATTCGAATAATAGATTTTATAACTTTACCTGGCATTTGCATGAAGGATAGATGGAATATAGGGATGCTATTAAGAACCGAGATCAGAAGCACTACTTTTCCTCCAAGCGACAAATACTTATTTTTCCAGGCTCCCAACCTCCTAGCAATTGAGTCAATCATAGGTAGCCAAGTAGAAACCTTCCTTGGATTGGCACATATAGGCAGACGAGGTACCTAAAAGGAACCATTATTACTTTACAATTTAGGAAATCAGCCGCATAACACAAGAATCCATGTCTAACATTAACCTCCGTAAGACTACTCTTATGGTAGTCAATCTTTAGAACTAAAACCAGCTCAAAACACCCAAAATGGACTTCATAACCCACAGATTTTGTTCATAGGCTTCCCCTGCAAGAGAGTATCATCAGCATACTGCAGATGGGAAATTTCCTAATTCGAGTTTCCTACCCTGAACCTCTTGAGCTTACCAAAAGATACAACATTTGTAATCAATCCATTTAACCCTTCCACCGCCAAGAGAAACAGAAAATGGGCTAAAGGATCTCCTTGCTTTAGGCCTCTTTGTATATTCAATTCCTATGTAGGGCTCCCATTAACCAAGATCGAAAGCTTTTCCGAGAAGACACAGGCTCGAATCCATAATCTCCACATTTCATTAAAACTGACTTTTCCAAGCATATAATCTAAAAAGCCCTAGCTCAGTGAGTTATAAGCCTTCTCAAAATCAAATCTAAATATGATATGTTCCTTACTCAATTTATTTGCCAAGTCCATCACCTCATTTATAACCACCACCCCATTTATAATATGCCTTTTTCTAATAAAACCTGATTGTCTGCATCAGAAAATAGACCCCATCACAGCTCCTATTCTAGATGCTAGTACCTTAGCAACTATCTTATACAAACAACCTAGAAAGGAGATAGGCCGGTAATCCCTGAGACTCTGTGGACTTAACTTTTCTGGCACTCGAGTTAAGAAGTAAGAGAGCAAATGATTCGGAAGTATAGCATTACAATGTAACTCCATAAGCATATCACAAACTTCTTATTTCAAAAGATCTCTAAAGGACTAATAAATGAAAAGTTAAAGCCATCTGAACCTGGACTTTTATCCCCTTCACACTTACTGATGGAATCCTCTATTTCCTCTTAAGTGAATAGATCACTTAAACTATCACTTTGATGGACTGATAAACTCGGAAAACAAACATCATCAAGACGTGAACGAACCCAGATCGTCTTGGAGAAATGATATGAGAAAAATTTGACCATCTAGTTTTTAGCACCCATAATATCCTTAACCCAACCGTTCACATCCAGGAGCGCCAAGATTTGATTAATCTTACTCCTTGAATTCACACACGTGTGAAATAACTTAGAGTTAGCATTACCTTCTTTTAACCACCTCACTCTAGACCTTTGAAAAGCAAGACTTTCCTTATTTTTGAGAAACTCCCACAATTCAACAAACATAACTTTCCTATTTTCCACCTTTTCAGCCGAGAGCCCAACTTCCTCATTTAGCAAATCTAGATTGTTGTTCTTCTTTAAAACTTGAATTATTTTAGTCTATACTGCCATAGGCCTCCAAACTCCATTTTTTCAACACCGTTTTCGTTAATTTGAGTTTTTCCTTCATGACAATACTCTTCCAACCTTGCACATTAGCTTTTGCCCAACATTTCATCACAGCCTCATGTAGCTCCACACATGTAAGACAAAAATTCTTGAATCAAAAAGGTTTCGAAACCCACTCTAGATTTCCATATATGAGCACGACAGAACAATGGTCGGAGACATCCCTATATAGAGCCTATTGTGATATATCACCCCACTATTCCAGCCAAACCTCTGACGCCAAAAAGCGGTCAAGGCAACTCAAAGCTGAACCGTTCGCCCTAAACCATGTAAACTTCCAACCTAATTATAGAGGAAGATCTATTAAATTCATCGCTTCAATGAAATGGTTAAAATCCTTCATTCCTATTCCATCCTCGCCTTCCACAGTAGAGACCCCTATTCTTTCACTTGAGGTCTTTACAACATTAAAGTCTCCCACTAAACACCATATTCTTTCCCCAAGTCCTTTCTTTGTCATTCCAAAGACCTCCCACAGCTCCTTTTTTCTTGATACAGTACCTTGAGAGTAAACTTTTATAATAAAACACCTTTTACACTCCACTTACCATTCCAAACATACTCCCACAAAACCTTTCCCCATAAAAGAGAAGACACGCTTAGCCTTTAGAGTATTCTAGATAGATAGAATACCACCACTATTCCTAGATGAAGGGAGATAACAACTATCAAAATTTTATCCCCCCCCTAAACTTAGACATAAGCTCTTAGGAACTTCTTCCAGCTTAGTTTTCTGAAGAGCAATAAAATCAAGTTTTTCTTCCATCACCAGATCTTCATAATACAACCTTTCCTGACATCCTCACGCTCTTAGCAGTTCGATCTCTATCCTATAATTAAATCAATTTATCAATCGTCGCAAAGTCTCATTCCCCATAACAGAAAGCCCCAGTGCTTTACCCAATAGAAATATTTTCTCAATAGACAATCTTTTATCACGTGAACAGATAACATCATTACAATGCCTACTATCTGAGTCTAAGATTGACAAACCTGATAAATGATTTGCTTGATGGATGGCTCCATGTTGCCATATCTGCTTGTACAGTAGATGTCTTGGCACCTGCCTTCAGTCTCCACCTCCGAGTTGTACCCTTGTTAGAGGATTTCTTTTCTCCTTTCCCTATCTCTATCTGATGGGTTGCTTCAAAAGACACAACTCCTCAATCGAATTGCTGACCTTGCTAATTGAGTCCTCCATTGTAGCAACATCACCAGTAGATCCTTCCCTAACCCAAAATCGTCGTTGCTACTGATAAGCTTTTTCAGTGAATAAGCCTTATAGTAGTCCTAATACACTGTATCAAGGTCGTATCCACAGGGATTTGATAATATTAACAAGTCATTCAACTATTCTTATACTAAGGTGAAGTGTAAAGAGAATTTTGATGTGGTTTTAAACTTGTAACATGAACAAAGATTAAAACTTTGTGATTCAAATTCTTAAAGGCATTGGGATTGAACTTCATCAACTCCGTTTAGCGGTATCTAGTTGATTCATCGCATTTCCATATCAAATCTAGTATTGATTTATCTTTCCAAATCCTTCAACTATACTAATTCCTTAGTTAAAGTTGAATTGATCATTTGAATTAAATACATGATGTTCCTCAATCAAGTGATTTAATGAAAAGCATTAAGTTCAGGTAAACAAGATTGTAACATTAATCCTATTCCTAGTGACTTAATATTACAGTTGATTCTAACAAGTTCAGATGAAAAATCAGTCATGAAATGGTTGATCAAGCCAAACCAAGCATTAAACACATATTAGAAGCAATAAACCAATACAGAGATTAATATGAAAACATTAGAATCTCTTATAGATATATAAATAAGAGTTGATTACATTCAATCCCAATAAGAGAGGAGTTAGCAGTCCATTTCCATGGAAGTTTTTAACAAAAAGGTGAAAGAATGAATCTCCTCAATGGTTGAACAGGTGAAGCAGTTTCTGTCTTCGTTCCTTAATCAGAGAGAAGAAAGTGTGTCGAGAGAGAGCCCCTTTCTTTCTTTTTATATCACCCAGAATCCAGAACAGGGCAACCAGTAAATGATTAATTCGCTTAGCCCATACAAATTCGCTAAGCGAATGAACAATTCTTTAGGTGGAAGAAAGGTATTCGCGTAGCGCGAATAGCGCAGATGATCGCGCTAAGCGAATTTGGTTTTCCAAACTTCCCTGCTGCTGTGACAAATTCGCTTAGTGAATTCAGTTTCGCTTAAGCGAATCTTCAAAACCCGCCTGTGGGATCACCTGTCTGTGATCATCTGTCTGTTCACCTGGGACAAATTCGCTTAGCGAATGTAGTTTCGCTAAGCGAATATTTAACCCGTCTGTAGGATCACCTGTCTGTGGGATAATCCGTCTGATCACCTGGGACATATTCGCTTAGCGACAGAAATTACGCTAAGCGAAATTTCTCCAGCTTGGGCTCTGTAAGGCTTTTCAAAATCTTCGACTCTCTCATTTCTTCACTATACACAAAACAGGGATTTAAGATATAATCTTCAAAATAATTTCATAATATATTTTCTATTGATCAAACCATTTACACATTAATCTTTTTGGGGGTCAAGTGACTAAATTTTACCCATTTCAGTTCAATAAATACCTTAAACTTTTAATGTTTTCAAGTAACTATAGCACTTATCAGCTACCCACCATCCTCTTGAGTTAATGGTGTTTGGTTTGTGTACAAGTGACATGGTCCTCTAGCAAACATGTTCCACTTTGGCACTACAATCTTCCTAATCTTCCTACCCCTTTTATTTTTTCGTGCCCATTTTTCTTATTTTTATCTCGTTTTCCTGTCTCTCATAAGAAGATTGAGCATCACAATCTTGATCCTCCTCTACTAGCTTTGGTGATGAATCATGGACTAGGCAATCAGTTGATTGTCCAACGGAGGAAATTTCGGCCATTTTTCCTGCCCCCAATGTCCACAACGTTTGGCTCAATGAACTCACATCCTAAACCACCCGGACTCAGCCCACCACATCCACTCTCACCATCGGGGACCTTAGGGAATACCCGAGCCCCTAAGGTCATTTTAGTGCGTGCGTTATATACTCCAGTACGTTATGTGTGTATAATAATATTATAAAATGGCTATTAATTCCACTTGCTTTTGAGCAAATATTATAAAAGAATGCTTATTAATATAATATTTCAACATGGAAAATCATTCTTATGAATTACCATTAGGTTAGGTAACTTGCATAGGTGCAGAATCATCGTGATAATCTTTCGAGGTCATTTTTGTGTGCTTGTGCAGCTTTGTTGAACAAGTCACTAGCAAATCCCAGTTGGGTCATTTTTATGTGGAATTTAATTCCTTTAAAGTGAGAAAGTAAGAGTGTATCTATCCTTTGATCATTTAGTAGGTTAAGATCGCTATGCATTTTATTAAATGAATAGTGGATATACTCTTACTTTCTCACTTTAAAGATAATCTCACTTTAGATAAGTTAAATACTTTTATGTGCTTGTGCAGCTTTGTTGAACAAGTCACAAGCAAATCACAGTTGTAAAGAAAATTGTTAAAAAGTTTAGTATAAGTTCAATTATAGATAATTTTCGTGACATGCAAGAGAGATATTCTGTTTTGGAACATATAATTATGAATATTTTGTATGAAATTTGATACGTATACATTTATTGGATGAATTTTATTTTTATAGTTGTCTCCTATCATCCAAGTCCGATTCCGTCCCTGCTCACCGTGTTCCTCAACCTTCGTTATTATCCACTGATCTTTATACCTAGTAGTGTTAACACACTTCCCAGACTCAATCTCAGATTGGCTCGCATAAGTTGGCCCAACCTTCTCATTACCAGCTTATTCGAAGTCCATCCCACTACATTTTCGTAAACTACAGTCCTCCGAACCTATTTTTTGTTTTTCATTATTGTACCCATCTCATCCTTCGGCATATTAAAAGCCAAGACTTTCCAATCATTAACAAAGTTGGCATTTACTTCTACTCCTCCTTTATCAAGAGAATTTGGCTCCTTTAAAGTGATAAAGTCAATAACGTGAGAACGTAAGGATGCATCTATCATTGATTGAATAAATACATAGAGATTTTAACCCACTAAAAATGATTTAAAAGTAGATACACCCTTACTTTCTCACTTTAGGGACTTTCTCACTTTAGAGGAACCAACTCCTTATCAAAATAGGTATGTATTTTTGTTTCTTCTCATTCAATAACTCTTGCCGCCACCACCTTAGCATAAGTTATATCTCTTCTAAGATTTTTCCTTCCATTACTAGTTTTGAACGATTTTTGTTGCACTGATTCATACCTCTAAATTTCTCCACGTTGGTACTGTGGGAGGTTAGCCTTTAAGCAATTTTCACCGATCCCAGTAGCATCTAGCTGCTCTTCCAAAGTCTTTGGGTTCTTGATATCTTGAAATCTCACAAAGTCAAACCCTTTGCCAAACTTATCCTTCTTTAGTGGGATGTACACATATCTAACAGAACCCCATTTCATAGAAACGCTCCACATCTCCTCCATTCCAAACTCATCTGGAAAATTAGTGAAGAAAAATGTAGTTGTCCCAATCAGGGCTTTAAGCAGCCCTCTTTTGTTATTAAGGCTTGAAATTCTCATTTCTGTAAAATTGCCCTCCATTTCACCAGCCTTCAAAAAAATCTTCATCCTGTTGAAATAGCAATATTTAGTGAAGGGTAAGGTCCTCCCTTGCTGTGGGTCTCTAGGGCCTCTCGATCTCATAGGATATCTCTGTCTCTCAGTCGCTTTGGGTCTCTCATGGTCACCCTTTTACTAGACGTATAATGGTGATACTAATATTAAAAGGCCTTCATACTAAGGTTGGAAATGATTATATTAAGAGCCCTTGATACCAAGGTTTGAAAAGGTGCATAGCGACAATATTTTAGGTTTCAAAGGAATATTGAGGCAATACACATGTAATATTCTAGAAAGAACTATTCTTAAGGCACATGGTGTACAAATAACTCACATCCACAAACACTACAAGAAAAGCCTTGTTTAGCGAATGAATTAAAAAGCAACCGAATTTACGACCAACCAAGTGAAAAATAAAAAATAATTGGTTATTACGTTTAACGATGGATCTAGCAACCAAATAGTGCAGTGGCAAACAATTCGGTCGCTATTTTAGTCGCTGAACAAAGGAATTAGAAAGTCATTTTTATTTGACTTGTTTAATGACTGATTTAGCGACTGATTTGGCTGGTCTCTAAAAGTGATCACTAAGTTGGTCGTTGAGGATTGTTTATTTTTGTAATTCATCTTTTAGCGACCAAGTTTGGGGTGGTTGCTACAACATGGTGTGTGAATGTTAGTTATGTGCCATGTAGCGACCAAATTAGTGATCGATTGTGGTGGTCTTTAAGCAATGGTTGTTGAATTAATCGCTGTAGTATTATTTAATTTTTTTAATTCAACTTTAGCGACCAATTTTTAGACAGTCGCTAAAGCGCGATGTGTAAGTTTCAAATATGTGCCATCCATAGACCGATGTTGCGACCAAATTTTAATTTTTTTGTTAGCGATCGAATTAATTAAGTCTCTAAAAACTAAATCAGGGACGCGACCCCTTCTCCCCCCTTCCTTCCCCTTCCTCCTATCTACCTGAGACATCCTTCTCTGTCTCTCTATATTTGTCTATCTATCTCACTCTCAATAACAAGCCACAAAATACACACACACACGCACAGGCACGCACACACACATACACACACGCACACACACGCACCCACACACACACACATGTATAGGAGGAAGGGGGTTTCCTAACAGGCTCACTATGAAGGCATCCAACTCCAATTCCTTACCCAACTCGTGGAAGATATATAGGATAAAGTTAAGGTGAGTTTCTTCTTTTTTTTAATTTAAGGTGAGTTTTTAAATGTGCAAGTACGCACCCACACACACACACACACACAAGTAGAGGAGGAAGGGGGTTTCCTAACATGCTCACTATGAAGGCTTCAACCCCAATTCCTTACCCAACTCGTGGAAGATATATTGGATAAAGTTAAGGTGAGCTTCTTTTTTTTAAGTTAAGGTGAGTTTTAAATGTGCAAATACGCACCCGCACACACCCACACACACACACACACACACACACACACACAAGTCGAGGAGGAAGGGGGTTTCCTAACATGCTCACCATGAAGGCATCCAACACCAATTCCTTACCCAACTCGTGGAAGATATATAGGTTAAAGTTAAGGTGAGCTTCTTTTTTTAAGTTAAGGTGAGCTTTTAAATGTGCAAGTACGCACCCGCACGCACCCCCACACACACACACAAGTAGAGGAGGATGGGGGTTTCCTAACATGTTCACCATGAAGGCATCCAACCCCAATTCCTTACCCAACTCGTGGAAGATATATAGGATAAAGTTAAGGTGAGCTTCCTCTTTTTTTAAAGTTAAGATGAGTTTTTAAATGTGCAATCACACACGCGCACGCACACACGCACACACCCACACACACACACACCCAAAAGCCCACGCCCACGCTCTCTCTCTCTCTCTCTCTCTCTCTCTCTCTCTCACACACACACACACACACACACACACACACACACACACACGTAGAGGAGGAAGGGGGTTTCCTCACATGCTCACCATGAAGGCATCCAACCCCAATTACTTACCCAACTCGTGGAATATATATAGGACTTGCAAGTTTTTTATTTATTGAAAAAGGGAAAGGTACCAAGTCGCCCTTAACTTGGTTTTTTGCAAATGACTACCTTAAATTCTAAAGTTATCCCAAATGATCTTAAAACTTTTATTAATGTTTAAATAAGTCTTTTTCGTGAAGTATCAATTAACTCCCTAACCATGAAATCAATCTTAACCTCCATTTAGGTAGAATCTTAATTGACGATTGATTTTTTCATATTGAGAATCTTATTTATCCTATTTTTACTTAAATATCTTAAACGAAAAAAATTAAGAAACATCTTCCTCCACAATCCCGTCGGAGTTCTACCACATAATGGGTTTGAAGGAAAATTGAATGTATGCTAGGCAATCACCAAAGAAAATGCGAGCTGCGCAATGACCACAATATAGCTTCATGGAAGAGGACCATCAAATGCATTCCCACTAAGAATGAGAACTTGCATGTCAAAAGGGTAGAAAACAAACTATTCAGCAATGACGTCCAAGACAAGATCAACCAACCTAGAAAGGGTACCTAGTTGAATGGGGACTGTTAAATAAATTAGGTTGGGGACAAGTGAATAAGGAAAAGAGAGACAAGAAGAATAATATTGATATAAAGCAATGTGATAGTATTATGGTTTGATGTTATCTGATAAGAGAAACCCAAGAGCCCTTTTTATACTAATAACACAATCTTAATCCTAATTAAACGATGAAGCAAATCAAAAAATAATAAATAAGAAATAACTCCTAAAAGATCTTCAAAGATATCCTAAAATATTTTAAGATATACTAAAATATTATGAAATATCTTATAGATATTTTAACAGGGACCAAAGCAGCGAGTGCATTGTTTGAAAGGCTGCCCAGCTCGGGTGGAATAAACCCACATAAGAAATTAGAGGAATGATTCAGCCTTGTTAGATCACAATATTAGAGAAAGAGGTAGGTACTAGCAAGTTAATTAATTTCAAGCTAGACAGATGTAGACAGTGAATGTCAAACTGGCAAGAGAATTATCCAAAGCCAAGTATGTGTGGTGTGAGTTCAAGGCCGGTCCAATGGTGAGGCCACCAAAGCTCTTGCTTTAGGCCTCACCCAGAGAGAGACCCATGGTTGAGAGCGATTGCAACCAAGATTTAAATAATTATAATAGCTTTAGACCTTAATGTATTAGCAAGCCTTACCTAGAGCTGCCCACACATATCTGTTTGGAGTTGGTTTTAGGCCTTCACATACGTTGAGCCAACCTTGTATCAGTTTTGTGAGATGAGCAAAGACTTACCCTATTTTCAAGCTTTTTTTAAGAAGAAATAAGGGATGCACATTAAAGTGGAGTGATCTAAGCCCCCACTCAATTCGGGCCTAAAACATTATTTCACCGATTTTGTGACAGATTAGATATGTCTACAAATCACCAAATCTAGTGTTTATTAAGTATATTTGGTGTTAATGATTAACTTTGTTAATTATTTATTACATGTGATTGATCATAAATTTATATATTATTAATTACGTGTATGAATATTATTGGTTTGCAAATGTAGGAGAATTAGAAATTCATGTGTGATGTGATGTGTGATGTGTGATGTGTGTTACCATAACCCATTAGACATCATAAAGGTTTATCGCATATATACCCATTACAAAAAATTTGTCTTTCAGTGACAGACAAAATTTGTCGCTATATATTTAAAATCTGTAGGTATATGTAAAACTTTTATTCACCTATGGTCGGTCCAACCATCCATTATGAGCGACAAATAACAACGAAAAATGACTGTAACTATAGGTTTTACCTACGATCCACATAAATTTACCTACAGTTATATTTGACTATCAATAAGCTTTACCTACGATCCATCTACCTTTACCTACGGTTTGACTAACACTAATATCTATACCTACAGTTTTAACGACTGTCACTAAAAATATTCGTAAATATATGATAAATTTATTGTAGTGACCCATGTTGAAAGAACAAATTAAGTTTAAAATCTATATCGGATGCAATAAGATTTATGGGAATGAGATAGCTATTTCTGTTATACAGCCTCCATTTGATAAAAATATTACATGTATGTTAACCATATAAAATATATAAGTAACAAAGAAACTGCATAAGTTCATATGTTTGTCAATATCTTAACACATTATAGGTAAGACCATTTATGTTTAACAGTACGCACTGTGCTGGTGCGGGAAAAGGGAATGCAGTCTATAATAGCTGCTTACACAAACATAAAGGAAGAATTACGCCTAAATAATAAACATTAGCCAAATTACAGAGTTGCATTATGCATAGTAAGTCAATGATGATCATCAACCTGAACCTGTCACGCCATCAATTGCAGATCGTTGACAAGAGCTTATCCCCGTTCATAAGATGATACCGTCAATGCCACAATCACAGAGCAAGGAAGTCTCCTGCAAAAATCGTTTAGAAAGATAAATCATATATATATTCAAATCTTTTCTTTACGTTAATGTTTATATTTAGAATAAATCACTAAATCAGTTCACTTATTTTCGGTTTCAAAAAAAAAAAAAAAAAGTTCACTTATTTTCTGCTGACTACACATATCACCATTTTACAATGAATTTATACAAATTTATTTTATATCTACAAGAAAAAAAAAAGCTTTACAAATATAATTCCATAATATTGTTAAATCTAAACAAATTGTCAGATAGCCAACAATTTCATGAATATTTAGAGCTGTTTGACAACGATTTAATCAATACATAAATTAACTACTTATATTATATTTGATTATACATATAATTAATTATTAAAATAATCTATTTTTTAGATTTAATCTAAACACACTCTTAATGGTCCAATATCCTCCATATCAATGTAAATCCTTACGTTTAGAAAAAATAAAAAATAGTATAATCATTTGATGTTGCTGAACTAATTAAATGCTCAAATAGCTAGATATCAAAATAAACCTCCAATTAATAATGTACTGCATCAAATTCATGTGCTCTTCTCATTTTCTGGATACATCAAATTAAAAATATAAGAATGATATTTAATCCCAAAGCATACATATAAGAGTTAATTGTTATGTATTGTGAGTGTAAAGTTTTTTATATTGTCAACCAAACACAAATCATGATATATGTGATTTTTAAGATAGTTAGAATAAGAGTCAAATACTTTTATTGATGTGTCAATTTATAATTGATTAATAGTGTAAACAAATTTTACACTAACAATACATACTAATTAAATTCTACATATAATAAGCTAACACTTCAGTTAAACTTTAACTTTGTTAAGCTTTCTTTGAAATCTAAACATTTCTTCGGGTTTATACAAAATCAATCAGTTGAAATGATGTCTTACACGACCTTCATCATAAAAGAGTTATGTGATCGGCACATCAAATGTTTGTTTTTGTCATTAATTAAAGAAATTAAAGAACGTATAAATAATGTAGTAAAAATTAGGTTAAAATACCATTTTGGTCCCTTAACTTATTTTTTAGTTTTAATTTGGTCCCTTAACTTTTAAAAGTTTCGATTTGGTCCCTTAACTTGTCTCTGTTATCACAAGTTAGTCCTCTCCGTCAATGACATAAACAAATGAATTTCAAATTGGTCCTTTAAATTGTTAACAAGTTTCAAATTGGTCATTTAACTTTTAAATGAGTTTCAAATTGGTCCCTTAACTTTTAAATGAGTTTCAAATTGGTCCCTTCAATTTTAAATGAGTTTTAAATTAGTTCTTTAAATTGTTAATATGTATGGCACTTTCGTCACTTTTGCTTAAGTGATTGACTGAGGGGACTAACTTGGGTTCACAATGACAAATTAAGGGACCAAATTGAAACTTTTAAAAGTTAAGGGACCAAATTGAAACTAAAAAATAAGTTAAGGGACCAAAATGATATTTTAGCCTAAAAATTATGTGAAAATATCATTATTGCATAGTAAAATCCTGTAGTTGAAGTTTTTTTATTGACACTACAAGAAATTTGCCTTTCAATGATAGATAAAATTTGTAACTATATGTTTAAAATTTGTAGGTATATGTAAAACTTACATTCACCTATGGTCAGTCTACCCTCCATTATGAGCGATGAATACCAATGAGAAATGACTGTCACTATAGGTTTTACCTACAGTCCACATACATTTACCTACAGTTGTATTTGCCTGTCAATAGGTTTTACCTACAAGCCATCTATCTTTACCTACAGTTTGACTGTCACAAATACCTATACCTACAATTTTAACGACTGTCACTAAAAGTGTCGGTAGGTATATGGAAAATTGGTTGTACCTAGTGTGAGTGAATGTAGTTGAAGTTAAATAATGTAAAACTACATAATTTTTCATTCAATGAAATTATTTTTTACCTAGCTGATCAGTTCAATGTGTATCCGAAAATTTTGATTACTATGGTGTAATGAGATATACTATATCAACCCACAACAAAGTCTTCCGTAAACACAAACCTAATACTCATGCATGGTTAGACTCAATCGTTGACAACACATCAAAATTTAACATATTTATTTAAAACCAAAAAAATATTTATTTTTTTAAAAAAAAAAACAAAACAAAACTCTATTTCTCCTTTCCTCTCCCACCTTCATACTCCATTGTTTTATCATCATTAGAAAGAAAATGACAAAATTCTTCACGCTTCTTCAAACTCCCACATTAGAAGGTGATTTGTCTACACTCTTCACTTAATTGTATAGATACATACATACATACATACAATTACGGTTCTCTTTTGCCAATGTGTCTTCATAAGCACGACACACTTGCAGCCTGGACCTGAGGACCTCCAACTCAATGTGAGAGACAATTTAAATCTTTAAGAAAAAAAATAAAATTGCAGGTTGGCCAAACCTTGAACCTTCTCTTTGCATGGGTTACTCTCTTTGTCTCTTCGATCCCTCGTCCAAATCAAAATAAACTCCTGCTTGATCCACTGCCCCACTTCCAACCCAACCTTTTTCTCTCAAACACTTATGGCATGTTTGGTTTAAAGTTGCAACGTACGTTTAAATCGAAACATATATTTATCTCAAAGGAACTCTATAAATACTTTATCTCAAACGTATGTTTGAAACTTACAAACGATAAACCAAACATGCACTTAATTGGCTCTAAGAGCGGAACCAATAAAAGAGCAATGCATGCAGAAGAGCTTCACCCTTGTGGCCACCCTCGACCTCCCTCATTCTCCTTCCATTATCAAAACCAAATATGGCTTTAGAATGAGCCGCATTGCTAGCCCTCCGTTTCTCAGCCTCCGCTTCAACTCCCTCACCAATCACCTTAACATTTCTAACAACTTGCTTAATGGTCCGTGTCCTTGAAGTTGCAAATTCGTTTTTTGGGGAACTCCCACCATGCCCATTATTGAGTTTGAAGAAGCAAAATGAGAGAATTTTGTCATATATTTTTTTCACTATGCAGTTGATGATAAATAAACAATGAGTTTGAAGGCGGAAGAAGAATAAGTTGAGAGAGGAGCGTGGTCAGATGGGAGAGGAGAAATGAGTTTTGTATTCTTTTTATTATATTAAAATAAATATGCTAACTTTTAATGATATACATAATTTTTATTACATTAATTTTATACCACTTTTATTTTAGATAATAAAATAAAAGAAAAATGCATATCAACTTATACTCTCTCTATCTTTATTTCTAAAGTGATATAAAGAAACGTGTAAAAAATTATGTGTGATATTTCCTTTTCCAAACGAGTAATGATATTACATCGAAATCTTTATATCATTTTTACACTTTACTTAGTTGAGTAAAGAAAAATGAAAAAGCATATATTAAAATATATGTTTCGCTTGTTTTATTATTAAAAACTAAAGTAATTGAAGAATGAAGTAGAGATAAAGCTTGTAGTACTTATGCAAATAGTCACTATTTTAGATAGTTTTTATCTTTTTTTATTTTTACACCATTGATAGTTTTTCTTTAAGGACAAAACTTAAGTACATTTATATATGTGTTTGTGGTGTTATTTTTCAATGAGAAAAAGACATGTATAACAGCTCATCAATGTCTTATTCTCATTGGAAAACATCACTACAAGCATATAAAGAATTGCACAAAAGTTTTGTCATTCTTAATATATAAGCTGATAGAAGAAAGGGTGAGATACATACTTGATTGTTCAAATACAAGTTCACAGCTAGCAGAAGCCCTTGGTACCATAGATAATTGATCTTGAATGTCGATTTTCTCTGTCATATAATGCAACAAGTAGTAAATCTGGATTGTCACTGTTTTCAAGAGATTTGCACCCTTCAAAATATATGCTGCAAGCCCTAGCTCATTTTTGGACCCTATGTATCCTTTAAAGCTAAACTTAGTAAGGTTTGATGAAAGACAATGAGGAATACTTGTTGGCTCTATCCAGAGTGTTTCATCACCATCAAAAGTTTCCTGGTAATAACAAAGGGCACAACTATATATAGGTGTGAACAAATTAATAGCACCAATATACCAAAATCAAACCTTTAAATTAATTAAACAAACCTTTTGAATGACAAGATCTTCAAGATTGGGGCACTTTTGGAGCAATTTTACCAACAAATTTGAGTTACAATAAGAAATGGTAAGCGCCAGGCGAACCAAATTGGGAAACTCAGGAAGATCCAGAACAGAAGTCTTACTAAAGGTCTGCATATGGATCAAAATATATAACTTTCAAAAGACACCATGTATTACCACCAAAATATACCTTATACATAAAACAATTAAAAATTAAAGTTGGGAATTGAGAATAAAACAATTAATCAACACTGAAAGATATATATTCACTTATTTATGGGGAAAATGTAAAAAAAGGATTTGTGTAAAGGTGTAAAGCATGTCACCTCTATAGTAAAAAGAGACAGAGACATGAACCTAATTTCACGAAGCGCCTTGAAAATATCGAATACACAATCCTTAGGCCCATTTTCCACTAAAACATTAAGCTTTGCTTCCACCACATTATGAGCATTCTTAACCGAATAATCTAGGATCGAAGTAGCTTCAATATCAAGGAACTTAAGCAAAGGGGTGTCGATTTCTAGTTTGGTAACATCATATATGCAACACTGACAAGAAACTTGGAGCTTTTGCAATGAGGGCTTAGAAATTTTCAAGGAGCAAAGGGGAACATTGGTCATCAAATACATAGAGAAATCTTCAATAATAGGACAGCCAGTGAGGAACCTGCCGATAGGAGAAACATCTGTGAATGGAACATGCATAAGGTCGGCAATTTTTAGTGATGGCAAATGGATAGAGGAAGGGATACTCATGATGTTGATGTTGCCACTCAACTTCAGAACCACGAGAGTTTTGCAAGTGAAGAGGGTGATGGGGAGATCAATGTTCTTCACAAAAAATAACTCAAGATCCACTTCTTCAATGTGACTAGCCACAGCATACTTAACACAAACCATGAAATTGGTTGGATCATAACTATGGTATCGGCTCACGAGGTGGAGTTTCTTGAGATAATGATTGCTGCGCTGAACTAATACTCGTTTCAAGATATAAGAAAACCTGGTTGAAAAATGGTAATTAAACATCACTTTAATTACTCTCACATGTAGCCTTCATTTCAAAATCGGAAAGTGTGCGTGAAAAATAAAATAGCCTGGTTATAATTAAAATTACATTTTGATTAGTTGTGAAAAAAAAAAACGAGATGAAGTTATTAGTTTAGATTAATAATATTTTTTTCATAGTTAGTTTTACAAAGGTGAAATGAAAAAATAATTGGTCTCAAAATAATCAAACAACTTTTTTCAAATTAGCTTGAAACACAACTTCTCTAAAAACCCCTTTCTTTCTATTAAAATCGTTTTTTTCATACTTTAATCAGATTAGTCAAATATGTTAGACTAAACCCAAAATAGTTTTTCTCTAAAAAAATTTTCCGGGGAAAAATCATTCTCAAACGAGCTCTAAATGATAAAAATTATAAAGCCGAAGATATCTATAAGTCTATAAATGTGTGTATATAACAAAGTTGAACCTGGTGCGGGGTTTTTCAGAGATGATTCTAGGAGTAGCCCTGATAGGACGATGGGGGTGCCATGCAAAAGGGATTTCCTCTTCTTGTAGGTGAATGGTTGGAACCGCGGTCCATAGCTTTCTCCATTTAGTTGACAAGGTGCTTGTGAGTGCTGCTTCTTTGGTGGTGAGGAATGACAGGATGTGGCACAACAATGACTCGGGGAGGTTGCTTATCCTGTCAATGTCTTCAGAGTTTTGGTATGATGTAATGGGTATGGGAGATTTTGGGTCTTCCACTGTGGATGAACTTAATGAGGCCATTTTTTTATGAGTGGAGAAAGAGAGAGAGAAAGAGAGAGAGAGAGAGAGAGAGATGGATAGAATGGTAAAGGGTCTTTGGATTAGAGTTTTATGCAGTTGCAAGACTAAATTGATCTGAGTCGGTGAGTTACATATACACTTTTTCTTTTCAGAAACAAGCGTTACTTGAGTAATTTTAGTAGAATGGACAAGTTTTTTTGCGGAAACGGCTGGAAATGACCTAAATAAGACAAGGGTTACAGCTTTAGTGTCAACAAAATGATCTTGTATTTTTTTATTTAAGATACACGGTAGAAGAGAAAGGGAGAATGAACACAAAGAGTATAGTGAAGCAACTCAAGTTGGCATAGCAAAACGAACTATTTTATACACATTCTTTTGGCCTAAAATTAAATTCCCTTAATCTTTTTCATCTAAATTTAATAAATATTAAGTCTTTATACACTTTATATTAGCAAAAGGCATGGGTGTGAAATTTTTATACAATAAGTGTGATAATTAATCTTATATGAATGAAAAGGATTTTTCACCATAAATGGTTTATAAAATATTTAATGACTTTATTTGTACAAAAAAATATTGAATGCCAATTTACTACTTTTTAAACGGTTGTGAGACCGCATTAACAGCCACTTACAATTTTACACATACAACATATCAAACGATATATAAGAGCAACTCAAATGCGAATTGATTCACTTCTTTTTTTGGTGTGTACTAAGGTATCCTATTATCTTTTAGTCGCTAGTCAGAGACTAATCCCTTTCGAGGCATAGAGATCATCGAAGTGAGTTTTATCTCTCCTAACATAGGAGTTGCTTAACTAGCTCTTAAAAATAAGAACTGATTCTTGATGGGTTACACCATTGGAGTAAGATAATGTGACATCCACATGTAAGGACAATGGTTCTTATATAAAAACCCAATTAAAATCATAAAAAGAGAGAAATAAGCTAGAGATAAAGTGGAGGTAACTTGTGGGATCCATTTTTGTGAACTATTTAGAGTTGCGTCATTATAGTGAAAAGTTGCTCAAAATAGTATAAAGTGAAAATTGGTGATGTGGCATGATGAGGCCCTTAAATAAAGGAGTAAAATAACTTTAATGAGTTGCACCATCGGAGATCTTCTAAGGTCACTTGAAAAGAGATTTAATTTAACTTGGACGAAGAGCTTGTTTGAAAATATTGTTATTATAACTATTTTTAAAAATAAAATTCAATGCTAAGAAAAGGATTGTTGAGGTTACCCTAAATCCTTAGAACTTTTCTTAGCAGCTCAAACTTTTCAACATGACGGGATAAGTATAATTCTTTTTTTTTTTATCTAAAAAATGTAGCCTTAATTTCACTTTTAGTTCCTCAAGTATCACGATTGTGCAATTTTGGTTCTTCAGGTTTCAATTGCGTCCCTCAAATATTACGATTGTGCGATTTTGGTCCCCGAGGTTCCAATTGCGCCATTTGGGTCCCAAAGAATCCCCCCTGTTACAATCAAGTCTTTTTGCCATTGTGTCGTCCAATTTTTAACTTCAGTAGTCTACGTGAGATTAATTTGGTACTTAGTGAGGCTAGCTTGGGACCTCAAGTGACATTTCTATGTGGCATCATTGACACCTCACACTTTAATGGTCACGTGTACATCACGTAAGTATAGGAGTCCAATGTTTCTCTGTAAAGGACATTTTTGCATCTTCAAAAACTAGGGCTTTGACTTGCATCTAGAGACGCATTGAACAGCACAAATGTCCTCTACAGAGAAACGTCAGACCCTTATACTCGATCACGTGACGTACATGTCCATTAAAGTATGTGGGGTGTCAATAATACCACATAGGAATGTCATGTAAGCTATCAAACTGGTCTCACGAAGTGTCAAATCAATCCCTTGTGTGCCACGTACGCTATTGACGTTAAAAATTGCACAATTATGATATCTAGAAGACCAAAATTGCACAACTATGATACTTGGGGACTCAGTTTGCACAATTGGAACATGGGAACTAAAATTGCACAATCGTGATACCTGAGGGACCCAATTGGCGCAATTGGAACTAGGGAGACCACAATTGCACATTCGTGATACCTCAGGGACCAATAGTGAAAATATGCCCAAAAAAGTATAAATTTTTTTCCTTAATGCTATGTTTGTTTGGGTAGATTTTGGAGGGTAAGAAGCAGGGAAGAAAGAAGTGTGAGAGAGAAGTGGAAGTTATGTTGTTTGGAAAGAGAGAGGAAAAGGTTGAAGTGACAATTATATCCTTTTGTTTTGAATTGTGTAAATATGTTATAAGGGGCAAATATGTCTTTGCAAGAAAACTCAACTTTTCTTTCTCTTCTACTTATCTCCTACTTCTTTCAATTCAAACAACCTAAAAATCTACTCATTTTCTACTCATTCTCTCTTCTCTCCTACTTCTTCTCACCTTACTTCTTTTCTTATCCAAACAAAGCATAGGAGAGTTTAGAGGTAGTTTCAACTTTCAACTCAACCAATTATTACTTGAATAAGACCCATTAGATAGGCCAATTGTAACATCCCGATTTTCTTAATCTTTTTATTTAACTAGTATTTAAGTAATTGTATTTTACTAGAGGGTCTAGAAAATTAAATAAATTAATGCGAGGCCATAGTCACGCTCTACGCTATCGTAGAAAGCTATGGTTAAGTTTTAGGTCGAAAACTCAGACAAAGTCCGGTCTGTGTTTTTCCTTGACAGTAGTGCTTTACTACTATCGAGACCTAATTTGGACCCGTGAACGAGACCGTTAGTCTTAGAATCACGTTTGCTATATTTTCGAAAAAGTTTGTCCTGACGTTCGAAAATGAAAATAATATATTATAATCGAACCGATAATCGTTCTAGGAGATGATTCGAGTTGTCTTAGGGTTTTTCGAGAACCTTGAGCCCATGATTTTCATACCAGGGCTATGATAAACCATTTGGGGACTCATACAAATGTCATGAGAATTTTTAAATTTATCGGGACGTGAATTGACCAAATTGCCCTTGATTAGTTTTTACTAATTACCTACTATTACTTTTACCTTTCTTAAACCTTAAGTCACCTATTTAATACCCTATCTTCACTTTTTCTCCCCCTCATTCTCGCTGGTCTCTCTCTCCCCCTGACTTCTCCTTCTTCTTCTTCTTCTTCTTTCTTCTTCTTCTTTCTTCTTCCTTCTTCTTCCTCCATTTTCAACTTCAATTTTCTCAAGCTTCCTCAAGCTTTTTCAAGAAAGTTTGTGAATCAAAGTTGCTCCTCTCATCCTCCCCTACCACCTAGAAGGAATAGATTTCATCCTTGAGCTCTCAATCTTTATTTTCTCCATTTATTTTCATGAATTGCAATTTATAGATCTAAACTTCAAAAATCTCTAGAAAATTGTAAAAAAATCATTTTGAGACCAAACCAATTCCTATGAGCTAGTATCATCCCCTATTATCATAATCCAAGAGCTTGTAATGAAATAAAATCTCTAGCCTGTTTATCAAAAAGGGGCCGAATAGTGCTTAAGGGGGTTTAAGGGATTTTGATTCAAATCTTTGATAATTGATCATTGATTATGCATTAGGTATGCTTAAGGGTCATTGATCCAAGAGTTGGTAGAATTTCAATATCCCTAGCCTATTTAATTAATTAAGAGCAGTAGCTAATCCTAGAGATTGGATAAATTATGGTTTCATTATTTTAATTTCTGGTTGTGTTTTACTGTATAGAATCCGACAGGACTCGAACGCTCGATCGTGCACTCGATTGACTGCTGCGGAGCAGCATTTGGAATCTCTCGGGAAAATCACAAAGGTGGGGGAAATAACCGCAATATCTTCGAGGAGGCAACCTTTAAATAATATATATTGATATGCGTAGGGCGACCCAGACCCTACTAGAGGTCGTTTGACCGTTAGGTTGATTTTACTGCATATTGAGGTTGTCTGTGCTGTGATTGGTATTTAATGTGATATATGTGATATATGTTATGCTTACTATATGCTTATGATTGATTAAACATGATTTATCTGTAAGTTGATTTTGATGTTGTGTATATGCTGTTGTGACTGTTGATGTCTGAGTAGAACTAAGCAGTGATTTATGAGAAATCGGGTGATGAATGTGTGGTGAGAAAGTTGAGGTTATATATATGTTGTAGTGCTCAACCGAGTGATATAGTTGATCTGTCGATATTGTGATGTGAGTTGATGCCTGGTTAAGCCGGATGAAAGTTGGTCGTGGTTGCATATAAGTCGTGGTTGAGGCATTAAGTGTTAATCCTGAGATGAGTCAGTGAGATTCATGTTGCACAGTTGTTATTCATCACTGTGTTGGCATACGGGCGATTTCGATCTTACCTGCGGGGAGATGGTCGTACCGATTAGTTTGGCATAGGGGCGATTTCGATCTTACCTGCGGGGAGGTGGTCGTACCCGTTAGTCGAATTGTAGACGGACGGGCACATATCTCTACCTAGCCTGCGGGCGGGGGGATATGTCGTTACCAAAAGTTGAGTTGTTAACGAACGGGCGAATGCTCCGACCTAGCCTGCGGGCGGGGGAACATGTCGTTATCGTAAGTTGCGTTGTTGACGGGCGAATATTCCGACCTGGCCTGCGGGCGGGGGAATATGTCGTATCCATGAGACGATTTGGGCCTGTGGGCTTTAGACCGAACCCTACCTTTATGGGGTTGGCATAGTGATGATTGGGACACCTTAATCCGTTGGGGATGTCGCGTCGTGATCGCGTCCATATAGTCGTTAGTTGCATGAATGTGAGGGACAGTAGTTAAAGGAAAACTTATTCGGAAGTCGTTTGGTTGTAACTGTCGTGTTTGTGAGTGTGCTATCTATATACATTATTTACATCGCTGTTTTTCCCATGTATAACATATTACTATTTCTTATCCCCTGTACTTTTCTATGTTGTATTTCTTTGTTCTCGACTGTACGAGAAGACCCTGATGAGGAGTTTCCAGAGGAGATTGACGGAATACCTGTTGAGCCTGATGCCGGCGGGAGAGGCTCGCATCCCAATGCTGGGGGACCTTGAGCGCCAAGAGATGAAGTCAGAGTGCATTTTGTTCTGATATTATGTTTTTAGTTTTTATTTATTTCGTACTCTGAAGCATTTTATATTTGGTATCAGTGTTGTAGGCTCTACTGATGGAGCCAGTACTATTACGTATATATACTTTTATTATGGTATCAATATGTATTGTATGTTTTAATATTTCCGCAAATTTTATACTGCTACGCTACGCTAACGCTAATAATTATAAGTGGGGTCACCAATGGGACCTCCTAGGAAGGGGTTGTCTCATCAATGCTAATTAGTTAAACTTATTTAAGATAAAACAACGCAAAATTATTCAAAAAATAAAAAATTACTGAAATGAACATCTGGGAGAATTAATTCCTGGAATGCTTATCATTTTGGGTGCCTTTGAGAAGTCGACAATGCAAAGGCTGAATTCCCTTCTTGTTTATTTATTTATTTTTAATTTGTTAAGGGAAGTTGGCAATGGTCAGACCCACTTCCCATCTTGCCTTCTTTTTGGTTAAATGTAAAAACTATGTTGTTTTAGGGTTTAAATTGTATTTTAGTAATGTAAAAATATAATTAAATTGTGTTCTATTAGACAACAAATGCGAGGTAAACAACGCCGTCAACTTCCTACACATAATAGGCGTCCTCCATGGTGGGGGGTTGATCAACATTTAGGAGATTAAATTTGGCTAAATATTTTATCGGACTTTTAATAAAATTTCCGAATTAATATTGTACTATTATATATAAATTAGTTTGTATTTAAAGTTTTAAGTGAATTTTCATTATTGCATTAATTACACAATAATATTTATTAATTAAAAATTATTGTACAATAAAATTATAAAGACAAAATAGGTTGATTGGTCCTATACGTTTATTTAATTTTTCACATTGGTCCTATACGTCAAGCTGAATCGCGGCGTCCCGACATCACTTAGGTAGCGCCTCCCATCCCAAACGCCTAGCACCGTAACTGGCTCCCTGCTCTCTGCCCAGACGCACTGAGCCACCACCACGCGAACCACCGGACGTTGCTCAGCCCGTTGCCGCCCTCATACTCTGGTCCTGCGCTGCGTGAGTGTAACAGAAGCAGAGACCTATTTCTGACCTTTTAATTCCCTCTTTTTACATCTTTTATTTATTTGATTCAGTTTTTTTTATTTTATTTTTTGGTTTAGTAAGGTTTGGAATGCTGAGTGTATGTATTGGGTTAGTTGATTTTTTTTTACAACTTGGGTTGTTGATTGTATTGGATCTTAAAAATGTTTTCTTTTAAAAAACATAATATACACATATGAAAATGAATTTTAAAATATAAATGTTTATTCAATTTCTTACAACTATTATTTGATCACATACGCTTATTTTCCAAATACAAATATCCCTTTACAATAATAAACCAATCTAATTAGAATATGTTTTATAATAAAAGAGTAAACTGAGGTGTGACATTTTGTTAACCCTTAGTTTTAAGGCACCTGAATTGTGAAAATTTGGTGACCCTAATATAAAAATCATAATAATAAAATACTAATTAACTTCTTTTAAATAAAAGTGTAAACTGAGATGTGACATCTTGTTAACCCTTAGTTTTAGGATATCTGAGTGGTGACAGCTTGGTGTTTCTAAACTTTTTCTTAAAAAAAATAAATAAATAAATCAATTTTTTTTTTTAAATAAAATGGGTAAACTGAGATGTGACATCTTGTTAACCCTTCAGTTTTAAGGACACCTGAACTGTGATAACTTGGTGATCCTGAAACTTCTCAATCAAAATCTAATTCAAAAAATAACTAAAATCAATCAACCCAACAAATATTTTTAAGAACTACGTGACTTTGAATTTCCCATCGCACCGGGGCATACGTAGGAGTAGAATCAGTCATTCTGACAAGTCAAAAATAAATCTTCATAATTTTTGTGTTTATATAATTTTATATTTTCAAAAGGGGTAAAATTAATATTTTCAAAGCTATTAAAGAATTTGCATAATTAACTTGAGGCACCGTTCTTAGAACGGGCGATGTAGGGTGCTAATACCTTTCCTACTCGTAACTGATTCCCAAACTCAATCTTTCTTTTTAAAGACCAGTTCTCCTTTTCCAGTATTTTTCCAAAATAAAATTGGTGACGACTCCTCTGAATCCTCTCTTATTTCGCGGAGCTCGGATAGGACGGTCGCGACAAATAGTAAAAGACCATTTTGGTCCTGGGCAAAAATTGTGGGATCACTTTTAGTCCCTCACAATATTGTTCTCCTTTATCATTTAATGGTATAACGTTCACCCTTGATGTTTATCTAGTTGGAAACAAAACCAACGCTTATAATCCCAAACTCACGATTTATAGTTAACTAAAGAAAAAGGAAAGTATAAAATTATAATGCCTTAAATATCTTATAAATTAATAATTTTTTTATTAATTATGGTGCTTAATATTGTGAAAAGTAATTAACACTCACTTATTACTTTGTAGGTTTAAATAAGTTTATAGTCCGTGAAAAGTATATCAATTTTGGATTTAATCTCTATAAAAAAATTTCTTAGGATAATTCATCCCTACAATTCCAAAATTTTTGAAAATGATCCCTACCGTTAACCTCCTTATGTTATTTGCCAAGGTTGTAATCAGATCGGTTTAGATCGGATATGTGGTAATTTAGCATCTGATCCGATTAAATTTGATCAGATTAGATTAGATCGGATTTTGCAAAAAGTTATATGGATCCGAACCGAACCTATCCGATTAAAGTCGGGTTGGATCGAATCGGATCGTCAGATTATCCTATTATTTACTTTAATTTTAATTTCAAAAACATAGTAACAAATTAAAAAATAATATATAAAAAAATTAATACATTAACAAGTAAGAGTAAATTATTAATAAAAACATAAAAAATTTAGTTAATATATTAATTTTGTTAATAAAATAATAATATTACAATAAAATTAATAATAAAACATTATTTTTTTAGGTGATCGGTTTGGTTCGGATTGGACGGGTTCAATTTTTTTTAATCTGATATCCGAACCGATTGACATCGGATTCATTATTTCAAATCTGATTAACCGATCCAAAGCATCAAAATCGGTTTGGATTGGTTCGGATCCACCTGATTCGCGGATTGGATCGGATCCACTTATACCCCTATATCTGCTGACGTAGCTAACGGACACCGTGTCAGCTCTGCCACTTCAGTACCTCATAGGAAAATAAAATATTTTTTAAATCCACATGTCATTTTAAAACTTATCAATTTAAAATTTATTTTTGTAATTAAATATTTATTTATTTATTTATTTATTATTATTATTATTATAAAAAAAATTTAAAATATTTAAAAGCAAAAAAAGATCACAGCCTAGCCTAATACCTTTTATATCCTTTCTGTGTGGATAGATCACACTAACAGATCGCAAGACGGTGAGTTGGAGAGATCGTAACAAACGATCGCAAGAGCTTTGAAGTGGAAAGCAGAGTGGCGGCAATGAAGAGACCACAAAGGGTATTGGGCTGGGTTGGGCTGGGATCGGTTTTTGCTTTTAAATATTTATAAAAGTGTTATAATAATAAAAAATAAAAAAAATTATTTAAATATAAAAATAAATTTTTAATTAAATATGTTTTAAAATGACACGTGGATTTAAAAAATATTTTATTTTCCTACATGGCATTGAAGTGGCAAAGTTGACATCACGTCTGTTAGCCATGTCAGCAGATACCGGAAGAAGGTTAACGGTAGGAACCATTTTCAAAACTCTTGAAACTGTAGGGATGAAATCCTAATTTTTTTTTTATAGGGACTAAATCCAAAAATGGTGCACTTTTCAGGAACCATGGACTTATTTAAACCTACTTTTTAACAACTAGTAAGATGGTGTTACAGTAAAACATTTGTCTACAACTATAGGTATATGATATGTTGCGTGATGTATGTTCCTGTTATCTCAAATTTAAATGAACTAGTTTAAGAGGCTTGGCCAACTGGACAGTGATTAATTGAGGTTTAGATTTTAATTGATTATTATTTGGATTTGGAAAACGCACAAGCTTCGCAATTTTCGGTGAGGACGCATGATGTTGATGTCATCACTCAACTTCAGAATCTTGCACGAGAGTTTTGCAAGTGAAAAGGGTGATGCGGAGATCCATGTTCTTCACAAGAAAGAACACAAGCTCTATCTTATCAAGGTTACTAGCCACAAAAAACCAAACTCAAGTCATAGAATAGGCAAGGTGATAATTGTTGTATTAGCCCGCAAGATGGAGTTTCCTGATATAATGAATGGTGCGTGTACTGAACCAAGACTCAGAGAAAAAACACAAGTCCCATTTCATAAGCGTTACCAGCCATAGCAAACCAAACCTAAGCCACGAAATAGGCATGGTCATAATTGTCATATCAGCCCACAAGGTGGAGTTTCCCTTAATAGTGAGAGGTGCGCTGAACCAAGACTGAAATCAGGATATGATACATAATATTATGTAAAGTATTTAACGCTCACTTATTACTTTCTAAAGACTACAGAGATGGCGTTAAAGTATAACACCCTCCTACAACTATACATGCATGAAATGTTGTGTGATGTATGTTGTTGTTATTTCAAATTTAAATAAACTAATTCAAGAGGACTGACAAAGTGGACTATGGTTAATTAGGGTTTAGATTTAATTTGGTTATTTGGGTTTAAACATTAACTGGCATATAAGAGAATAAGTTTTTATCTCTTAAATGCACTCATTACTAGAATTCGATGATTTACCAACGGTTTATTTCTGATGGCTCCAAAGTCGTTGGTAATTTTGTGGTTATGGACGGCTTCACCCGTCGGTAATGAGGCAGTGGATTATGTTACTTGTTACCGATGATCTAGACCGTCGGCAATGAACAATGACCAAACTGTCGGTAACCTTGTCAGTAAGATTGGAGTGCATTCGCGCGAAACAAAGCCCGCGAAGTTTTCGATGGTACAACCATCGGTAATGATGTAATTCAGTTTGCGATGACTCAGCTGTCGTAACTTGACTTTTGGAATTACGAGGCTGTCAACGTCTCTTTTGTCTTACTGACGTCTTTGTCCACCGATAACTAAATTATAACTTATTGACAGTCATAACCGTCAGTAACTGACTGTTGGGTGCTTAGACTTAATTTAATTATTTGGATTTGAACAACTCACAAGGTTCACAATTTTTTGTGTGAGCGCATGATGTTGATGTCGTCACTCAACTTCAGAATCACGGGAGTTTTGCAAGTGAAGAGGGTGATGCGGAGAGCAATATTCTTCACAAGAAAGAACACAACCTCCACCTCATTAATGTTACCATGCACAACAAACCAAACTCATGTCACTAAATAGGCAGGGTGATAATTGTTTTATTAGCCCACAAGATGGAGTTTCTTGAGATAATAAGAGGTGCAGTGAACCAATACACAAAGAAAAAACACAAGGTCCACTTAATAAATGTTACCATCCACAACAAATCAAACCTAAGGCACGTAATAGGCATGGTCCTAGTTGTCTCAACCCACAAGCTGGAGTTTCTTGAGATAATGAGAGGTGCACTGAACAAAGACTAAAATCATGATATGATACATAATATTATGTAAATTATTGAATGCTAACTTATTACTTTCTAAAGACAAGAGAGATGACGTTAAAGTATAACGCTCGCCTACTACTATATATACATATACATGAAATGTTGTGCGATGTATGTTGTTATTTTAAATTTAAATAAACTAATTCGAGAGGATTGGCAAATTGGACCGTGATTAATTATAGGGTTGAGATTTACTTTGGTTATTTGGGTTTAAACGTTAACTAACATATAAGAGAATTAGTTTTTAGCTCTTAAATGCACTAAGCCAAATTTGGGTGTTGTTAGGGCTAAATAAAATACTTGGTCCATGGATTTGTGACACATTATAGCACTAAGGCTACCAATTAGTGCTAAAAGTGTGCAACACTGCTGATGTTATTGACCAAGTGGGGCAATACTGAAATAGATTCAATTGCAACACAACACTACACTATCAATGACTTTTAATAAATCATGGGGAATGGGGAGACATGAGAATAAAAATAAATCTTGACATTTCTCTTAGAAACCCCAAACTATGTATCTCTGGATTTAGAAACTAAAAAGGATTATCAATCCATTTTTTATAGGACGAAACATATTGGGTATCTACGAATCATCAAATCTGTTGTTTAACGAGTATATTTGTTATTAATGGTTAAATAACTTGTTGATTATTTAATTTATACGATTAATCACGAATATTTACATTATTAATAAGGTGTACGATATGGTTTAATAAATTAGTGTGAGAATATAGCGATTGATTTAAAAATGTAAGAGAATTAGAAATTTATTTGTGATGTGATGTATGATATGTGTGTTAGTTTTAAACTCAATAATCATATACAAGGCATGCTATCATAAGTCTTTATTGCGGAAACATAATAACCATATATATAGCATGCATCTCTATTATCAAGAACAACTAAAACTTGATATCCTTAGGATCTACAACATGTTGATTTATCAAAGATATAGGAATACCTGAATCCATTGTATGTTCCTAACCTCAAGCGTTCTTCAGAGGATGAACTTGATCACCAACCGTCACGAACGGAGGGCAGTAATCCTGAACCGCAGAGAGGGGGAAGAGAAAAGAGAGACGGGTAATGAACACCCGTTGTCTTGTGGTTCTTCCTCAACCGGGACTCCTTATGCCTTAGTCGCTCTTCAGATGGGGAGAAGAGGCGGTATGCGATATTGTGTCCGGTGTATTGGGGACCATAGCCTATATATAGGGTGATGGCCAATTAGGGTTCCCATTATTCCGAAATGGGCCATCAATGACATCCACTCATATTTAGTCCATATCAATTAACTAATTTATTATCAAATCAGAAATTTAATTAGCCTTATCACTTAATTTGATCACATATCAATTAAGGCTCCTAATTGATAAATAGCTAATATAATTAATAAACGATATCTGCCCACATTATGACATTGGAATATAATTAAATACAAAATATTCTAACAATCTCCCACTTGGGCAATATATCATAATAATTATATCAGAATTCTTTAGGCGCGCATCCGAATGCTATTTATCTTTAAATTTCCCCTTTACAATCTGGTCCACCTCATACATCAACAATGGGACCACCGCGGCTGTCGTCACTAACGTCTATTGTGACTAAACCCCGACGACCACCACATCAATGCACTAGATGACATAGATCGATATGGATGAGTGGCATGGAAATTTCATGCAATGTGATCTCTGAATCATGCCTATTTCCAACTGGTCCAACTTAAGTCTTTAGTGAGATCAATTTTGCAAACCAAAGTCCTTAATGTGTAAATAAATTTTACACACAACAAGAGACAAACAAGTTCATAATGAACTCATAAACATAACTTTATTTCTACAGAAAATCCGAAATAACAAAAGGTTTGTATCTCAAATATAAACCACAAATAGAGACTCCCACTAAACTAAGGCATCCTCAGTGACAACACCTATATGAGCAACATGCTCGTGAAAAAACCTTAGGTGTTAAGCCTTTAGTTAGTGGATCTGCTAGCATAGAATTTGTCTCTATGTGCTCCATAGAAAACTGTTTTTCCTGAACTCTTTCTTAACTACAAGATACTTGATGTCGATGAATTTCGACTTTGAAGAACTTATGTTGTTGTTGAAGTACAATATAACTGACTTATTTGTCACAACATGACTTGAGTGGTATTTCAATATCTTTTACTAAATGCAACCAAGTGACAAAAAATTACTCCAGTCATATCCCATAGTCGGATGCCTACTATCTTGGCATCCTGTAAAATCGGAGTCATAATTTCTCATGATCTCTAAACTGTCGGATCTCCGATATATGAGCATATGCCTTTTTGTTCTCTTTAAGTGTCTCACATTCCTTATGGTTGCTTTTCCAATAATCTTTGAATTGCTCAAGTATCTGCCTAATAATCCTACTATGTACGCTATTTCCGGATGCGCACAAACTTGAGCATACATCAGACTTCCCACAGCCGAAGCATAGGGAATCTTTTGCATTTCCTGAGTTTCCAGATTTTCATAGGGGCATTTAAGTGAGACTAAAATGTCTCCCCTAGTGACCGAGGTATCTTTTGGTTTACTATCTTTCATGTCGAACTTATCCAAAACTATATCGATATAGCTCTTTTGTGATAACCCAAAAGATACCTCGAGAATGATCTCTAAGTATCGAAATTCCTAAGACAAAAGAAGCATCCCCAAGATCTTTCCCCACAAAATTCTTTGTCAGAAATTTCTTGGTTTCGCGCTATAAGCCTATATCGTTCTTGGTTAGCATAATATCAACATATAATACTAGAAAAATGAACTTACTCCCACTGAACTTGTAATACCCACAGTTGTCCTCGATATTCATCTCGAAACCAAATGAGACAATCACTTGATGAGACTTGTGGTATCACTAACGAGACGTCTTTTTTAGCCCATAGATAGATTCCGTCAATTTTCAAAACATCTTCTCTATGTCTTTTGACACAAAGTTTCCTGGTTTGCATTATATGCATTTGTTTCATCAATGTTGCCATTGAGAAATACCGTCTTGACATCCATCTTGTGAAGCTCCAAATTATAATAACCAACGTGAGCCATGATTGTCCTTGAAAGAGTTATTCAATGGTACTGAAGAGAATGTCTCTTTACAAGCAATCCTTTCTTTTGAGTATAGCCTTTTGCCACTAGACAAACCTTATAACTCTCCATATTACCCTTTGAAACCTTCAGGTATCAGGATAAGTTTCAAACCTTAATGTCTAGCTAAAGCTTGTACTCATACCTTCAATCCACTTTTCCGAATAGAAACGTCATATGGTTTGATGGGAATTGATTGAATCATATTCCATAATACAACTTACCTTATGTTCCTAGAGAAATACTATATAATTATCCAAAATAGTATTAACTATTTCTTTAGTGGATCATGGCAAAAGGCATCGGCTCTTGATGCTCTAGTTCTTGAGGGTGTTGAGTTTGACCTTCAGGAATAATTTCCTTATCTTGAATGGGAAGAATAACAACAATATCCTCACAAGGATCCAAATTTGCTACACTAATAGCAACTGTATGAATTGGTTCAGGGATTAGAACCAATTCTTCCTCAAAGATATTGTCTCTAATCTTATCTCCCCCCAAACTCAATATCCTCAAAGAACTAGTCAGTTCCTGTCTCAAGGTTTCTTTAATTTGGGATTATCAAATTCATTTACCCCTTTGACCTTTCAGAGTATCAATAAGGTTGCCGCTCAATATTTGGGGAGCTCCAATCTCCTTCGCAAGACTCATACGGTCTTGCCTTAGTTGGATGTTCCCATACTTGAAAGTGATTGATCGGTAACTTTAGTTGGTACTCTGTCAAGCATTTAAGCTGCAATCTTTATTGTTACTCTCGTAGTGACTCTGGTAAGGTAGAATGACTAATCATACTCCTTACCATACCCTTAAGCGTCATTACTTGGACTTAACTGCATTCTTGATAGCCATATTCTGATATATTTAACTTTTAATGCATTTAATACAAACAATAAAATGTATAAGGCCAATGGAATCTAGGATTCCCTCATACAAGTTGCTCAACTCTATTCGTAGAGAAGTGCTCTAAATGTTTGTGTCATAGTGCTCCTTAATTTTACTATCAACATTACGCTTAGTGTCGTACAATTCCTCACTCAATGTTTTGCCACAAGAGGTCTCAATACCAAGCAATTATAGTTTGTTCAGCCCATAGCTTAACTGGTTCCTACAATATTTGAATTTAAAAGACAAATTGAATCCATCGTTTCTAAATGAACAAAATTATCCTGATTTGTTCAATAAGAAACCAAAATGTCTTTTAATTTCAAATATTAGCCAGTAACAACAATCTAAAATGTCAATAGCCTTATCCTTTATTGACTTGGTCAAATCCAATATAGATGCATCTTTCAGCATCACTTGGCCTTCATCAGTTCAGACATTCCTTTATAGGCATGCCAAACATGATATTTGGGACATTTCTTCTTTAGATACCCGATGTCCTTATAAAAGAAATAATTGTGACCCTAGTTATTTCTTTTGAGACGGGCCCTTAGCAGCTTTATCCTTAGTTTTCTTTTGTTAGCCCTTATCTTTAGAGATATTTGTCAAATGAGCACTATTTGTCGTCTCTTACTTCATTGTTTCCTTTCTTGCACACCTTATGAAACGAATCCATTCAGATATCATTTCTCTTTATAACAGCTATAAGCTGACTTAAACGGACTGAATTGTGCATGAAGGAATACTAAATACTAAATGCATGGGCAAGTCGTTAGACAGCCCACGTTTTAGCGCCTTAAGTTTATGAGCAAGATTGGACACTCCTATAACATGCTCCTTATATTTCCTTTTCTTTATACTTAATGAAAATCTAGCTCTCCAATGAGTGCTTGTTTTCGTCTTTATTGCTTTCAGAAAGTACTTTTTAACTTCAGCAAGGAAATCTCAGGTATTAATTATGCCATCCAAAATACTACCCCTAAAGGTCTCCGGAATTTCGTCCTTTATGATCATAAAACTCGTGCAATTGGAGCGATCCCACTTCCTATACTTGATCCTCTCTTCAGAGAAATTGAATTTTGTGAGAGAAGGTGGTTTTCTCCATCCTTGTGCAAGGTCAAGATGCAAGAACAATCTTAATGTTCTCCTGTCAATCCCAAAAATTAGTCAGAACTTTTGAGAATCGAAATTGAGTTAAATCAGCAGATACATAAGCAATGTTAGCTTAAAGAGAACATAAGTACCGTAAAGATACTCACCAAAATACCTCGTGCACCATTAATATTAAGTCTTTGGACAATACCATTAATTGTTAGTGGTATTTTATTGTAATGATGAAACACTGGTGATATTTTCTGTCAAACAACAACTATCTTTGGATACTTTGTTATTCACATGAAAAGAATCTTTATAATCATTATGTGTTTCCCATCACAGGTGTGAATGCAACCCTACCAAATATTAACCTTCCGTTGGGCCGATTAATATCCGCATGGATGTACACTCACATAATCTTTAATATTTCTTTTGAGTGATTTTCACTAGAGAGGTCACCTTGGCGACTTCATGCTTTAATTGACTCACTCAAAATCCAAATTGGCAAATTGAAGACCCAAACAAGATACCAAGCGCACCATCAATTCCCAATCTTCGGATTGTAAGAATTAACTGCTAGGGGTACTCTCAACGTAATGATCAAATATTGGTGATAAATCCTGTCAAATAATGGTCACCTTCGGGCATCCCATTATCCACATGGAAAATACTTTATAATCACCACACATTTACCATCACAAGTATGTAATTATCCGGCCAAGTTGTGCCTTCCTTCGGACCGATAACAACTCGCATGAATAATTTCATACTATATCTTTTGTAAATCCAATTGAATCAAATTTACGCAACAGAGGTTACTTTGGCAACGTGTTGTTTCAACTAACTCAACCAAAATTACCAGACAATTTTATTAAAATGGGGGGTCCCGAATTTGTCATATTCACACTAAAAACATAGAAACCTTAATGTTTAGTGTGAAAAGAACCTTTAAAAAAAAAAAGAATTTTTCTAATACATGAATTTTCCGAATAGGTGGTTCTATAGTTCTAACTTTGGTCCTTAGAGTCTGGACTTATTTCGAAATATTACACACAACCATAGGTAAACTATTAGAAGTGGCAATACCCTCGAAATGAATCACTCTAAGTTAGGCCTTCGTGATAACCAAATAGGATGTACATCCAGAAGGCTACCACTACTCAACCTCTTCCCTATCTCAAGTTGCACTCGGGCCCGGGTTTAGGGTCTCGCTCATAAGTATGTGAGAAAAGTATAACAAATACATTGCTCAACACAGTGAGACCATAAAACAATATGGAAAAGCAAGTCTTTTCCCATTCATCTTTATATAATATATATACAAAATTGACATCCAATCCCAGATGATTATGATTACGTGAAACAAAAAAAATTTCAATCAAGAAACATTAATCACGTAAAAAAATAAATATATCATCATCAATTCATATATTCAAAGATTGAAAAACCAAGATAGATATATTATTTTTAACCAAAAAACCATGAATGAAAGAAACCTTATGAATCAAACTTTCCAGATTCACTTTCCAAACTTTCACCAAAAATCGAAAATTGATTATAATTTATTAATACAGAATCCTGGATTCCGATTTCGAAAGAAGAAGAAAATTTGGATCACGTACTGGAGGTATATATATTTAATACCACGTGCCAATTAAAAAAAAAAAATATTTCCTTTCAAAATTCCTAATTTTCAAAATTAGGATTCATACAAATAATCCCAATAAATCAAACATGAAGACCGCTCTGATACCACTTGTTAGATTTAAACTCAATAATCATATACAAGGCATGCTATCATAAGTCTTTATTGCGGAAACATAATAACCATATATATAACATGCATCTCTATTATCAAGAACAACTAAAACTTGATATCCTTAGGATCTACAACATGTTGATTTATCAAAGATATAGGAATACCTGAATCCATTGTATGTTCCTAACCTCAAGCGTTCTTCAGAGGATGAACTTGATCACCAACCTTCACAAACGGAGGGCAGTAATCCTGAACCGCAGAGAGAGGGAAGAGAAAAGAGAGACGGGTAATGAACACCCGTTGGCTTGTGGTTCTTCCTCAACCGGGACTCCTTATGCCTTAGTCGCTCTTCAGATGGGGAGAAGAGGCGGTATGCGATATTGTGTCCGGTGTATTGGGGACCATAGCCTATATATAGGGTGATGGCCAATTAGGGTTCCCAATATTCCGAAATGGGCCATCAATGACATCCACTCATATTTAGTCCATATCAATTAACTAATTTATTATCAAATCAGAAATTTAATTAGCCTTATCACTTAATTTGATCACATATCAATTAAGGCTCCTAATTGATAAATAGCTAATATAATTAATAAACGATATCTGCCCACATTATGATATTGGAATATAATTAAATACAAAATATTCTAACAATGTGTTATAATAGTGGGAACTGATTCATTGAATACCCCATGTTCAAAGAACAAAGTATAAAATGTATTGGAGTGTAATAAGATTTATGGAACCAAAGTCTGTTCGTGCAAATGACAAGGAGCTTAGTTTCTCTTACATTTGAGGTGAGAGATTTTAAAACATTTTACATGTATTAACTAAAATATCATCATCTGTGTATTTTGAATTAAATAAATAGAATCTAATTCTAAAAATGCATTATATTGGGTGGAAAATAAAGAGGAGTGTCCTTGGAGTTTGAGATTTCTATGCAGCAAAATGAAGAACTTGTTACTGGTGCTAAAGAATGTTACTTTTACACACAAAAACAGAGAGGCTAATGGTTTGGCAGATGAACTAGCAAAGGAAGGAGCAAGAAGGGAAGAAACCTGGATTCAGTGGGGTTAAGTCCTAGCCTTTGAAGTGGGTAAAAAGTGGATAACAGTTCTTGACTATATACGGAAAGGGTTGACTGAAGCAAAATTGAGGATCAGGAAAATGCTTTGGTGGTTTGTTAGGTTTCCCCTAATTGGGGTGCATCAGGGGTAATAAATTAGAGCAAGGTTTAAACATAGAGAATACAACATGTGATATTGAAAGGAAAGGGAATGAGCGTATATGGTTTTTGTTTATTATGTACTGATGATCTTTTTGTTTAGAATGTTGATATATATATATATATATATATATATATATATATGACAGGTTTAAGGAAGAATTCAACAGGTCCAGGGCAATTTGTTTTTCTATTTTAGCGCATAAACAACACTGAAGTGTGGGAAGCAAGATGGTTGCAGAGTTTTGAAGAAAGCTTTCCAAATAGGGATTGCATAGAGAAGGGGCTTTGGATAATATAAAGCAAAGACAACAGGCCTAAACTGATACAGAATATAAAATCATCTTGTAGAAGGGGCTGTACCATTCTGTTATAGGGGAATAATCCAAAATCACTTATGATGGCTGTTATGAATGCTAGGATGAGTTTTTTATGTGAAAGAGATATGAGGATGTTTGTGTATGAGAGGCTGTAGTTGTTTTATGCGAATGCGGGGTATCAACTTGTACAAAGGGAGCTGTACTAGTGCTCTTAGTAGTAGAAGATAGTGATTAAGGGGGATATACAACAATGTATGGGTGTATAATGACTATGATGTAAGCTTTACTTTGTTTTGACTCTAATCTAACTTGGTGCACATGATTTTGTACTTGTGATGAGCTGGCTCTTCAACCCTTTCTAGAAGGTGGGGAGAGTTTGGCACTATGATGATATAGTTAGATTTTATTAATGAAATTTTCAATTATCGAAAAAAATAAGGGTATGAAAGTAAAATAGTTTTAAAATTCTCCCATTGCGAACCAAACATGAAAAGTGTTACTTTTTCAGCCCTCCATTAAAATCCCTCCCCTCCCCTCCTCTCAACCAAACACAATAGTTATTTAAAATCCCTCTCATCCCTTCCATTCTTCTCCCCTCCATTAAAATCCCTCCTCTTCCCTCCCCTCATTTGAACCAAACATAGCTTTAAGCAAGGTCTCGAATTCGAGTCTCATGAATCGAAAAACTGGGTGCTGAGAGAGCTTTGCCCCCTTAAATGGCTCTTCCCGGCTCGACTCGGATTAGTTGAAGTACAATGTGATGTTCGGATATCGAGGCTCTAGACCCAAAAAAAAAAAAAGATTTATGGGAATGAAATAGGTATTTCTGTTCTATATATATATATATATATATGTAGCCTCCATTTGATAAATATATTACAAATATGTTAACCAAATAAAATATATAAGTAACAAAGAAACTGCATAGGTTCAATATATTCGTCAACATCTTAAAATTATAGGTAAGACCATATATAGTAATGTATGCACTATGCTCGTACGGGAATGGGGAATACAGTCTATACTAGTACATAAAAAAAAAAAAAAAAAAAAGAATTACGCCTAAATAGTAAACATCAACCGAAGTACAGAGTTGCATATTCAATGTAAGTCAATGCTGATCATCAAACTGAACTTGTTGTCACGGCATCAAGCAGATCTTCCAGAAGAGTTTATCCCCATTCATAAGATGATGTCGTCAATGATAGAGATCAAGGAAGTCTACTACAAACATCGTTTAGAAAGACAAATCATATCTCCAAATATTTTCTTTACGTTAGTGTTTATGTTTAGAATAAAACACTTCTAGCACAAAAGAAAAAGAATAAATCACTTCACTTCTTTCTACAGACTACGCATGTCACCTTTTTACAATGAATTTATACAAATTTATTTTATATTTACCTGGCTGTTCAATTCAATGTGTACTATCCGAAAATTTTACTATGGTGTAATGAGATATCAACATATGGTACGTCTTTGTTATAAGAATCATAATACGCACAATTTTTATTACATTATTTTTCCAATACTTCTATTTTAGATAAAAAATAATAATAAAAGAAGTACGTATCCCGACATACACCTATGCAATAGTCACTATTTTAGATAACTTTCATCTTCTTTTTTTGGCCATTAATAGCTTTTATCTAATATGTAAGCTACTGGTAGAAGAAAGGGTGAGAGACATACTTGGTTGTTCGAATATAAGTTCACAGCTAGCAGAAGACCTTCGTACCATAGATAATTGTTCTTGAATGTTGAAATTCTCCTTCATATATTGCAAGAAGTAGTAAGTATGAATTTTCACTGTTTTCAAGAGATTTGCACCCTTCAAAATATACACCGCAAGTTCTAGCTCATTTTTCATGCCTCTGTATCCTTTAAAGGTAAACTTAGTAAGGTGTGTTGAAAGGCAAATTGGAATACTTGTTGGCTCTATCCAAAGTGTTTCATCACCATCAAAAGTTTCCTGATAATAACAAGGGACACAACTATTCAAAAGGAGTGAACAAAATAATAGCATCAATATACCAAAATCAAACCTTTGAATTAATTAAACAAACCTTTTGAATGACAATTAAGATCTTCAAGTTTGGGGCACTTTTGAAGCAATTTTACCGGCAAATTTGAATCACAGTAAAAAATTGTAAGCTCTAGGCAGACCAAATTGGGAAACTCAGGAAGATCTAGACTAGTGGTCTCAGTAAAGGTCTACATATGGATCAAAATATATAACAAATTCAAAAACATCATATATTACTACCAAAAACATACCTTACACATAAAACAATTAAAATTGGAAAATAAAACTATAAATCAACACCGGAAGAAATGTATTGACTATTTATTGGCAAGAAATGGAAAAAAGGATTTGAGTAAAAGGAGTAAAGCACCTTACCTTTATGGTAAAAAGAGACAAAGACATAAACCTAATTTCATGAAACGTCTTGAAAATATTGAATACATGATCCTGAGGCCCATTCTCCACTAAAATATTAAGCCTTGCTTCCATCACATTATGAGCATTCTTAACCGTAAGATCTAGGATCGAAGTACCTTCAATATCAAGGAACTTAAGCGAAGTGGTGTCAATTTCAAGTTTGGTAACATCATATATGCAACACTGACAATAAACTCGGAGCTTCTTCAAATAAGGCTTAGAAATTTTGCAGGTCCAAAGGGAAACATTGGTCATAAAAAACACAGATAAATCTTCAAGAATGGGACACCCGGCGAGAATCCTGCTGATAAGGGAAACATTTGTGAATGGAACACGCATAAGGTCAAAAAATTTTAGTGATGGCAAATGGATAGAGTTAGGGATACTCGTGATATTGATGCTGCCACCCAGCTTTAGAACCACAAGAGTTTTGCAAGTGAAGAGGGTGATAGGGAGATCAATGTTCCTCACAAATAGAAACTCGAGGTCCACTTCTTCAATGTGACTAGCCACAACGTACCTAACCCAAACCATGAAATAGGTTGGGTCGTAATTCTAGTATCGATTCACAAGGTGGAGTTTCTTGAGATAATGAGTGGTGCGTTGAAGGAATACTCGCTCCAGGATATTGGAAAAGCTGATTGAAAAATGGTAATTAAACATCATGTTACTCTCACATGTAGCCTTTATATCAAAATCGGAATATAAGTGTGTAAAGAGTAAAAATAATAATTAAGAGTACATTTAGATTAATTAGTTATGAAAAATAGATTATTTTAATAATCGATTATATATACAATCCATTATATTTGTAATTTATTATAATAGAATCAATTTTACATTTTTATATGTTTGTTGAATTAAAGGAAATTTAAGATAATCTGTTTCTTTTAGGTCGCACTTTTGTATATTAAATTGCAAAAAAATGATACGGGATTATTAATTTAGATTAATAATATTTGTTGCTTAGATAGTTCTATAAAGGTGAAATGAAAAAAAAAATGATTGATTTCAAAATAATCAAATAACTTATTCAAATAAGCTTGAAACAAAACTTCTTAAAACATCTTTTTACTATAAAAATTGATTTTTCATACTTAATCAAATTTTCCAAATATGTTAGACTAAATCCAAAATAGATTTTCTCTCAAACGATAAAAATTGAGATTATATGTGAACCTGGTGCTGGGTTTTTCGGTGACGCATCCCAGAGGAACCATGATAGGACCAAGGAAGTGGCATCCAAAATAGATTCTCTCTTCTTGTAGGTCAATGAACGGGACCGCAGTCCATAGCTTTCTCCATTTAGTTGACAAGGTGATTGTGACAGCTGCTTCTTTGGTGGTGAGGAATGAGAGAATGTGGCACAATAATGATTTAGGGAGGTTGCTTATCCTCTCAATGGCTTCAGAGTTTTGGTCTGATATGATGGACATGGGAGATTTGGGTGTTCCACTGTAGAAGAACTGAATGATGCCATTTTTTGTGAGTGGAGAGAGATGGATAGAATGGTAAAGGGTCTCTGGATCAGGGTTTACTACAATTGCAAGATGGAATTGATCTGAGTTGGGGAGTTACATATACACATTTTTTTTTCAAAAACAAGCGTTACTTAGTCCTTGCGTAATTTGAGCTGAATGGACAAGTTTTTTTGTGGAAACGGATGCAAATGGCCTTAATAAGACAAGGCTTATAGCTTTAGTGTCAACATAATAAAATTGTATTATTTTAACTTGAGATACAAGGGAGTAGGAGAATGAAAACAAATAACATAGAGAAGCAACTCAAGTTGGCATAGCAAAATGGACTAGTTTATACACATTCTTATGGCCTAAAATTAAATTTCCTTGATCTTTTTCATCTAAATTTAATAAGAGTTTAATTGTTATGCACTATTAGTGTAAAGTATTATACACTGTCAATCGATCAGAAATCATGGTATGTGTGACTTTTAACGTATTTAGGATAAGAGTCAAATATTTTAGCTTATGTGACAATTTTTGATTGGTTGACAGTATAAAGATCTTTACACTGACAGTGCATACCAATTAAATTCATTTAATAAATATTAAATCTTTATACACTTAATATTAGCAAAAGGCATAGGTATGAAAAATTAACACAGTAAGGATGATAAATGAAAAGGATTTTAAACAATAAATGTTTTATAAAATATTTAATGCCCATTTACTACTTTTTAAATCATCCTGAGATGACGTTAACTGCTGCTAGGGGTGAGAATAAGTTAGGTCGAGTTAGGTCCTGACAGGTCTGAGTCTGGTCTGTGTTCCAATCTCAAGGCCTGAGTCTGACCTATTAGCCTGATATAGGCCAATTTTTAACTCCTGACCTGACTTACTTCAAAGTCTGGTCTGGTCTAAAAACCTATTTAAAAGGCTACTTTTCAACAAGACCTTTAAATATGCATCTACCTATAAATAGGTCATAGGCATTCACTTGTAAATAGGATTATAAGCCTCTAATGATAAAGAGGTTGGTAGGCATATATTGATAAATAGGCTGTTAGATCTTCACAAATAAATATGCAAGTAGACCTCTATATTTAAATGGACCAATAGGCCTTTACTTTCAAATGTTATAAATATTATAACTATAAATAATATACTATAGTATTATATACTAAATTATATATTATATATGTGTGTTAAATAGACCGACCCGATAAGCCTAATAGGTTTTTTTAAAGCCTTAGCTTTGCCTCTTTAGCTATATAAGCTTTTTAAAAAGTTTTTATCGGACCTTTTTGTTAAATAGGTTAGGTCAAGTTAGACCTTAAATAGACTAGACAATAGGTCCCTGACGAACGGTCTAACCAATTCTCGTGGCTTACAATTTTACAACGAGTTTTCGTGAAATTTTACGAACCCAATACAGTGCATTTTTTATTTAATAAAACGAAAATTGAAAACACAGTGGCTTTTATAACGCCGTATCCTTTGTTTATTTTTAAATTTGTCCTTCGTCTTGCGAAAATCTCATCTGATTTAGCATTTCTGATTTCATTTTACATTTAAAACATATCAAATGATGTATGTCCTTGTTATTTCAAATTGAGATGTGTGAAACGTGCTCTTAATATCACTTAAAAAGAGATTTAATCTTTTTTTTTTAAGAGGTGATTTATAAGAGGCCTATTTAGTGTTTTGCTTTTGACGTTAAGGAACTTTGCATGATTGTATGGTGTTAGTTATTATTTAGTTGGCAGCCCATGATAGGGTGTGATATCTCTGACCCTTCCTAGAAGGTGGGGAGAGTAATTTCTTTAATGCTAAAGCTAGATGCATTTAATAAAGCTTTTCAATTATCGAAAAAAAAAAAGATTTATAAGATGCCTTATATATAGAGTGGGAGAAAGGAAAGGAAAAGCAGCGGAGCGTATTACGGGATTTCAACCTGTGCATTCATAATTTATGTTCCGTAATTTAAGCAACTGAGCTGACTCAAAGGGACAAAAGAGATTTAATATTATTTAGTACAAAAGCTTGCTAGAAAATACTATTCTTATAAAAATTTTAAAAAATAAATTTAGTACAAGGAAAAGGATTGTTGTGGTTTCCGTAAATAATTCTTGGAAATTTTCTTAGCGGCTCAAACTTTTCAATGTGACGGGACAAGCATAATTCTTTTATTTTTTATCTAAAAAAATATAAATCTTTTTCCTATGAGAGTTTAGAGGTAGTTTCAACTTTCAACTCAACCAATTATTATTATTTTAAAAGAATCCGTTATGTAGGTCATTGCTAATTAATTAAACATATTTAAGATAAATAACAACTAACAACATCTTTAATGGTGCAACTCATTCGAAATATTAAACTTCCTTTTTTATGGACTCCATAATGTCACATCCCAACTTTTTACTTTGTAATGCTTTAAACAAATCTTCATTTTAATGATGCAACTCTAAAAGGTTCACCAAATGAGATCCACAAGTTACTTCATTTTTTTTCTATTTTATTTTCTATGATTTTTTTTAGGTTATTATATAGGAACTAGTTTCTTATAAAAACAACAGTCCTTATATATGGATGCTACATTATCTTACTCCAATCGTTCAATCCAGCAAGAATCAATTCTTATTTTTAATAACTTGTTAAATGAATCTCACCTGTGTTGCTCTAAGAAAAGATAAAAAGGATGAGACTTAGGGAAAAGGGAGACGAGTTAAGAACTTCAGAGAGAGATGGTAAACATAACTTTTTTTTTATGAACCGTAAACAGAGCTCTTATTTCCTTGTTGAAGGAATGGAGAAAAGGGCCACAAGATGACATGAGAGAACATTGGATGGGCCACTACCTGCTCATGGGGGGCCTCGTCAATTATTCACCATTCTCTCATTTTTTGATGGTACTCAAACAAGTCCCCAAAGCTTAATTGGCCTATACTAGCTACTGATCAAGGACCACATTTAAAGATGCCACCCGTTATGAGTTGGAGATTGTGCTTCATATTCTTTATGTATGTATTATCCATTCATTCGGACTTAGAACAAGCCTCAGGTTGAATTCCGACATGGCACGAGTTGGGATTCCAGAACAGTTTCAAGAGGTCATCATGAAAAATACTTTAATATAATATCCCTTTTAATAACGCTTTCCTAAAGAAATATTGTCAAGCACCTCAGTATATTTTTTATAGCATTTCCTACTAAATCGATATTAAATAGGCGCTATTAAAGATCATTTCTGACGTAGTTTCAAGAACGGTATTATGTCAAAAAGAATGATGATACTAATATTAAGTACCCTTGATACTAAGGTTAGAAAGGATTATATTAAGAGCCCTTGATACTAAGGTGTGAACCGCTAGATAGTGACAATGCTGAAGTTGTAGATTATAAGTTTAAAAGGAATATAGAGGTAGTACTACAGAAATGTTCTAGAAAGAACTATTATTAAGGCACATGGCGTACCAATAAGCCACATCCACAAAACACTACAAGAAAAGTCTTGTTTAGCCACTAAGACGATCCTTGTTAATGACCGAAATTGTGACCAATCAAGTGAAAAGTAAAAAATAATTGGTTATTACATTTAGCGACCAATCTAGAAACTGAATAGTGTGATGACAAACAATTTGATCGCTAAACAAGGGAATCATACAGTCATTTTTATTTGACTTGTTTGCTATCGATTTAGCGACCGATGTACATGTGAGTTTTCTCTAAAAGGTGGTCGCTAAAGGATTATCTTTTTTCATTCAACTTTTAGCAACTGGATTTGGAAGGTCACAACAACGCGGTGTGTGAATGTCAAATATGTGTCATGCAGCGGCCGAATTAGCTACCGATTATGGTGATCCCTATTGTCATTGTTGCGACCGTCCCGTCCGAATGTCACGAAAAAGAGAAGTCGCCACCAAAATTTATTTAAATGGAAAACCTTGGAAAAACTTTTTTTATTTGAAAGACTGGTCCTGAAAAAACAAGATTGAGCCCGAGAGTCGATTACGAGTAGGAAAGGTGTTAACACCCTAAATCTCTCATTCTACAAGGTGCCATAAATTAGTTGTGTAAATTATTGATTTTATCCCAAAGTTATTTACAAGAATGTAAAAAGGTGTACGAATTAATTTTTGAAAAAAGGATTTAATAAGAAAATTTTTTGTCGGTCCTAAGCGAGGTTGAACATGGTAAATAAGTCCACAGAGCAACCTCAAATTTAAAGGATTGAAGTATTAAACATGTCACTCAAGTCCATAGAGTATCCTAAATAACAACATGCGAATTATTTAATATAATAATATAATTAAAATTTAATAAAAACGGGTTATTGTTTATGATTTTTTATTTCTAATTTTTTATGTTGGAAAATTCTAAGCGAGGTTGACTATGACAATAAGGGTGCGTTTGGATACACAGCTTATTTAAACGCTTATGCAATAAGTACTTTTTAAATTTGCTAAAACCAACTTATTTTCATAAGCTTCTCTGGCAAGCTTATGGAAATAAGCTAAAAAGAGCTTATGAAAAGATTATAAACTATTTGCTTAGGTTTATTATCATAAGCTATTTTCATAAGCTCTCTAGAAGCTCTTCCAAATACATCCTAAGTCCATAGAGCAACCTCAAAACTAAAGGATTGAACATGACACTCAAGTCTGTAGAGCAATTCGAAAATTAATGTAATACTAAGTGTATGTTTAGATCAACTGCGAAGATTTGATTATTTCAATAATCGATTATATGTGTAATCGATTATTGTTATAATCGATTATAATAGAGTCAGTTTTATGTTTGGATGTGTTTATTAAAAAAGGATTAATAGATAATCTATTTCGTTTGGATTGTTTAAAATAATCACTTATTTATAGTAAATTACAAACAATAGTATGAAGCTATTTGTATAATTTAATAATATTTGTTTGGTAGTTAGTTTTACAGGGGTAAAATGAGAAGAATATTATTAGTTTTAAAATAATCTAACAGTTTTTTATATAAGTTTCAAACTTATACATTATCTAAAAGTAGTGTTTTGCAATTTAATGAGTTTATCCAAGCATATCAGTTTTTACTTTTTACTGAAAAATAGTTTTTACCATGAAAAACAGTTGTTTGGGTCATAGAAAAACGATTAAGCCATTAACATGGACAACATCTCAGTATGTCAGTTTTTCATCCTCAATGACTCTTAGTTCCTCCATTTCTATCTCTGTCACTCCATCCCTCTTATCTCTGTCTCACCATCCCAATCTCTGCCGCAAGCCATCACGTGCGGGGCCTCCATCACGACCGCAAGCCACCACGCAGCCTCCTCCATTCATCACCACCGCATGCCACCACGCATATATATATATATATATATATATATATATATATATATATATATATATATATATATATATATATATATATATATATATATATTCTAAACGTTTGGGATTTTTCATATTTTATTATATGAATTTTTTGTTGTGACCTATGTGTGGGAAATATGCTTCGAATGTTCTGTTTTAATATGATTTAATAGTTTGATAATGCTCATATTTGCTGGTGTCCTATAGCTAGGTCTTGTGCTACCATTCTGTCTATTTTTGTATCTCTATTAGTGCTGACTGTTACCATTCTTCTTGTAATATTTGTAACGCCCCGATTTTTCAAGCTTTCTAAGGTCAATAAACTGTATGAATGAGTTAGTATTTTTTGGAGGGTCTCTAGAGAGTGAATTAAAATAAACTGAGACCATAGTCACGCTCTACGCTATTGTAGAAAGCTACGGTTAAATTTTGGGTCGAAAACTCAGACGAAGTCCGGTCTGCGTTTTCACTAACAGTAAGATTTTACTGCTCAGAAGACCTAATTTTGACTCGTGAACGAGACAGTTAGGTTTAGAATCGAATTTCCTACATTTTTGATAACATTGATTTTTCGCACTAAAAAGCGAAATAATATAAGTTATTCGGGCGAAATCTCAAATTGGGTGAAGAACAGAGCCGAATAGGGATTTATCGGGACCCGCTAATGGATAAACATGAAGTCATATCAGTCACATCACCTAGGAAGGCACGCCTGTGTCATGATGCCTTTTAGAAAATATTTGGACGCGAAAAGATCAAAAACCCCTAACCTTTTTCACATTTACCATTTAACCTTGTGTGAAAAGTCTATTTTGCCTTTAAGTGAAAAAAAATTGGACACCACTACCCTCCATGTCTCACGCCCCCCACCCCTTCATGAAGCCTCCAACCATTCATTTTCTCACATCTTCATAATTTCACCTTACTTTCTCTCAAATTCTCAAGAAGAAAACTCAAAGGATTTTGTGAAGTAAAGTGTTGATCTTGTTTATTTTCATCCTCCAAGAGGAATAAATCCTTCCTTTGATCCCTTAAGCTTCATGATCTTCCTTCAAAATCTTGTTTTTCAATCTAAGATTTTGTATGATCAACTTCAAGATCCAAAGTTCATAAAACCATGAAAAATTGTAGAAAAATCCTTTTAATGTGAAACCAATTTCTATGAACCATCCATGATGTGTAGCTTGATTGTCTAGAAGCTTGAACACAAGAAATTTCCTCCCTATTTTCCTAAACTATGGCCGAGTTAGATGAGTTCTAGGATGCCACTAGAACATTCGGGGATGGGGGATCCATTCCCTAACGTCTGAACGCATGGAGAACGATTGCATATGGGAAGTCATGGACACGTTAGAGGTGGGACCAGCTGTAGGATGGATCCTTTTATTTTGGGTAGTGACTGCGTCAGTCCGGTCTGGCTACTAAGAGCCATGACTTTTGAGAATGGCCGTCTGTATAAAGGTCTTATGTATAAACTAATAATGACTTAGTACGTATGAATATCTGATATATATTAACGTTTGTTCAACTATGTTAATTGTATAGTGTAATTAAGAGAAAGTTTTTATCATTGAATTTTGAAATAAGTTAAGTACTTAGAAAATTTTATTTTCCGAAAGTAACTAGCAAGTTTACTAAAGAGTTTAGTTTTCGCAACGGGTCAACATGTGATGTCCCAGACGGGGGTGTCACAATATTTGGTTTGTAAACCAAACTTATGGTCACCTTTAAAACTAGCATTCTTATATTTTAAAGTGGGTGAATCAATGACTGTTAAAAGGAAATATGATTATGAATATAAGGAAGCTATATTGATTCTCTGTACTTGAGCTTATGTGATAAACTTGTGTCACCTTTTTTTTATGAACAATGAACTTGTGTCGCCTATCACTAAATCACAATGAATTATAATCTTTTTTTTTTTTACTGAAAATGAATTATTATCAGGCATTGAATATTTATCTTACATGCAACTTTGAGATTTGTAATCAATAGCTATGATGGTTACGTTTAGTTTGTTCCTGGTATCCAACTCGGACTTGATATATATTTGAAAGATTGTTGCTTTGTGGATTTTTTTGGATGGAATAACATGCTTACTACTTGCTAAAATTTTTATGGACTTTTGTGACTATATGAATGAGCTTTTGGTTGTCTTGGCCCATGCCTATGTCTTGGCCAAGAGGTCTCTTTTGGTTGGAGAAATAATTTGTTTATGTGGTGCTTATTTCATGAGACTATGGCAAATGAGAGAAGAAAATTTCATGGTTGTTTAGTTGGGGTGTGCCTCGGACAAGAGAAGCAAATAAAATTTCCGACATTTGTGACTATATGAATGATTTCCTCTTATTATTTTGGTGTCATGTGTGCTGGAAAATTCTGGACTAATGCTTGCATTCTTTGCTTTCATTTTTAATAGGGAAAGGCATCGGTTTGGATTGAGTTTTTAATAGGAAGAGAGAGGTAGGTGAAAACGGGATTGAGTGCTTTGGGTTAACTGATCTATTTGTCTTATTGTATCCATTAGGATGCGTTTGATTTGCAAATAAGTAAGAGATTGGATTATACAAAAATAAGTGTTTCATGTTTGATTTGAAAAGTGGTTAGAGACAGGACAAAAAAGGGGGTGAGGGACAAAAACCCAAAATTTTGTCCCTTACCAAACCATGGGACAACTTTTTGTCACATGTATATACTATCCAAAAGGACAAAATTATCCTCACTTATTTATTACATATGTTCTATATCTTATCTTTCTCCTACCTCCCTCATTTATTATATATTATATAAATAATCTTATATATTATATTTATAATAATTTTATATATATATATATATATATTATAATATCATAATATATAATATTATAATTTATAATTAATATAATATTGTATTACACTATAATATATATTATATAAAATAATTTTATATATTATATATATATATATATTATCACAAAGGGTATTAAAGTAAATTTAACATTATTTTGTTTGTCTTGTCCATTGTTTACCAAACACCATTTAAGATAAAAAGTTGTCCAGTAACTTACAGGCTTGTTTTGTACTATTCTGTTTGTTCTGTCTAGTCTCTTACTCTTTTGCAAATCAAACGCGCCCTTAATGTTAATATTAGAGAGGGAATGTGAAACTTTATATTTTAGGTGTGTTATTTATTTGACTTCTACTTTATATTTTAGATATAATAGATGAAACAAAAATTAGATAGTTGGCTCATAAATTGAGACAACTAATAACCAAACTTTAACTAGCCATGGCCAGCTTATAATTTACGCCGAGAACTATTGGCATTCGACATCATGGAAAAGGCGAAGAAGCCGAAAGAATATAAATAATCATGTTTAAATGTATTTTGCCGGAAGAATATATTTGGCGTCTAGAGGAGACCCATGCACGTGTCGAAGAGGAGGTGCTTGTAGTCAAGGGTGCCTCCGTCGACAACATCACCTTTTTTGTAGGTTGTTGAAGGTAAAAATAAGAAGGAACATGTGTATAGGCTTGAGCGATGAGTTCCTGGCCACATTGTCTTGTCATTCTAACCCAATCCCAGTCAATCCAATGGAGCCAATCTAGATGACTGAGACCATAGTAAACCTCAATAAGGAGCTCACCGAAAAGGATGCTAGCTTGGGGTTGATGAAGGCAAAATTGGCCGAGTTGAGGCAACACAGATAGAAACAAGTTGCAAAAATTTCGCAGCTCTTCCTCCAATTAAACATCCTGCCTGCTCCGCCACCACCTCCTTCATCTCCCATTGCAGACGTTGATGCCATCCCGCCACCCACTTGCAACCATGAGTGGGACTCCTTGTATTTTTATTTTTACTTTCATTTACTTTATGTACTTTTTATTGTAAGACAAATTATATTTTATTAAAAATATATATTTTATTATTCTATTTTATGTTACAAATTTTTATATTTTTGTATCATTTTTATTTGTTTTTATAATACAAATCATAAAAAAATTATAATGCTTAGCAATCGAGTTAGCAACCGATGATTCTGTTGCTAACTAGGTTTGACATATTAGCGATTGATTTAGCAACCTCCTTCTCAATGACTAAAGTTGGCTCAAGTTGCCTAGTTTAGCATTCAAAATAGCGAAGGATGGTAAAGCAACTAAAATAGAGACCTTTCCATCAGTCGCAGAGACGGCTCAGTTTGACCAGATTAGTGACTGACTTAGCGACCAAAAAGTTGCCTGCTAAGCTGGTTAACCAATGATTTAGAGACCAAATTTTACGATTTAGCTATCAGATTTAGTGTTCGCTAAATAGTGATCAATTACAGAAATAGTCGCTAAATGCTTAAGGTTGTGGCGATCGCAGAATGGCGGTCGCCAAGGTTTTAAATCCAAATTGCGATCGCGAACCTTTATTTAAAACCCTGGCGGTCGTTAAATTGATCACTAAGCTCTTTGGCGATGAATGTCTCCCTATGGCGATCGAATTCATCGATCTCTAAATAGCTCATTTCTTGTAGTGAAAGTAGGTTGTTACTCGCCCTTATGGCATTGGTGCAAGTGGGATAAAAAGAAGCAATTTGGGGCCATTTTGCATTATTTTAGGAGGAAAATGTCTTCATATGTGAACACATGAGCTCGATGGTCAAAGTGTGCATGCAAGTATGTAAATGAGTGTATAGACAAGGAGTACAGGTTAGTGTATAAAAATAAATAGGACATAGTAAAGAGGTTATGAAAATAAAATAGAACTATAGTAAGGACCTTTTGCAGTAAAAAAAAAAAAGTATTTCCCCGATGAAACGCTATCTTTGCCCCATGTCTTTTTAAATAAAAAAATGTGCTCCAACTTTAATAGCACTTCTTGATTCTTGGTTATTTTGCATGGGTTTTGGTTTATGTCCCCATGATTTTGTTTTCTTTGTTTTTCTTCTTTTTTTTATCAATAAATGGTGACATGATCACCATGGTTAAAAAAAAATTAATCACAATGTTTTACACATTATTAATCAGTGTAAGATATGGTTTAATAAATTAGTGTGAGATGTGAGAAGATAAGGATTAATTTACAAATGTAAGAGAATTAGAAATTTATTTGTGATGTGATGTGATGTATATGATGTGTTACCATACCTCGGGACATCCTAATGGTTCATTGAATACCCCATGTTGGAATAACCAAGTTTAAGATCTATTGGAGTGTAATAAGATTATGGGAATGAGATAGTTATTTTGTTATATATATATATATATATATATATATATATATATATATATATATATATATATATATATATATATATATGTTTGGATTAACTGCGAAATTTTAATTATTTCAATATTCGATTATAGAAAAATCAGTTTTATATTTGGATGTATTTATGGAAAAACCATTATAAGATAATCTATTTCGTTTGAATTGCGTAAAAAATCTCTTATATAGTAAATTACTAAAAAGGGTATGAAATTATTTGTATAATTTAGTAATATTTATTTTGTAGTTAGTTTTGAAAGGGTTAAATGGGAAGAAAGTTATTGGTTTTAAAATAATCTAACAACTTTTTAAATAAGTTTCAACTTCTCTAAACACAACTTTTTTCGCATAAAAATAGTTGTTTGACTATTTAATCAGTTTACCCAAATATATTAGCTTCTATTGAAAAATAAGTTTTACCAATAAAACAATTGTTTGGGTAAAATACATTACATATATGTTAACCAACTAAATATATTGGTAACAAAGAAATTGCATAAGTTCACTATATTTGTCAATATCTCAACATAATGAGCAGACCGACCCGTTCGACTGGTGAACCGGTTTGGGCCAACTAGGGAACCGGCTGCCATTCAAGCCGTGCAAAATCGTTCAAACGAGACAAAATCGAAGGTTCACCGGTTACTTATTCACTCACTGTTGGATAATTGATAGTCATACAATTGATAAAATGATAGTCATACAAATTTTTGTGTCGAACAATGATAGTCATGCAAATTTTATTCACTTACTTAATTACATATAGCTAATTTTGTATAATGCAAATTAAAATTGTTATTCTTTACTATTTTTGAGCACTTATTTTGTTATATATTTAGAAGCATTTAAGTTATATTAATACTTTGGAGATATTTTATATCCAAATGTTTATACGGTTGATTGTATGACATTAAACATTTAATGGCGAATGCTCTCTATGCGAGTAATACGAATTAGAGAATATAGGTGTAAATACATTTATTTCCTATTTTTCTCTAAGCATCTCCTCCTCTAAATACGCCTTGATGGTATCTATGTGTTTCAGTGGACAACTGTAGTAAAGAAAAGTAGAATTAAATCAACAAGATAATAAAGAAATTATAATATCATTTAGAGCCTTCTTAATTTAGTTGTAACAATATTAGAAATTCTTAAAAATAACTTTCAAAATCAAATGTAAAACTTTAATTGTGATATTAATAATATCGTAGTTACTCGTGCGTATAGCATGAACATATACACTAACAATTAGCTATGAAGCTCAACGATTGGACAAAGGTATTAATAAAAGCTTTTATTGATTCTTAATTTAATTATTTTATACATTGATATTAATTTAGTCGATACATATATAATAATCTTTAATTTTTATATGATAAGCATCCGTGCATGTGGCACGGACACTTACACTAGTAGCAACCATTAGCCAATTAAAATACAGAGTTGCATATGCATAGTAAGTCAATCCTGATCATCAACCTGAACCTGTTGTTGTCACGGCATCAAACAGATCTTTCACAAGAGCTTATCCTCATTCATAAGATCATGATGTCATCAATGTTACAGAGCAAGGAAGTCTCCTGCAAAAATAGTTTAGAAAGATAAATCATATCTTCAAATTGTGGTGTAAGAAAAGTATTAAAAGTAGTGTGTAATACTCATTTTAATTTCTCGAATGTTATACATACAATATGACATGCATCTCTTAAGTACGAGTATTGATATTACATCAAAATCTTTATATCATTTATATCAAAATCTTATTTGAGTAAAGAAAAATAATATATATATATATATATATATATTAAAATATATGTTTTGCTTGTTTTATTATTAAAAAAATAAAGTAATTGAAGAATGAAGTAGAGATACAGGCAGGGATACTTAGGCAGTAGTCACTATTTAAGATAGCTTTCATTTGGTTCAAAAAAAAAAAAAGGATAGCTTTCATCTTTTTTTTTTTTAATTTTTTCGACCATTAATAGGTTATAACTAATATGTAAGCTATTGGTAGAAGAAAGGGTGAGAAACATACTTGATTGTTCGAATATAAGTTCACAGCAAGCGGAAGCCCTTGGTACCATAGATAATTGTTCTTGAATGTATATTTTCTCTATCATATACTGCAACAAGTAGTAAATCTGAATTTTCACTGTGGTTAAGAGATTTCCACTCTTTAAAATATATGCTGCAAGTCCTAGCTCATTTTTGGAGCCTCTGTATCCTTTGAAGCTAAACTTAGTAAGGTGTGTCAAAAGGCAAATAGGAATACTTGTTGGCTCTATCCAGAATGTTTCATCAATATCAAAAGTCTCCTGGTAATAAGAAGGGACACAATTATTCTAAAGGAGTGAACAAATTAATAGAACCAATATACCAAAATCAAACCTTTGAATTGATTAAACAAACCTTTTGAATGACGAGATCTTCAAGGTTGGGGCACTTTTGAAGCAAATTTACCAGCAAATTTGAGTCACAGTAAGAAATGGTAAGCACTAGGCGGACCAAATTAGGAAACTCAGGAAGATCCAGATTAGTAGTCTTAGTAAAGGTCTACATATGGATCAAAATATATAACAAATTCAAAAGACATCATACATTATCACCAAAACATACCTTATACATAAAACAATTAAAATTGGAAAGTGAAAATAAAACAATTAATCAACACAGGAAGATATGTATTGACCTATTTATTGGCGGAAAATGAAAAAAAAGATTCGAGTAAAAGGTGTAAAGCACGTTACCTCTATCGTAAAAAGAGACAAAGACATAAACCTAACTTCTCGAAGCGCCTTGAAAATATTGAGTACACTATCCTTAGGCCCATTCTCCACTAAAACATTAAGCCTCGCTTCCACCACATTGTGAACATTCTCAACCGAAAAATCTAGGATCGAAGTAGCTTCAATATCAAGGAACTTAAGAGAAGGGGTGTCGATTTTGAGTTCGGTAACATCATTTATGCAACATTGACAAAAAACTCGGAGCTTCTGCAATGAGGGCTTAGATATTTTCAAGGAGCAAGGAGGAACATTGGTCCTCAAATACACAGAGAAATCTTCAAGAATGGGACACCCGACAAGAATCCTTCTAATGGGGGAAACATTTGTGAATGGAATACACATAAGGTCAGCAATTTTTAGCGATGGCAAATGGATAAAGTCAGGGATACTCATGATGTTGATGTTGCCACTCAACTTTAGAACCACAAGAGTTTTGCAAGTGAAGAGGGTAATAGGGAGATCGATGTTCCTCATAAAAAGGAACTCTAGGTCCAGTTCTTCAATGTGACTAGCCACAGCGTACCTAACCCAAACCAAGAAAAGGGTTGGGTCGTAACCACGATATCGACTCACAAGGTGGAGTTTCTTGAGATAATGAGTGGTGCGCTGAATGAATACTCGCTTCAGAATATTCGAAAATCTGATTGAAAAATGATAATTAAACATCACTTTATACTCTCACATGTAGCCTTCATATGAAAATCAAAATATGTGTGGAAAGTAAAAATAGCCTAGTTAAAATAAGAATACATTTAGCTTAGTTGTGAAAAATAGATTAATTTGATAATCAATTATATGTATAAGCAATTATTGTTATGGTTGATTATTTTTATAATTGATTATAATATATTAAATTTTACACTTATATATGTTTGTTGAAATTAAAGAGAATTTAAGATAATCTGTTTCGTTTAAGTTGCACTTTTGTAAAGTAAATTGCAAAAAAAAAATGGTACAAAATTATTAATTTAGATTAATAATATTTGTTTCTTATATAGTTATAAAAAGGTTAAATGAAAAAAAAATATGATTGATTTCAAAATAATTTAATAACTTTTTTCAAATAAGCTTGAAACACGACTTCTTAAAACATTTTTTTGCCGTAAAAATTGATTTTTCATACTTTAATCAGATTTGCCAATTATGTTAGACTAAATCCAAAATATATTTTCTCTCAAACAATAAAAATTGAGATTATATGTGAACCTGGTGCGGGGTTTTTCGGTGATGCATCCAAAAGGAACCCTGATAGGACCAAGGAAGTGCCAAGCAAAAGAGATTTCCTCTTCTTGTAGGTCAATGACTGGGACCGTGGTCCATAGCTTTCTCCATTTAGTTGACAAGGTGCTTGTGACCGCTACTTCTTTAGTGGTGAGGAATGAGAGGATGTGGCACAACAATGATTCAGGGAGGTTGCTTATCCTGTCAATGGCTTCAGAGGTTTGGTCTAACGTGATAGGCATGGGAGATTTAGGGTGTGTCACTGTGGATGAACTTAATGAGGCCATTTTTTTATGATTAGAGAGAGAGATGGATAGAATGATAAAGGGTCTCTGGGTCAGAGTTTGTTGTAATTGCAAGACTGAATTGATCCGAGTCGGTGAGTTACATATACATTTTTTTCTTCAAAAACAAGCGTTACTTATTCCTTGAATAATTTGAGCAGAACGGAAGAGTTTTTTTTGTAGAAACAGATGCAAATGGCCTAAATAAAACAAGACTTATAGCTTTAATGTCAACAGAATGACATTGTATTCTTTTTATTTAAGATAAGGGGAGATGGAGAATGAACACAAAGAACATAGAGAAGCATCTCATGTTGGCATAGCAAAATGAACCATTTTATACACATTCTTATAGCCTAAAATTAAATTCCCTTAATCTTTTTCATCTACATTTAATAAATTTTAAATCTATATACACTTTATATTAGTAAAAGGCATAGGTAAGAAAAATTAACACAGGACGTATGATAAATGAAAAAGATTTTTAACAATAAATGTTTTATAAAATATTTAATGCTCATTTACTACTTTTAAAACTTCACACCAAAAAACCGTTGTGGGATGACGTTAACCACGACTTATTATTTTATAATGAGTTTTTGTGAATTTTGACTAATTCAATACAGTGCATTTTATTATTTAATAAAATAAAAATCACTAAATAGAAAATATTACAATTGCTTAACTCCCCCGTTGCTCAACAACTCATTGCAGTTGTTTAGCTCCCCTCTTTATGGACCCCACCATGTCACATCACTACTCTCTTATTTTACACTACTTCAAATAACTCTCCACTTTAATGCAATTCTAAAAGGTTTAACAAAGATTAAATAGTCAATTTGGTCCCTGAAACTGTAAGGCGGTATCAACTTAGTCCCTGCATTGAACGAAATAGCAAAAACGTCCCTGAAGTTGTAAAACGTTAATCAACTTGGTCCTTCCGTCAATCCCAGTTAACTGACGCCGTTAACGGCGTTGATGTGGCACGTTAAGTGCCTTGTTGGCTTCCATGTCACTATATACGTGTGTTTCACGTCAGCTGAGTCACTTGAGACGCTAATTTCGGGGACTAAATTGATACAGGGACTAAATTGATACTAGTTCTAATTAAATTACCTAATGGTCTTCTTCTTTCTATTTCCCCACTCTCCCTCTGCTTTCTCTTTCTCTGTTTCCTCTATCTCGCGCTCTCTCTACAACCCTAACCTTCAATCTTCCAAACACGTGATGATGATGGGTGGTGGTTCGCCATTTCCGCACTCAGGACAAGCTAAGAAAGCCACAAGTTCCTCGTTTCTCGTCACTTTTCTTTTTGCTCGTTCTTTCCTTGTCGAAGCTCAAAGGCTCCCGACCATTCATGATTTATAATATTTTAAGACTTTTCGTCGTCAACACAAGACACAACGTCCGAATGCTCAATCACGAAACCCTAGACCGATGCACCAGTCCTAGGTTCGAGGTAATAGAAAGTAATGTTCACTTTTAACAACGTTCATCACCACGTATACAGGACACGAAGTCCACAAGACAAAGTCCACAATACCGCAACACGGATCTCAGATCCATGTGTCATCATCACAGAACACTAGTAACCCGACGTCTCGTTTACTAGGTTCACGTTTCAACGTTTTCATCATTTTCGTTCGGTGAAACACAAATCCAAAAACAAATCCCCGCAACTTATCCAAGTTGTCGGATTTAATACCGTTGAATAAAACTTGTTTTCGAAAAATCCTTTTCTTTGAAATTTAGTTGTAAAACCGTTGGATTTCCAATAAACTTACTTTGCCCCTGAAAATCTCTTCCCAATGTCATAGTTCTCAAAAATAGGGTCATTTTGCGACTGAACCGTCGTTCCAATAAAACTGTTATTTTTACTATGCCTTTTGTAAATCTTTTCGGTATTTACCGTCGTATAGTGTTTCAAAAAAACGTTCTTAGCTAAAAATTTAGTTTTTTTTGTCCAAATTAATTTTCTTACCAAAACGATTAATCATTTTCGAAAATTCCTCTTTTTATCTACTAACTCTTCATTTTCAATTTCCTTTCGTGAAATTAACATCCTTGAGGATTTCCCCACGTTTTCCAATTAAATATTTGCCGTTCTCCATGAGACCTTTTAAAGCTTTTATCTCATTCATTAATGGAGCACCGACCACTGTCAGGCTTCTCAATCAACAATCAACGCCAATACAGTTAACACAATCTCATTACAGCAGATAATACAGTTGATAACATGCATTAACATAATCCCAACACATAATTGCAGATAATCAATCACACAGATAAAATATCAACAAATAACACAATAGCTGGAACTAATTTAAACACCCACCACGCAGTTCAATTTAAATTTATACAGACCATACCATACACAGATAACATATAGTTATCGGGAAATCCCTCAGGCAACCTCCTCTTACCTCTTGTAGTCTAAATAGGATTTGTGCCCTCCGAGCTCTCTAAGCGTCCTTCTACTCCGCGAATCTCCGACTCACGAGGTCCGAGCATACTCCACAAATCACCGAGCTACAATTACTCTATCGATTCATCACACAATCATAGAATAAGTTAAGCTTTTAAAACAACCTATTAATTCCTTAGGTATAGGTTCGGCCCTCCTTAATTAAATTAGGCTAGGGGTGTTAAAGTTTCATCAACTCTTGAACCTATGATCCCTAAGTATGGTAGAAACATAATCAAGATTCCTTAATAAAAAAAAATGAACCAAAACCCCCTTAAACCACTTGGGGTGGGTTCGACCAAGCTTAGGTTAATAGGGAAGGAGATATCTTTTGGGGACGTGCTTCTAGATAATCATAACATGCATCATGATGAGTTCATAGAAATTGGTTTCATGATCATAGGCTTTTTCTACAATTTTCTAGGGATTTTTTAATCTAAAGCCCTAGAATTTGAAACATAAGATTTTGGCCTTGAATCAAGAAAGTATGTGAAAGACTTGGAGCTTATAGAGCAAGATGAATGAAATTCACCTCTTGGATGATGAAGATCCTCAATGATTGAGTAAATAGTCAATTTGGTCCCTGAAAGTGTAAGGCGGTATCAACTTAGTCCCTGAATTTAACGAAATAGCAAAAACGTCCCTGAAGTTGTAAAACGTTAATCAACTTGGTCCCTCTGTCAACCCCAGTTAGCTGACGCAGTTAACGGCACTGATGTGGCACGTTAAGTGCCATGTTGACACCATTGTCACTGGTTAGGTGGTGTCCACGTGGTCAAGGACCAATTTGAAACTCTGAACTAAGGACTAAATTGATACTCATTCTAATTAAACTCCCAACGATCTTCTTCTTCTTCTCTTCTTCTTCTTCTTCTTCTTCTTCTTCTTTATATTTCCCCTTTCTCTCTCAGCTCTCAGCTCTCTCTCTCTTTGCTTCCTCTATCTCGCGCTCTCTCTCTCTCCAACCCTAACTTTCATTCTTCCAAAAAACGTGATTATGATGGCTGGTGGTTCGCCATTTCCGCAATCAAGGCAAGCTAAGAAAGCCACAAGTTTCTCTTGGTCTGGTAGCTCTAAGGTTAATGGGGCAGAAATCAACAACCCATTTGCTTTGGTTTGCAATTGTGAGAGGAGAGCTGTGTTACGAGTTTCTAGGACTCTTAGGAACCCAGGTAGGACCTTCTATATGGATGTCCTTTGCCAAAGGTACCACCCAAATGCCATTCTCTTTGCATTTTTTGTTTCATTTGCAGGGACATTTAACATTTTGCCCCTTACTATGTTTGTCAAATTGTTGTTGCAAGATGAAGGAAATTGTGGCTATTTATTCTGGGTTGATGAGCTTCGTGAAATATGTGCAACTAATGTCAATAATAGTGAAGAAATATTGAAGGCAGAGCTGATGGAGCTAATGGGCAAGGTTGATACTTTGGTGACAGATGTTAGAATGCTAGAATTTGGGAGTGCAGTAATGTGTGTATTGCTAAGTTTTTGATTTGTATTGTGGATTAGTAGGCAGAGTGCATAGGTTTTAGTTGGTCTCTGTTTGTTCTGTTGTGGTTGTGAAAATATGGTTTAAGTTAATGTAATGTAATGTGCTACATTGAAGTAATTAAATAAGAAGTTTTAGTTTTTTGCCCACTGTTTTGGTCATCAATATTGACTTAATTTGTTGTGATGAACCTAAGTGAAAACTGAACTTAAATTAAGCATATGTAACTTAAAAGAAAACTGAACTTAAATTAAGCACCAAAAAGTTGTCAAAGCATGTCTTACACAAAAGAAGCACATGTAACTTAATGTGCAATTACATCCACAAAAGAAGCACATGTAAACCCATAGCGCATGTACATCATTTACAACCAAAAAACAAGCACCTAAAATGTGTATTTACATCATTTACAGCCTCCTAAAATTGGTCACATCCTCAAAGTTGCCTTGGACAATTCTGTGGAAGCCCTGGAGTTGGAATGGAAGACATGAACTGTGGTTCACCTCCCCTGGATCCTGTAGAACCTGGTGGGGCCGGAATTTGAACCAAGATAGGCCGTGGAGCTGGTGGAATTGGGTTGATGGTAGGCTGTGGAGGTGGTTGGCTTGGAACTGGTTCAGCTGCTGGGGGTTTGACTGGCATTGCCTTTGGTATCAGAGGACCTCTTATGCCATATCTCCTTCCATGCAAAAGTTGGAAATCGTAATATTAGTACCAAAACAGTCCTAGAGATTATTAACTTAAAATCAAAATAGTCCCTTAAGTTTAAAACTTAATATCAAAATAGTCCCATAAGTTTAGAACTTAATACCCTCTGTGGTGGAGCCTGCACTTGTGCTGGCGTGTTCCCTTGGCTTGATTGTGATTGTGATTGTCATTGATAATAAAAAACAACATAAACATCGAAATTAAATCAAGATAGCAGCACAATCAACAAACATTATGTAAAGAAATGCAAATACAACATTCAATGATCTTACCTTTGTAGTTTCATCAGTATGGGCAGATTGTGATAGGGGTATCTCAGACATTGATTCCTCATGAGATGAATTCTTAGTTTTAGGCCTTTGAGATACCCCTTCATTCATGCAACCTTTGTTATTATGACCCTCAATACCACATCTTGAGCAAGTAATAACAGGGTATGACCTCTTCAGTTTGTGACCACTAGTTGGTTCCTCATTACCATCTTTTCTTCTTTGTTTTTTTGGCCTCCCTGCACTTCTTTTTATTTTAGGAGGAACTGGCTTATCATACTCAGTAGGTGTCCAATATTGCTCAGATTGAGTGGGCTGAATAAAATATTCATAAGATGCATTGTAGGATCCTATTGTCAGCCAGCCATGACAGTGGTCTTCTGGCCTTTCATTTTTGTAAGCAATTGCAGCACAAGCATGCATGCATGGCATCCTTGTGCATGTCATAACACAAACTGAATCAATATCCAATATTATGCAACAAGTATAAGAATAGTCATACTATTATGCAATGGGCATACCAGTTAGTTGCCAAAATCTGCAAGTGCAGCTTTGTGTAGCCAGATTCACATCCACTCTAAAAGGAGGGTTTTGCACTTCTAACCTTATCCCATCATTATCACCTGACCACACGGGGCAACACTTGTTGCTATCCAACTTCTCTTTTTCCAGCCTCCTTTGTTGCATAGGACATAAAGTCCCTAATCTCCCAGCTAGCTTCAGCTTGTTTGCACTCATGGTACGCATAACGTAACATCTAACCTCCTCAACCATTGTCAGAATAGGCTTGCCACGATAGTTGACAATCCTTGAGTTGAAAACCTCACATGTATTATTGGTTATATTGTCCAACTTACAATATTTTTGGAAAAATGCCTTTGTCCAAGACTCTTTGGGCCACTTATTCAGATATTCCCATGCATGCTGACTAATCCTCTTCACTCTCTCCATTTTATGCTTGAACTGGGGCACTGTGCTTGACTTGGCACAGTCCCAAACTACCCCTCTCAACTCCTTCTCCTTATACCTTTTTATAAAATTCATCCACAAATGCATGGCACAGTACCTGTGTGGCACACCAGGCATCACTTCCTGCATGGCTGGTATCAATCTCTGCAACAAATATACAAACACAATATCAAATCAGTCCCTTAAATTGATTACTTAATATCAAATTAGTCCCTTAAATTGTTAACGTAATATCAAATCAGACCCTGCAACTAACCTTCTGCATGGCACTCATGAAGTTCCAACCATGTTGCCTGTAGTCACCAAGGGCTTCTTGCAACAATGTCAAAAACCAACCCCTCTTTGTTTTCCACATCAGCAATGGCATATGCTATCACAAAAATTGAGTTGTTGGCATCTTGTCCCACGACAGAGAGCAACTGGCCACCAAAATACCCTTTCAAAAAACAACCATCCAATCCTATGAAAGGCATATAACCAGCCAGAAATCCTTTTTTGCATCCATCCAGGCAAACAAAGAACCTCTGGAACTGTGGAGGTGAATCTGGCATAGGGATTGTATCAACCTTAACCATTGATCCAGGGTTGCTCCTTAGCAGCTCATGAGCATAATCCCAAAGGTGACCATATTGCTCTCTTTCATACCTTTGTAACACCATGCTTTTCACTTCTATGTCTATATGTGTTAATACTTAATTATAGATGTTTGAGTATGTTGTTTATGCCTTGTTTTTGATGCATAAGTTCATAGTTGTAGTAGTTCAGCCTTTAGAATAATCGATCCATCCGAGTCTAAATAACCTGTTTCACGGTTTTGGCCATATCTTGAGTTCTAGACATTCGATCGAGATGATCTTGGATGCGTTGGAAAGCTTAGAGAATTATCTACAAGTCTTATTCAGGTGTTGAGGCCAACAACACGTTTTATGAAAGGAAAATCGATTTGGGAAATCAATTTCCAGGTGAAGAAATCGATTTCCAGAAAGTGGAAATCGATTGTTTAAAGGGAAAAATCGATTTCTTTGATAAGAAAATCGATTTTGCCAATGGAAAATCGATTTCCATGGTTGTGGAATCGATTCCCATGCGTGTCAGAGCTTGTGTACGCGTTTTGGTTATCGGGCTATGCTGTGTACGGCCCATTCGTCCTAAAACGTCCCTAACAGTTATATATACATAGCGTATGACCTAAACCTAGTATCCACACCCTATTGTACACAATTTTTGCCTCTTCTCATCCCTAAGAGCTCTAATTGATCTCTTGCTCTAGAAAACCCAAAAGGACGAATCCTGCTTTGGTGTTCTTCGTCAAGAACACGTCGTTGTTTGGCTAGTCTATCCCTGCTGCTAGAGTTAATCTCCTAAGTTAGAAACCAAGGTGAGTTTCTAATCCTAGATTTGTTTTCCTTTTCAATCCTTAACTTAAAGATCGACTCTGCTTTCCAGTGTTGAGATCGTGATCAAGTGCTGAACCCGTAAGAAGGAACCGTAGCAGAACTTGGCTCTGTTCTCTTTCCCTTAGGCTGTGATTCGTCATATCAGGTATGGGGGGAGAAAATTGGTCATGAATATGTGGGTTTTGGGATAGGTTAAGATGAAGGGGTTAACCCATGACCCCTATGTATGCCTGCGTATGCCAATGAATGTTGTTATGTTGTTTTCTAGCTATATGAGTATTGATTGATGAATAATTTGATGTTATAACATGTTTATAACTATGATTTCCTGATTTATATGATCATTGATGAATTGATGATGATGAACATGCTGTTTATGCCATGATATGGTGTTTTGTTAACCTTATGCTATAAGAACATAGTTATAGGGAGAAAATAGTTAGACAATGTGAGGTTGATGACCAAGGATTGGTTTGAGAACCCTTAGGATATGATTTATGAGTGTTGGACTAATCAAATTGGTGATAAATAGCTTAGGCTTGAATGATATGTTAATTAGAGAACGTAGACTGGTCCGATAGCGGAGAAAACCCGCTGCTGTGTGATCTGACACCCAGAAATCGATTTCCAGTACATGGAAATCGATTTGAATCCTCCAAGAATCGATTTTCAAGGTGTGGAAATCGATTTGGCCTTGTAGAAATCGATTTCTAGAATCGATTTTCCTTGTTCAAAATCGATTGGGGAAATCGATTTGAACATGTTGAAATCGATTTCCAGAGATTGGAAATCGATTTGAAGACTTGAGAAATCGATTCCAGAGAATTGGAAATCGATTCTCACGTTCCCAGAAGCAGTTTTGACCCTTTATGCTTGATGGATAGTGTTAAGTAGGCTTGTTATAATCTTAATAAGATATGAATTATGGTTTAGATATTAAGATTAAGTTATGATTTTAATAGGACATGAATTGTGGTTTAGATATTAAGATTAAGTTATAATCTTAATAAATGTATGATTTGAGGTATAAATATTAAGGTTAAGTTATAATCTTAATAAAATATGGATTGAGGGTCTAGATAATAAGATTAAGTATAATGTTTAATAAAGGTAATGTTAAGTTAAGACTTAACAAAGAGAACAGTTAGTAAGACGATGATGTTATTGGTAACGACGCACTGTTACCGATGTTGTTGATTAAATCATTCTTGATGCTTATTGGTCAAGTTTGATGTTGATAAATCACCTTTGATGCTTTTTGGTCAAAGTTGATAACCATGTAATGGTATGATGGTGGATGGTTGGACATGTGTTTGCATGTTGTTGAGCATAGCATGCATCATACGTTGACGTTGATATGTTGGGTGGAAAGCAAACGATGAATCGCGATAGTGGAGGCCACGATGGGTGTTATCTCGACCTTGCGGGTACATTGGGTAGGGAAATTCCAGGTGACATGGGCTAGCTACCTATTGTCGGAGTGACCTAAAGGATAAGCTTGAGTACCCTGACTAGCCACTATACGTTATCAGGATTAGTGAGAGTGTTCGGGGATGGCCCATGGTCTGGCATATCATCCACGTTGATAACCGGACATGTACTCCTAATCGTCTTTCCAGAGTTAGAGTTGTTGGCCACATGCATACGGAGTAGTGATGTTGCATTCGCATTGACATGCATCCTTGGTATTTCTATATATATGTATTGATTATACATGTGTTGGTTGATGTATGTTGTATGTCATCTTAATTACTATTCCATTCCGTTTACATATATTTATGATCGTACTTCTCACCCCTACCTTTTGTTGTTCTTGTGCATATGATGTTGCATGTGCAGAGGAGGGTGAGCATGCTGACGAGGAGTGATCCAGTGGAGATCTCTCTTAGTAATAGTAGTTAGGATTTATGTTCAGTTGTTTAGTTTATTCCGATGTATTATCGGTATATGTATGCCAACTCTGATATGTGACATCGGGATTTGGGATGTGTTTATTATTTATGTTTTCCACAGTTTGTTTTTAAAGGATTTTGATTATTTCAGATTCCTACGTTTGAGTTATAGATGATGTGATGCACATTACCCTTGAGGAAATGTTTTTATTTTAATTGTTATATTTTTTTTTTAAAAGACATGTATGATTTTATTTATATTTTATTTTATGCGGGGTAGTGGGTGTCACAACCTTCAAGTGACTCTCTAGCCTCCTTGATTGCTCTAAAAATCATTGTCCTATCAATGATGATATTAAATGCTTCTTTAGCCAATTGAACACTTCAACATGTGTGATAGATGGTTGGGATCGATTATTGTTATCTAACTTTTGTGCCACCCACTTCCTGTTGGCTTGGTTGTTCTTGAATGCTCTGCAGCAAATGTGAGTTTCCTTGAATGTCTCTATTTGAAAACTTTTCGTCACGTTGCTCCTTGCAAAATAAATCTCCCATTCACATCTCGCTTCCTTGCACTTGGCTCTAGCCCTCGTTGCATCATTTTTCACCCACCTTATGGGCCTTCCCATATGTATAGTGTATTCCTTCACTGCTGCCTTAAACGTCGCTAAGTTTGGAAACTCCATACTAATCTGCAAACTAACATTCCCAAATTGAGTAGCTTCATTGAATTGAGGGAACTGAGCCATCTTACCCTCATCATCATCTTCATCAGTGCTAATTGGATCACGCATTTCTTCTGATTTATAACTTCTATCACTACATTTTCTGCTGCTGTTGCTGCTTCTGCCCATTGCTCATCCTGGAAATTGACAAAAAGTTCATCATTTGTTGATTCCTCTGAACTAGAGGAATAATGATAGGTGGTATTGATGACCTCTTCCTATTCCCTCTACTCCCAACCTTTTTCTTTCCCTTAGATGAGCTGCCAACCTTCTTCTTTCCCTTAGATGAGCTGCCAACCTTCTTCTTTCCCTTAGTTGAGCTGTTAACCTTCTCCCTTCCCTTTCTTGAGCTGCAAACCTTCTTCCTATTTTATACTTCCTCAGACTCCCCTTCACTAACCACAGGAAAAGGCCTATAATGGCTATCTTCAGCACTCTCATCAGCTGTTGAATAGCCTTCTTCTGCAAACACATCAGCTTCAACATCTTGGTCCTCCTCTGCCATTTGCTCCACATTCACTGCATCATCCATTTGCTCCACATTCACTGCATCCTCTGCCATTTCCTCCTCATTCACGTCCTCGTCCTCATCATCAACATCTACAATTTCTGTAATTGGTGGCAATGACCTAATGGGCTCTGGGTTGTAATCATGATATATTTCAATCTCATTATCATTGTCAAATGCAGCCCTCACCATCTCCATGAAACTACTGTCAGTGCTGAGTTCCCTTAACCCAAAAGCCAAGTCCAAATTTGGGGCCCTCCACATCAATTTGTCAGCCTTATCATACCCTTTACAGACTTTCACAATTGAGTGGAGGTCAAATAGGTTCAATGTGTCAAAGTCCAAATCTTCCCAAACATTCATTTCACCTCCAACATACTCTAGAACTCCACTATCATTCCTCGCTAGAATGCCTCCGTGGTACACTATTAAAGTTACATAACAACTCAATCTGCACAAACAATGAAAAATCATGGCCCCTCTGTTACAAAACAAAAAACAGAGCACTATACAAAAACCCTAACCTTATAGTGAGTAACTAAGTGAATGCGAAATAAGGTGTGATACAAAACTCAAGGAATGGGGGTTATCAGCAAAGGGAAGAAGACGAACAAAAATGGGTATGAAAAAATCCCCCTAAAGCATGCAAATGGAAGTGAAGATGACGAACCAACTGACATGAAAACAAAATTCCATGGGTCTAGAGAAACAAACCTCTGACGACGAGCTCCAGGGAGGTCCACTCGTTGCTGAGCCACCATTTCCTTTTGAAGAGAACAATGACGTATGGAGGAGGGGAGAGGAGAAGAGCGGGAAGAAGGGGAAGGGATTAACAGTGAAAAATGAGGGAGAAACTGAAAGGGTGAAAAGTAATGTAAAAAAGTGGATTTGAAAAAAAAATTCTATACGAGTATCAATTTAGTCCTTGGTTCAGAGTTTCAAATTGGTCCCTGACCACGTGGACATCACCTAACCAGTGACAATGGTGCCAACATGGCACTTAACGTGCCACATCAGCGCCGTTAACGGCGTCAGCTAACTGGGGTTGACGGAGGGACCAAGTTGATTAACGTTTTACAACTTCAGGGATATTTTTGCTATTTCGTTAAATTCAGGGATTAAGTTGATACTGCCTTATACTTTCAAGGACTAAATTGGCTATTTACTCACAATGATTCAAGCTCTTCCTTCACAAAATTGGCTTATGGCTACTTGAGAGAAAATGAGAAAAAGATGAAGTTTGAATGAAAGAAAGAGAGAAATGGATGAAGGACTTGGTGAGAAAGGTTTAGGCGTGGGATAGGTGAGGGAGAGTGTTGTCCACTTGATTAAAATTGAGGGGTAGAAGGGTAATTTTACATAGGGACAAAATGGTCTTTTTATTAAAGTTTAGGGACATAATTGTCCATTTTCCACTAGCCCATCATGGCCTTGGTGAGTCACTAGGTGACTCACCTAAGTGAGTTGTCCTTGAGTGGATATGGGATTTATCCTTTAGCGGGTCCCGATAAATCCGTATTTAGCTCCGTTATTTACTCGATTAAAGATTTCGTCCGAATAATATATTTTATTTCACTTTTTCGTGAAAATTTTTAAATAACCAAAGTCGTTCGAAATTTAATTTAAAACCTAACTGTTTCGTTCACTGGTCAAAATTAGGTTTTTTGAGCAGTAAAATCATACTGTCAGTGAAAAACGCAAATCGGACTCCGTCTTAGTTTTCAACCCACAATTTAACTGTAACTTCCTACGATAGCGTAAGGCGTGACTATAATCTTAGATTATTTTATTTCACTCTTTAGGCCCTCCAATAAAATAGGAACACATAAATATTGTTTATTAACAGTAGAAAGCTTAGAAAAATCGGGGTGTTACAACTAAGACTAGCAACTTAACTTCAAACTAGTCCCTTAAGTTAAAACTTAATATCAAACTAATCCCTGCAACTGTAAGGGCCCGGACTGCTTTAAGGATTGCCGACTGTCCCCACAAACCAACACGAGTCTCTTCAGCGTGCTTTGTCCTCACTCACACGCCTCCTAGGAAAACTTCCCAGGAGGTCACCCATCCCAGAATTACTTCAAGTCAAGCATGCTTAACTTTGGAGTTCTTAAGTGATGGGCTATCGAAAAGAAGATGCATCTTGTTTTTATAGGTAGTACAAATTAATTCTTATACGCCTTCCTTCAACTGTACAGTCCCACACCAGCATAGCCTCAGGATCCCTCTTATTCCGATGTGAATCGGTTCATTCATGTATCCCTCCGCCTAGAAGCCTGCCAGGAGCCGCTTCTTGTCCGTGCCTCATGCACCGATGATCACTCCCCGCCCTCTTTAACCCCGGGTGTTACATGGCCACCAGCTTCCACTTGGTTCGTCCCCGAACCACACCGTACTGGGAGAGGTTCACTCTGATACCATTTGTAAGGGCCCGGACTGCTTTAAGGATTGCCGACTGTCCCCACAAACCAACACGAGTCTCTTCAGCGTGCTTTGTCCTCACTCACACGCTTCTTAGGAAAACTTCCCAGGAGGTCACCCATCCCAGAATTACTCCAAGTCAAGCACGCTTAACTTTGGAGTTCTTAAGTGATGGGTTACCGAAAAGAAGATGCATCTTGTTTTTATAGATAATACAAATCAATTCTTATAAGCCTCTGATGTCAACTGTACAGTCCCACACCAGCACAGCTTCAGGATCCCTCTCATTCCGGTGTGAATCGGTTCATTCATTTATCCCTCCGCCTAGAAGCCTGCCAGGAGCCGCTCTTTGTCCGTGCCTCATGCACCGGCGATCACTCCTCGCCCTCGTCAACCCCGGGTGTTACAGCAACCATACCCTCTGTGTTGGAGCCTGCACTTGGGCTGGTGTGTTCCCTTAGCTTGATTGTGATTGCTAATCATACACAACATTAACACAGAAATTAAATCAATCAGCAGCAGGGTCACCAAACATTATGTAAAGAGAGCACTGTACAAAAAAACCCTAACTAGATAGTGTGTAACTAAGTGAATGGAAAATAAGGTGTGAAACAAAACTCAGGGAACGGGGGTTATCAACAAAGGGAAGAAGACGAACAAAATTGGGTATGAAAAAAAACCCTAAAGCATGCAAATGGAAGTGAAGATGAAAAAAAAAAAAAAAATGAGCAACCAAAGAAACAATGAGAAAACGAGAAACAAACCTTTGATGACGAGTTCCGGGGAGGTCGATTCGTTGTTGACCCACCATTTCCAGTTGAAAAGGACGATGAAGTATGGACGAGGGAAGAGGAGAAGAGCGGGAAGAAGGGGAAGGAGATAACAGTGAAAAATGGGGGTGAAAACTGAAAAGGTAGAGTTAATGTAAAAAATTGAAATTGATTTTTTTTTCCTTCTATACGAGTATCAAATTGGTCCCTGGTTTAGAGTTTCAAATTGGTCCTTGATTATATGGACACCACCTAACCAAGCTATCGGTGCCAACATGACACTTAACATGCCACATCAGCGCCGTTAACGGTGCCAGTTAACCGGGGTTGACAGAGGGACCAAGCTGATTAACGTTTTACAATTTCAATGACGTTTTTGCTATTTCGTTCAACTCAGGGACTAAGTTGATACCGCCATACAGTTTCCGGGACCAAAGTGGCTATTTACCCGTTTACCAAATGAGTCTCACAAGTTACTTCATTTTTTCTCTACCTTATTTTTCTCTCATTTCTATGATTTTTTATTGGTTATAGAATCAAGTGTCCTTACATGTAAATACTACATTACTTAATCCAATAGTACAACCCACCAAGAATCAATTCTTATCATTTAAGAACTAGTTAAGCAATGATACCAGTGTTACTGTAAGAAAAGATAAAAAGGATGAGACTTTTGGAAAAATGGAGACTGGTTGAGAACTTGAGAGAGATTGTAAAGAGAGGTTTTTTTTTTTTTTTTTTATAAACTATAAACACTGATGGGAACATGACAACAAACAATAAATTATAAAAAATTAAAAATTAAATATATAATAGATAAATATAAATAAAATAAAAAAACTAAGCGTTCTTATTCAAAACGTCTTGTGATCTTCAACCAAATCATGATCATAAGCAAGTCCATAAATATACTCACGAAAAATAAGTGGATATAGGAAATTGTGTTGGCGAGATATATCTAATTCTAAATCTACTTGAAATGAGCTTTTATTTTCATGTTGAAGAAATGGAGAAAAGGGCCAAGAGATGAGATGAGAGAACGGTCGTTAGGCCACCACCTTCACCACCCCATGAAAGATGCTCATGGGTGCTTCTTCAATTTTTTTTATCATTCTCTCATCTTTTAATGGAACTCAAACAAGTCCTTAAAATGATCTAATGCTCTTTAATGGACGAAATGAAGAGGATCCCAACTCATACTAGTTACTGACGAAGTACCACATTATTTATAAATGGTAAATTTTAATCAATACATTAAATATATTGATTAAGAAATAAAATAATAAAAATAAGGTTAAATTAATTTTTTATCCCTCATTTGTTTTAATTTATTTAACTTGGTCCCTCTATTTTAAAAGTTTTCAAGTTGGTTCCTTACTTGTCTAACGTTAAGCAATTTGGCATTTTTCGTTAAGTTTCACCATTAAATTTTGGCTAAATTACTTTTTTGGTCTCTCATTTGTTTTAATTTATTCAACTTGGTCCATCCTTTACTTAATTTATGATTGATTCAACTTGAACATTTTTAAAATAGAGGGATCAAGTTGAATAAATTAAAACAAATGAGAGACTAAAAGAGTAATTCAGCCAAAATTTAACGTTGAAACTTAACATAAAGAGCTAAATTGCTTAACGTTTGGCAAATAAGGGACCAACTTGAACATTTTTGAAATAGAGATGCCAAGTTGAATAAATTAAAACAAATAAGGGATGAAAAGAGTAATTTAGCCTAAAAATGACATGTATTATTTCTTAAAGAAAAGTAAAATAATAGATTAGGTAATTACACAAAAATAATTTAAGTTAATGAATACAGAAGAATGGATAAATAAAGATGAAAAAGATTGTATTATATTATACAAATATTTAAAAGACCAACATGTAGTTGGTCTGAGTGGTAACGAGCTCGGACCCCTTAAGTAAGTGGTCTGGGGTTCGATTCCTGACTCTTGCGTATGGAGAAAACCTGATTGGGAGGGGGCAACCCTTAAGATTAGTCATTGTTTACAACAGTGGATACTTCGTACCAATAATATGGTTACCCAAAAAATACAAATCTTTAAAAGAGGTTAACAAGTTTTAATGTAAAATACCATCAAATATTATTATATATATAAATAATTTCATACCATTTTTGGTAATTTATTATGTAAAAGTGATTTTTTCCACTATCCAAATGAAATAGATTCTCTTAAATCTCTTTTCAGCAAACAGACATAAACAAAAACAGATTCTGATTATAATCGATTATTATAATAATCGATTATCGATTATTCATATAATCTATTTTTCACATATGTCCCAAATACAAAGTTAATTCTTTGATAAATTCCTTGATTAAAATTGGATCGGGCTCCTCTAAAGTTAACAATTCTTTTACAAATAAAGTAAGAGGGTGTTTGGGTAAAATTATTTCTTGTCCACACAGCTCTTTTTTATGATAAAAGCTGTTTTTTTGGTAGAAGCTGGTATGTTTTGGGAAACTGATTAAATTGCAAAACAGTTGTTTTTATGAGAAAAAAACTGATTTGGAGAAGCTAGAAATTTGAAACTTATTTAAAAAGTTGTTAGATTATGTAATTTAAAAAGTTTTTGGTAATTTATTATGTAAAAGTGATTTTTTCCACTATCCAAATGAAATAGATTCTCTTAAATCTCTTTTCAGCAAACAGACACAAACAAAAACAGATTCTGATTATAATCGATTATTATAATAATCGATTATCGATTATTCATATAATCTATTTTTCACATATGTCCCAAATACAAAGTTAATTCTTTGATAAATTCCTTGATTAAAATTGGATCGGGCTCCTCTAAAGTTAACAATTCTTTTACAAATAAAGTAAGAGGGTGTTTGGGTAAAATTATTTCTTGTCCACACAGCTCTTTTTTATGATAAAAGCTGTTTTTTTAGTAGAAGCTGGTATGTTTGGGGAAACTGATTAAATTGCAAAACAGTTGTTTTTATGAGAAAAAAACTGATTTGGAGAAGCTAGAAGTTTGAAACTTATTTAAAAAGTTGTTAGATTATTTTGAAACCAATAACATTCCCCTCATTTCACCCTAAAAAAGTAACTACCAAATAGATATTATTAAATTATACAAATAACTTCATACACTTTTTAGTAATTTATTACATATAAACGATTTTTTACGCAACCCAAACGAAATAGATTATCTGATAATCGTTTTCCAACAAACACATCCAAATATAAAACTGATTCTATTCTAATTGATTATAACAATAATCAATTATGCATATAATCGATCATTGAAATAATCAAATTTTCAATAATTGATTATTGAAATAATCAAATTTTCAAGGTTGATCTAAACACACACTAAATAATATCAACCGTTGATGAGAAAATCAATGATTGATATTAAGTACACATGCATACCAAAACATGGATGTGTTGAAATATAAACATTTGATTTTGTCGTAAACAGTTAAGATTACTTACTTTATTATTTGCTCACTTTTAGACTTTAGAGGAGTCAAACCCTTTAAAGTATAATTGTATAAAGGTGAATTTTCTAATATCCTAAGATTACTTTTATCCTATCTAGATGACCCAATCAAATAATAAAAATCATTTGATATCATCCACTTAATTACTTAATTGAGATAATACATTCTTATTAAATATAATAACTTTTACTCTAAAATTATTCAACATATCCCGGGTACCTTGTAAAAATTGGTATGAATTGTGACTGACTCCTACAGAACCCGGTCCATTTTCTCAAAGCAAACAGCACACACAGCTCGGCCAACAAGACAAGGACTAAAAAAAACAGCCACTTCAGAGAATATCTTTGTCTTAAGATGAATGAAAAATTTATTTATTAATTTAATTATTACTAATATTCCAAATCTAGAACCCTTTCCTCATTGCAGAAGCTTTCACACACTCTCCTACTCCTCCTAGCTCCTACTCAACTGCTGTCCCTTGTTGTTCTGCAAATCCACTGAGTGAGTCCCTAGAAATAGAATGCTGAACTGAGCCAAGCTTGTTTTGTTTCTTGGTAACATTAATAGATAGAGATACACACATACAAGCTTGAAAATGAGGGGTCCTTTGGGTGCAGTCATAGGGAGGTACCCATCAAGTGATGGAACTACCCAAATGGGTGGAATCATAAGGCACAACAGGAAATGCAGAGACATTGCTGTTCTTGTCATCTTTATAGCCTTCTGGATTGCCATGATTGTCAACTCCAGCTTTGGTTTCAACCAAGGAAACCCATTAAGGTAAGAACCATAAAGTTTCCAACTTTATCTGATTTTGCATTGTGTTAATGGAGTTTCTTTAATTGGCAAGTTGTGGTTTTTAAGTGTGAATTTAAGGCTTGAGATGCTATTGCTCAATGGGATTTTTTTATATCGCTTTTTATTAAGGAAATTTTGTAGTGGATGTGTAACTTTTAACAATTTATTATGCATTTCGTTGTGTTGTTTCTTCCTAGAGGTCCTAGATTTTTTACTTTCCCTTTTCTGGGTCTTTAATTAGAAAAATTATTCAATAAATGTACGGAAAATATTCCTTGCATATCAAATAGCTGTTCGAGAGATTCTTAGATACTCCCAGATCAAGATTTTTTTCTGGCTTTATACCATTGAATGAGAATATATGACACATCTGATGATGATGACCTTCAAAGCTGATGTGGTAAATATTCAATAGTACATAACAAAGAGAAATCTTTTACTACGAGAGCAACTAGGGGTGTAAATGAGCTTAGCTATTCATGAACTATTCGAGTTCGGCTTGTTAAATGCTCGATCAAGCTCGTTCGTTTAATTAAATAAACGAACCCAAGCTTGAAGTTGGGCTCAATTATTTAAATGAGCCAAACCCAAGCCTTATAGGCTCGACATTAACGGCTTGTGAATAGCTCATGTATATATATATATATATATATATATATATCCTAAATTCCTAATCCTAGTTTTTGTAATTATCCTAGGGAATGCAAACTTGTAACTAAAAGAAAAAGCGGTGGCAAACCAGTAATTATATGGGGGGAAAGTTTGTAACCTATAGAATCTACTGGTTCTACTTCTCGTTTACCACAAAGATTATCATCCTCAACTGTTTGGTCTAAGTTGATAAATTATGTCAAGCAAAAGGAATCTATTCCAACTCCCAAATCTGAGATTGAACTCTATCTAGATGAGAGTCCAATCATATATGAAATGGATCGGGAGCCTTCTCATCTTGTAAAGCTACTGCATACTTAGTTTTAGTTTTAACCTCTATAATTGGTTTTGTAGATCTAATAGGTTCCTTTAATCTTTCTTTTTTTATCTCTTGCATATGAGTTAGAGTATCCTAATACAGTTATACTCTTATCAATGTACCTTTTGCTTATAAAAATATATAGTATTTTATTAAAAATTGATAAAATTAAGAAATAATTTAAGGAAAATTTTAAAAAATGCAAAAAATAATTAAGTTATAAATGAACTGAGCTATTTGTGAACTATTCGGGCTCGGCTCGTTAGTTAACAAACCAAGCTCAAACTTTTGGTTAGACTCGTTTAAATTAATGAGCCAAGCTCAAGCTTCCCATTTTTTTCACAAGCCAGGCTCAAGCTTCAAGTGGTCGGCTCGGCTCGGCTCGACTCGTTTACACCCCTAAGAGCAACTAAGAATTTCTCATGGGTGTTCATTGGATTTTGATTTGATTTTAGCAATTCTATGATTGCGGGGACTGTCATTGTATGTCATTCTCTGTGGATTAATCTTGTCATATGCTTGGATGCTGAGGCTTTGATCTTAAAGTAATAAGTGGGACTTGATTGTATAGTAACATGAAGCCTGTTATTTAACTTTCCTCTTTGTTGTTATCATTGTGTCATTTGTGATCATAGTACTATGGCTTACTAGGCTAACTTATGGGCTGGACTACAAAGGAAATGTGTGCGGGGACAAGCATGCAGGCCTTCGTGAATTGGAGCTCAAGTATTGGCTAAATCCTAATCAGGTTTATCAAAGTGGATTGAAAGATAGCCAGTTCAAACTGGCAAATGCACATAGTATATGCTTGTTGGACTGCCCTATACCTTCTGAAGATTCGCTTAATTGGGTGTGTGATTATCCTGAAGGGGATATTCATCTTTCAATGGATGATTGGATTGATAGAAACTATGATTATTTTGAGTTCCTTACACCAGAAATGAGAAACTCCTCTCTTCAACTTCAGGGCCCTTGTTATCCTGTCATATTTCCTAGTGTAAATGGTGAGCAAACTATTCCATTACAATGAATTGAATAATGTCATCTTTTGTTGTTTGCCTGCTAATGGTTGTGTGGATGCATTATTTTTTATCTTTGACCTTGCTTGCAAGGTATGCTCCTTGTAAGAAAGGCATTTGCATTCCCGCCAGGGTGGGGGCTGGTGTGAAGGACCTGTCAATCTCCTATTATGAGTTTTCAGAATACCTGATTTTTAAAGCTTACTTTTTGTCTAGTTTACTGGAGTTGCCAACTCATTGCTCGAGCGTCAAATGTATCTTTAAAGCATTGGCAGCAGATGGGTGGAGTTAGCATCAATGAAGACATTGTTATTGGCAAGTCCATTCACAAGTATATAAATTCTCGGTCAGCTGTCTTAAAGGTTTAACTTTTTTCAGCTGTCTAGTTTTTTATTTAATGTTTTGTGATATTATCCAGCGAAACAATAACAACATCAACCTTCTATGTTGTGTGTATATTTTTTTATCATCATGTTAATTTTAACTTTTAACACCTGAAATAAGCAATTATAGGAAGAGAGTTTGGGGAAGCACCGTTAAAGATATGAGCATTTCTGCTACAAAGATATACTGGAAGGGTAGCAATTGCACACTTCTTTAAAGTTTTTCTCTCCTTGTTTTTACCAAATCTTTTATAATAATTTCCTAAATACTGTTCCAAGGTAGAAGGACACACCCAATGCTCTCTGCAGATAGAGTTTAAGATTCAACTGGTTGATACTCAAGAATGTTCTTGGTACCGGTAAAAATGCAAGGAATACAAGGCAATGAGAAAAAATGATCCTTGCCAATGTGCATTATGTTTTGAATCTTAATACCTTATTTATTTTCACTCATCCTTCACCCTTTCGCACATTTTAGCTCTTACTAACTGCACTTGTAAAACTTTGCTTTGCACTGTTTCATATGCCATGCCATTGAGCATAATGTTTATTATGTGCTGCAGAACTCTGAAGTTTCATAATTACTTTTATCTGCAGAGATACATGGCTGACATAGCAAAGGCATGGCCTGTGCTGATCGTTTGTGGAGGGATTTTACCTCTTTTTCTGTCTGTGATTTGGCTGCTAATGATTCGGCATTTTGTTGCGGCAATGCCTTGGATAACAGTGGTTTTCTTTAATCTTCTAATAGTAACAGTCACAATGTTCTACTATCTAAAAGGTTAGGATCTCCGGCAACTAACGGTGAAACTTAACATCGTTAGTGCAAATCTAACGGAAAGGACCAACATTGTATAACGTTTGTCAAATAGAGGACCAACTTGAACATTTTAATAATAGAGGGACCAAGTTGAATAAAATAAGGGACCAAAAGAGTAATTTAGCCTATTTTTTTTATCTTTTGTAGATTTTGAGCAAAAATCAATCAATCAATAGGCTGAGTTAATGTTGTCTTCCTGACTTTCAGTTGGATGGATAGGAAATGATGCTATTTCCCCCATCATTGGTGAGCATGATCCTTACATTAATGTATTTGGGAGGGTACGTATCACTGTGACCGAGTCCTTATATATCTATTCTGTGATCTCTCTCTCTCTGTATTGATGATTTTATCATGTACATCCTACGAATATAATTCATTTTCAGGAGCTGACTCATCTACGTGCTACCACTGTACTTATGACCTTTCTCATGGTTGTTGCCATTCTTACGTCAATTGCTATTGTTGGGCGCATCCTTATGGCCACGTCTGTCCTTAAGGTAAGCCTCACTTTATTATATGCAATTATGAAATTATGGTTTAAGTTTGTTGTTTTTGTTCATTGAATTGATATCTGATAGCAATTATATGTACTTTTAACCTTCAAAATTTCGCGTGAGGTTGAACTTCAAATCATGGGTAGTGTCATGACTCATGAGCCAACTCTCCAAAAGCTTAAGCTGTTAAGTGAAGACACATGAATGATTTTATATATCTAAATGCTTGTCAAACTCACGAGTTGACTCGTAGAATCGTCCGAGTCTACGTTTATAGGTAGGCAAAACTGGTTAACTCGCAGGTAGAATCGGTTTCTGACCAGACTCGGTCAAACTCGATCAAACTCGCGAGTCTAGGTGCGAGTCACCGAGTTTGCAATGCGACTGGGCATTCACCTGAATCTCCACCTCAAACAGAGCCGTAAACTGGCGCACCACCGCGAACCACCACCGCGCGAAGCTGCTCCTCCCCATCCCTGCGAGTTTACCGCGAGCCACTATGTCTCTGCTTCCTGCTAAGCCTGTCGCGTGCCCGCCGTCTCTCGTCTATACAAAGGCAGCCGCGTGAAGGTTGGCCTTCCCCCTCCTTTTGGGCGCCGTTTCTGGTTTTGTTTACTCTAGGGTGACTCTTCTATCTCATTGTCTCTAGGTTAGGGATGAAGTGGGATTTGGGCCCTAAAGGCCCATATAGTTAAAATTAAAAACAAAAGAACACCATCAAATAGTTTGGCTGGTAAACTCCATAGGTCCTATTACATCATCATTATCATAATAGAATAATAATAATAGTAATAATAATAATTATAATAATAATAGTAATAGTAATAGTAATAGTAATAATAATAATAATAATAATAATAATAATAATAATAATAATAATAGTAATAGTAATAGTAATAATAATGATAGTAATAATTATAATAATAATTATTGTTTTATGATTATGATGTTATTGTTTTATGTTATGTATATATGCTATTTATATATATTTTTTTATATTAGGTAGAATCTTACGAGTCTACGTGTCGAGTCTACATACGCTCCACGAGTCTACGTAGACTCGCGAGTCTGACAACTCATGCAAGAGCCTTTTGGGCTTGAAGCATGGACAATGCACAAATTTACCTACTGGTTCTAAAAATTTTTTATTAGAGAATCAAGGTGACAAGGATAAAACTCTAGACCACTTGGTTAGAGACACTAATACCTTGTCATGAACCAACACTACCAAAAGCTTAAGCTGTTAGGTGAAGGTGTGTGAATGATTTTATATATCTAACAGTCAGATTTGGGATGCATTTTTAAATTACCTTTAAGTAATACACACACACACACATCCTTTGCTACAAATGTTGCTTGAGATGAACTCTTGTCGTGAAGTAGATAAATATAACAATAAACTGGTGAAAAAATTAGGGAGCATGATTTGGTGGCAGAAGCAAAATAAAGTAGTTTTTGTCATAATAATATTGAGAAACATCCTCCTTTTCTGTTAGTCTGTGTTTGACTTGTGGTTGAAGTAATTAAGAGATAATACAAAGCCAATGTAAAGAGTAGTATGTGTGCAGTTGGATAAAATCAGCTTGTCTTATCAAGTGTTCCTACAACGTGAATTAAGTGTTACTACTGACTACTAAGATTAAGCAATTGGAGTACATGTGTACCCCTGCTCTGGGAAAAGAACATTTTAAATCTAGAGCTAATTTTTCCACTTGGGCATCTTGTTTAACTATATCTACAGTTTAATCCTACTTTGGTCATACAAGTTTGACCCAAATTCCTATTTTGATAAGAATTGATAGTTTCATATTTTATTGGTAGATTTGAATTTTGTATTGTAATTAATGCCAAGATAATGAATAGATATGTGATATATTTGTTTTTAGATCGGAAACTAGGAAAGTCTTGTCTTGATAAGGATAACCCTTATCTGGATAAAGATAGAGTGATGGGTGGTTGATTGCCATGTAAATTATTTGTGGGCTAAAAATACTTGTATCAGGGAATCGGTAGATTTATGAGAAGGGATATGAAGATTGAGAGGCCTGGTACTGGTAGAGATGTAGACATGTAGTCATAACGGTCTGGAGTTGCGGGATGGAGGAGATTGAGAGTGTGCACAGACATTATCCTTGTAATCTTGTTTCATAGTGGATTTGACTCTTCTCATCTATGAATGTAGGCCTGTTGGGTTGAACCCGTTAAATTGTCCGTGATTGTTTATGATACTTTCCCTAATTACTGGTATTCGTGCAAGCATGTGTGGCAGGGGATGAGACATTCCCCCAACAAACCTTTATCCTCCTTTTTGACAATGGTATTTGCTGTAAACCATAACAATTTCATTATTGATATGTGATATATGTCTTGCTTATGGAATATTTATTTCATAACTTCTGTGATGTGTGTCCCCATGCAATGTGGTTTTCACATCCAGTTGTCACAAAGTTACATATTACTTATTTTTCACAAAATTATTACACATACCTTGCCCATAGGCACATAATGTGGTACTAACACAGCAATATTAGAAGCATTTGTAACTGTGAAATGATGATGCTGCATTCTTTCCATTATGGCAGTCAATCAACTAAATTGATTTTAATGCACATTATGCTCACAGGTTGCTGCAAAAGTGATAGGGGAAGTTCAAGCACTTATTATTTTTCCAATCATACCATATGGTATCCTTGCGGTGTTCTACACGTTCTGGATTTCTGCTGCTCTGCATTTGTTCAGCTCTGGCCAGGTTGTTCAGAATAACTGCAACTCTAACTGTTGTGCATATGATCTCCTGGAAAAAAAGGTGAACTGTGACCAGTGTTGTGGATATAGCATTCATTACACACCACATATTGGAGTTTCCATCCTTTTTCACCTATTTGGGTGTTATTGGGCTACACAATTTTTCATAGCATGCTCATCAACAGTGATTGCTGGATCTGTTGGCTCTTATTATTGGGCCCGTGGTGAAACATCCGTAAGTTTCAATACCTTGTCCATAAGTGAAATGAATAATGCAATTCAGAGGATTAGGTGAGGGTTTTATGCAGACAGTACTACTAAACTTTGATATGATTGAAATGGGTTTTAGGGTGCTTATCTTCCTCCGCCTTTGCGGTTGTAGTCCACAGTGAACCTAAATCTTGGTTTAAGGGCCAGAGGGGAGTGAGGCAAAGAGATCTTTTATCTCCTTTTCTTTTTGTTCTTGTGGTTGATGTGCTTAGCCACTTAGTGTCTAGAGCTGTGAATAATGGGTAGGTTAAGGGGTTAACGGTTGGCTCACAAGGGGTTTTTGTCTCTCACCTTCAGTTTGGTGATGACACAATGTTTTTCTTGGAATCCGATGCTGACTCTTTTGTTAATCTTTTGTCAATTTTGAAATTCTTCGAGGTAGTTTCTGGTCTTAAGATTAATTTGTCCAAAAGTGGTCTTGCAGGTGTGAATGTAGATAGTCAGTCTTTAAGTGCTTTTGCATCTGTAGTGAGGTGTCAAATTCTTCAGTGGCCTTTAACTTATCTTGGCATCCCTTTGGAAGGTAACCCTCGTGCCTTGTCCTTTTGAGATCAGGTGGTTTGTAAGATCTTGAAGCAATTAGATTGTTGGAAGGGCGGTTTTTCTCTTTGGGTGGTTGGATTAATCTTATCCAGCCTTGTCTAGCTTGTATGCCTTAATACTTCCTCTCCCTTTTTTGTATCCCTATGGCTGTGGCTAAGAAAATAGAGAAAGTTATGTGAGATTTCCTATGGTTGGGGGCGGGTGAGAGACCACCTTGTTAGTTGGGAGTTTACTGTAAATCAAAGAAGGAGGGGGGTTAGGCCTTGGTAATTTAGTGTCCAAGAATAAGGCATTGATAGCTAAGTGACTTCGGCAATTTCCTTCACAACTGTCCTCTTTATGGCATCAAGTCATTCAAAGTAAGTATGATTTGCATCCGAAAGGGTGGTGTTGGAAGTCCCACATCATTTGTGTCAATACCTAGGGTGCAGTTTATATACCTTTTGGGCAACTCCACTTAAGCCAATTGGTTTTAGGATGGAATCTAACATGATATGGAGAGCTAGAGCTCATCTCTGTCGTTTCCATCATTTATCACTTGTTCTAGTAGGCATCTGTGGAGGGGGTGTTGGAAGTCCCATATCGCATGCCTCAATTCCTGGGATGTGGTTTATATACCTATTGGGTAACTCCATTTAAGCCAATTGGCTTTAGGATGGAATCTAACAGGAGTGATACCAATTTGGTGAGAGGAGTCTCTCATGCTAGTCCTGGGAAGTTTATTTCTAAAGATTTACCTTCTTTTAACTCTCTTGTCCTTTAAGTTGGGTGATGGCTCTCATATGAAATTTTGGGATGATGTTTGAGTGGTTCTTTCCCTATTTGTTAGTCATTTCCAATGCTTTTTCATCTATCTTCTTTGCATAATGCCCATGTTTGTCGGTTTTACTCTCAGGATCACTCCTCTTGGAACCTTCACTTTTTCAGAAATTTGCATGATAGAGAGGTTAATGATGAGCTAGAGTCTCTTTTGGTATTTATTGAACCATTCATCCCTCTTCTGTTCCGAACTCAAGAACTTGGGCCCTTGATCCTTCAGGAGTGTTCACATGTAAATCCTTTTTTCAGTTCTTGACTCTTTCTAACAATACAAATAGTTTTATTCTGGATAAACCCATTTGGAAGTTTAAAGCTCCCTCAAAGGTTAAAGCTTCTGTCTGGACTGCTGTTCTTAATAGGATTAACACTAATGACATGCATGCTCTAGAAGTGTAGACCTATGACTGCTTTGTCTCCTAATATGTGTTGTTCAGATTCCCAAACTGGGCCCCATTTCTTTTATTATAAAAAAAAAAAAAACTTCGATAAGATTGAATGATATGTAGTCCTAGACTCCTAGTCTTAGCAGGGCCATGGCTGGCTATTTGATTCAGAAATGCTTCTTGATAATGATAAGGTGTACTGGTGTAGGATTATAAATTTTAGAAATTGACTTTCATTTTATTCCCCACTAGTGGGAAAAGGCTTTGTTGTTATTGCTGTTGTATGACTGTCATTTTATTAATTATCAAAATAATATGGTGAAAGATTGGGGTCAACTAGATTGTTAACCTCCTTGTGTAAGATAAATTTGCTGCTTCATAATATTAAAGAACCAATTCAGATCAAACTCGCAAACTGCTGGTACTTTTTTGTTTGGCTAATTTGAGTTTGATCATCAAATAATTTAACATTTTTGTTTTGATAGTTAGAAAACTCTCTTTTCTATATGTTATTTAATATAATTCATCTTTCTCAATGCAGCCAGAAATTCCTTTTCTTTCAGTCGTTTCCTCCATGAAGAGGCTTATGCGTTACAGTCTTGGTTCTGTGGCTCTTGGCTCTCTGACTCTTTCATTTGTAGAGTCAATCCGCTTTCTACTTGAATCTATTCGGCGCAAACTAAAAGTCTCCAGTCACGTGCCTGGCAGCTGGCTTGGCAAGGCAGCACACCAATCTTCTCAATGTTTTCTAAGGTGTATTGAGTGGACCATCAAATCAGTGAACCGAAATGCCTACATCATGGTAAACTATATATAAAGCAAAATTTTATGCATGCGTCATGTCGATAGACATGTGCTTATTATTGTGATGCATTTATTCTTTAACAAATAGGGATATATTAAGGACCAATAGAAGGAAAAACCATTTTAATGTACTTTTTGCCTTGTGATCAGTAAGTTTGGGAGAGGCTGAATTGCATGTGGATCTTTGATATGTTCCTGCAGACTTCAAAATAGGCAGCAAAACAATTTTTTTAAATGTTGACATGTTAAATATTTTGAGCTTAATTATGATGCACTGCCAATGTAAAGTTTTTTGCATTGTCAAGTAATCACAAATTATCCTATGTGTGACTTTAAGGTAGTTATTATAAGAGCAAACTTTTTTTAATGATATGGCAATTAATATTTTTTTGATTGTGTAAAAAATATTTACACTGACAATGCTTAACAATTAAATCCAAATATTTTATAGACTTGCATGATTACCATAACCAAGCTTTCGATCTCTTTTCTCAAGAGACTTCCAGTAATGTCCTTTTGGGCACTTTGAACATCAGAGAAAGTCCCGGCTAATTGTTATCCAGTTCCCAGAGGTGGATTGTAGCACAGATTGCATAGAGAAAATATGGGTATACTGGACAAAGAATAGAAGAGTGGTGATAGAGTTGAGGCTTAGTAAAAAATTATTTACTAAGCAATCAACATTTACCATCAGTCATATACTTATGGCATTAAAATATTTCCAGTCAAATCTCCCTTCCCTAGAGAACAATGAATTTGTTTTAAACTTTTTTTTTTCTGGGAGAAGTATGTTAGAATTTTGTTGATTTATTTTGATCTTAGAAGGGGAGCCTTGGCGCAACAGTTGAAGTTGTTTCCATGTGACAAGGTCACATGTTCGAGTCACGGAATCAACCTCTTGCAAATGCAAGGTAAGACTACCTACTATAGACCCACATAGTGGCTCCGACCCTTCCCTCCTGGACCCTGCACATAGCGGGAGTTTTATAGCACCAGGTTGCCCTTTCTGCATTTTACTTAGTATATTACTTTTCCATATTTATTTGTACTTAAATTCAATGTGTCATCCTTTTCTGTTAATTCAATTTGCTCTCATACTTTTTTTGTCTTTCTGTATTTAACTTCTTGAGTATCTGCTTGACACCTGTAGATTGCTATAACGGGTAAAAGTTTCTTTAGAGCTTCTGCTATTGCAACAGAATTGATCATGAATAACATCCTACGAATTGGGCATGTCAATGTGATTGGGGATGTTATTTTGTTCCTTGGAAAACTATGTGTCAGCCTCTCAAGTGCTGTGTTTGCATTCCTCATGTTGGACACACACAAGTACAGATCTTCACATAACAAGATTTCATCTCCGCTCTTGCCTGTTATGGTATGTTTTCTACTGAGTGAAAGATTAACCTTATGAATTCAACATAACCATAATGGATAACATGCTAGCTAAAAGGATGAAGAGTTGGAAAAAAAAAAAAAAAAGTTTCAAAAAAATAACTATGCTAATTCTCCATTTAATGTTGAATTGTAAACTATTATCAGAACCTCATTTTGGATTTTGTGTAATGCAGGTTTGCTGGGCACTTGGGTATATTGTTGCAACTCTTTTCTTTGCAGTTGTAGAGATGTCAATTGACACCATTATTCTCTCATTCTGCCAGGATTCTGAGGAGCATGGGACAGCACAGTATGCTCCCCCCCTTCTTATTGAAACTCTCAGTGACCAAAATGAGATGCAGAGACTTACACAAGGACCCCAATGATGTGTCCGTGTATTGTTTTGTTAGTGATGACTTCTAAGGGACTTGAAGATTTGAAGTTTTGTTAAGTTGCTTATTTTTGCCACTTCTGTTCTGTTCTTCCCCTTGTATATATGTTATATATAATGCTGGACAATGTTCCCCGTGGTTAGTAGGCTATTAAGTAGCTACATTTTTTGACAAATGGGTTATGCTAGGATATCATGTCATGGGCACAAACAGATATCTATTTTTTTTTTTTTTTCTATTTTTGCATTTAAAGATACATGTGACATTGTACCAAACAAAAAAAGATATGTGACCTGACATAAACTTTCAATGATAATTAATGTCATTAACTTTTTTCTCTGAAGGATTAGGGGTGTTCATCGGATCGGATTGACCCGATAATCCAAATCAAATCAAACCAATTAAATTGGTTCGGATTAGTTTGGCTAATTGGTTTATTTTACTTCGAACCTGAATCAAACCAGATTACATGATCAACTATTTTTTTAACTTTTAAATTAATACATTTTGGATTTTAAAAGCTTAAAACTCTTTTCTAGTTGTCTTTTGTTTATACATTTTGACTTTCTTGTAATTTTTTTTAGAGTTATCAAATGTCTTTGATCATGTGTGCTATTCAATTTCACTATTATATTTTACATACTGTTTGGTTGGAGGGGAATGAAGGGGAGGGGAGAAATTATTTTAAATATTTTCTGTTTGGTTCATTTTTTTTGGAAGGGAGGGGAGCAAAATTCCCCATGGGTCAATTTTGACTCCCTTTCAATATTAGGGGGATTTGGAGTGGCGGAGATTTAAAATATTTTGAATAGATTGTCTAAAATATCCTTATATGTTTTTAATATGTTTTTAATTCTAAATTTATAAGGATTTTAAAGTAAATTAGTTTTAAAATCCTTCCCCTCCCTCCCTCTCAACCAAACACAATAACTAATCAAAATCCCTCCTCTCCTCTCATTTGAACTAAACACACCCTTAGGTAAAAGGATTAAAGTATGTAACGTTATAACTATAGAATCAGAAATATTAATTAAAAGTAATATCAATGTTTGAAATTAATTTAATCATTGTGTAAAGTTAATAAAGAATAAGGAACCTTTTTACTTTGTAGGAATATAAAATTCAAAATTTTATATAAAAAAGATCAAACTTGAAAAGGTATAATAGTTTATTTTTTACCTTAACCTGATGATTCAAATCAAACCAATTCGATCTTAATGAGATTGGTTTGATTCGGATTGGCCGAAAAAGTTTTTATAATCCGAATCAAACCAAACCAATTAAAAATGAGAGGTTTGCATTTTATTTTATCCAAAACTCAAACCAAATCAATTCGTAAACACCCTTACAAACGACTATAAAAAAAGTTTTTCTATTATATAAGGTCGAGTACATAGACTAAAAGATGTTACTGTTTCATCAAAAATCAAATCTTCTAATAAACAATTTAAGTATAAATAATGATTCCTCCTTGAAGGACTAATTTGATGTAACTTTAAATACAAATTTGATAACAAAAATTCCGATATTAAAAGGATAATTTGATGGTGTATATATCTTTAAAGAACTAAATGATTTATTTAAAAATAATGAGTAATGTAATGTCAGGTATATCATTGAGAGACCAAAATAAACATTTGCCCTCTTTGAAAGATCATGTCTTTTGGGCAAAACTCAAGCTCTTCGGATCAATGACGTCCACTTGAAGGCGTAAGGTCCGACCATTGTCTTCCTCAGTCCATCTAATGGAATTCTTCTCCAGCTGCTTAATAATCTACAGCATAAATTAGGAATATCCTTAATCTTCATCAATTAGGCTAAATGAAGATATCAAAATGCCCCAACTTTCATCAAAAAGAAAATAGTTTTCAATATCTGCCTCCTAAGAAATTAAGAGTGTTTGGTGCATGGGTATCCAACATTTCTGCTTGGATAAGTATCATGTTTCATGCATGGATAAGAGATGATCATAGGCATTATACGTGCCCATGTATAATGGGCATATATATGATGTCATTTCAAATTATGTTTGAATATGAGGCTTATATTATACTCATTCATGCAGTCAAAAAAAATATTACAATCAACCTTTAACAATTTTACTTTTGTAGCAATTTAAGAATCGGTTTAATTTTGATATATTATCATATATAAAATTTTTTTTTACATTGTTAACCAATCATAAATCATTTTATGTGTGATTTTAAGCTAGTTATGACTTATGATAAGACTGAAACATTTATAATGATGTGACAATTTATGATTGATTGATAATGTGAAAAATATTTACATTCACAGTACATATCAATTAAATCTTTTATAGATTACTTGAAAGATAATTATAATGACATGGTAAATAAGTAAAATTTGTAAATTAACATATTAGTCCCCACAAAATCTTAGAGGTACTAATTTGTTAATCTTAAGGGTATGCCTTACCAATCTTTTCCTAGCCCCTTTCCTATCTTCATCTCCTGTCCCAACTACGACTCGAAGGTACTTGATTGCTGGAAATGCAAAAGTACGAAATCATTTGTAAGCACGCCAATTCTTTTCCATAATGAAATAACTTGGATTGAAATAGTTGCATACCATGAATGCCACAGAGAGAAGTTAAATGAAATTTGAGAAGACGAAGGGCTTGCTTTGGCTCATGTTCGTGCAAGTCAAGAGGTATTACATCATCATCATTGGTTTCACTGCAGTCAAATTCAAGTAATGCTTTTCAATGAGCCATGAAAGGAAACACATGGTTTAAAAAGGGAAGAGAGAAAAAAACTGTTTTTTTTGCTACTAACTTTGTTTGAAGAATCTTTTGTGCAGATTTTTCATCTGCTTCTCGAGCCTTTCTGTTATAAAAATGTCCCTGTACGTTAAAGAAAATTGTGAACAATCAAATAACATCATTAAAATAGATTACTAATTATTACTAAAGTGCATTTATGCTGAAATATAGGTCTCTTTGGAGCCTATTATTTTGGACTTCAATTTTGATACATTATGGGTTTCCTATGTGTGAATTCTAAGGAAGTTGTGATAAGAGTTCAAACATTTTGAATAATACGACAATTTATGATTGGTTCATGATGTAAAAAATCTTTAAAGCTGGCAGTGGATACCAATTAAAACCATTATTTTGAGCTTGAATGGCATATAAAACCCGATTCCTTAGGTTAGCCATCATAGAAAAACACAATCAACTAAACACCTTGAGGACACAGAAAAAGACCAATCTGCAACTTAAGTGTCAGCCAATTCTTCTATATATTATTGCACTTTATAACCCTCCAAGTAGTGCACTGAAAATATGCTGAACCCACACAATTGAAAATTTGAATTAAATCATTACAGGAAGATGTTTGAAAATTCCAAATAAGCAGAAGATAGTCCAATTCAAACAAGATTAATGGTCAACTAGAAGTCTGTCAGGGAACAAATCACACGATTCATATATACCTGTTCGAGAAGTCTGTCTGCCCGCGCATAATCACTCTTAGCAAATGCATCAACAGCCTGCAAAGCAGCTGAGATCATTAAAACTACTTATCAATCACATGCATAGCATTATGTACTGAAAATTGCAAAGAAGGTCTTAATGTGACTACTTTGACAGGTTCCATTTCATACAAACTTCTTAGTGTGTAATCCAGAAACATCAAGGAAAAAAAAGGAAGGCATCTTACCGATTTGTAGTATTCTTTCATGGTAATCCAATGCTCCTTCACCGCTCTACGTAATACCTTATAGCTATTCTCATCATCATCGTCACTCTCTACATGCAAAATAATGTGCCAAGGAGGATAAATAACACAAATAAATACATTTAAACAGAGTTCAGAAAGTAGAGTCAACTGAATAAGGAAAACGTGCTTTGTGAAGCAAGGAAGACAACAATCGGTCTTAATGATTCATTTAATGATTTATTGGGCTAAAGAGTACAGGAAAGGGTTCTTGCATAAAAAGATTTGTTCCTGGATTATAGCAATGTGACAGACATTAGACTGCCCAGAGGGAAGAGTAAATATATTATATAGCAACTAGAGCTGGGTATATGGACCTGGGTCTGCGGACAGTCCATTTAGCCCGCAACCCGCGCAGGCCTGGACTAGGCAAAATTCATGTCCATTTAAATGCGGGCTTTTTAAGTTCGCTCCGTTTAACCCATGGACTAAACGGACTTGGTCCACGGACTCGCAGACTAGTCCGCGGACTTAAACAATATAAAAAAAAATCCTAAATTAGGAAGACTTAAGCGCCCAAAGAATTTAGGGCCCAATTTGTGACCCACCAGATTGCTTTGGATTGTGTTTGATGTACTTCAGTCAAATATTACTTGCTTTGGAGAATTTTTAGATAAAATTGCATGAAAATGTTGTAGGCTATTAAAGCAAGTCATATTCAGACTTTGCATTTACCAATTTCAGTCTTTGTAGCATAAAAAAGGTTTCACCGAAGAAAATAAACAAAGAAATAAAATTTAGAACTGAACTACAAAATTTGCTCCTCTATTTTTTTGAGTCCGTAGACCAATCCATTTAACCTGTGGACTATGCAAACTGGACGCGGATTTGATAAATACAAGTCCATTTATTTTACGGACTATTCTGGTCCGATCCGTCTAAGTGTGGACTAATGCGGACCGGACCGGTCCGTATACCCAGCTCTAATAGCAACACAAGTTTAGATCTATGTGTGAGGGTGCGGGTGTCTGTGTTGAAATGTGACCTGAGGGAGACAAGATTATTTTATGAAATTGAAGGTTCAATCCATGAAACTTTATCAGTTAATTATATTAAAAGCATTGAATTATTAAATTAATTGGATTTCAAGAAAAGTGGAAGACATCGCTAGAAATATGACATAACACTAGTGGAAATTTATTATTTAGGTTTAATTATTCTCTGGGTCCATGAACTTTTTAGGAAAATTCAAATAGGTCCCTATACTAAATAAAAATTTAATTGCGTCCCTAAACTTATGCAAATTTGTAATTGAGTCTTTCATACACATTTTTGTTAGGGTTCTCTTAAGTGATCTATCCACTCATCTATTTGTGGTCCTTACACTTTCTGGGGAAATTTAAATAGGTCCCTGTACTTTTAAGAAAAATTCATAAACTTAACAGAACCTAACAGAGATGTGTATGAGGAACTTAATTGTAAATTATCACAAGTTTAAGGACCCAATTAAAAAAAAATTTAGTATAGGGATCTATTTGAATTTCTCCATAGAATTACGGACTAACAGAGTAATTAAACCTTATTATTATTGCTTCAAAACTGTTTGTCAGATTAGAGAACGACAGTTACGAAGAGCGAAGGAATTTGCTTCTGAAAACAGCTATCTGTGTCCTTGTTATAGAACTACTAAACTAAAGCTATCAGATTGTCCCATTATCTCGTCAACTTCTTCAGAAATAATTTTGGATAATTACTCATTACTCTCATATGTATTTGATGAGAACGAGGGTAATGTTGGAATTAATAGAAGGTTTGGTAAGGTTTACACTAGGAAGGGTAGGATTGGAAACTCAATGAGTAGTGGAGGGAATCTCATAACCAACTCTGCTGAGTTGGCATGAGAGAGAAAGGTGCTGATAGGTGTGAGGGATTCACACGGGGTTGTGGTGAATAAAAGGAGGGAGATGATCTCAGGGTGGGGGAGGCTAGAATTAACCTCATTGGCTGGGGCTAGGACTAGGAGGACCTTCACTACACTGGTGAATGGTACCTTTTTTCTGCTTTTATCATACTTGTATCGTCACTGATTTACTTAGGATATAAGTACTGATTCTGATTCACTACTGTTCTATTGCTTCTTCTTATTCCTTCTACTCACATTGTACTTGGTACCCATCAATTGGTATCAAAGCTCTCGATCCCCGGAGCTTTAGCCATGACGAAGAAAAACTCTGCAGAGGAGCGCTTTGAGAAATTGGAGCAAGACATCCAAGCGATGAAATTGTGCACCGAAGAAATTCAACGAAATGCCGATGCTAAGTTTGACGAGATTAAGCAACTCTTGGTGAAACAACCACGAAGACGTCGTGGACGGCCACGGCCACCCGGTCGTCGTCACCATGGAAAGGAGGATAGTGGATTGACTAACGACGAAGGAGAGGAAGAGGATGAGGGGGAAGTTTCCTCCGAGGAGGAATCATCAATTGACTCTAGGCCGGTGGGTCACTGTCACCGCGTGAGAGGGAGGAAGCTGGAGATTCCGGTGTTTGAGGGAGGAGAAGCCTACGGCTGGTTGGTGAAGGTAGAACGCTACTTCAAGATCAACGGAGTGGAGGAAGATGAGATGCTTGAAGCAGTGATCATCGCTCTCGATGGCAGAGCGCTCAATTGGTATCAATGGTGGGAAGAGCAACACCATGATCCAAACTGGGATGAATTCAAACAGGCGGTGATAAGGCGTTTTCAACCGTCAATGGTGAGAAACCCACTTGGTCCGATTCTGAACGTGAAACAAACGGGAACGGTAATGGAGTATCGTGAACAGTTTGAAATGCTCATGGCCCCTTTGAAGCGAAACGAACGCGTAATGTTGGAGAGCATTTTCCTGAATGGGTTGCGCGAAGAGATACAGGCTGAGTTGAAGCTTCATCACACGCGTGGGTTGAACGCGTTGATGGATCGAGCACTGCTAATCGAAGAACGCAACGTTGCGATGAGAAAGGAGAAAGAACCGTTGAAGGAGAAGAACGAAGGAACGAAATGGAAACCCGGTGGGACTAGTTCGGGTTGGGAGTCGGGTAGGAACAGAGTATTCATGACGAAGCCCAAATGGGGGTCTGGGTCGAGTCCGGGAGGCCCCATTGAGTCCAAACCACTTAGTGGGGGTGCCGCAGAGAAGAAAACAGGGGGTGTGGGGAGAAAATTAACTCAGGAAGAATTAAGGGACCTTAGTAAAAAGGGTCTCTGTTTCAAATGTGGGGAGAAATGGGGGCACGATCATATTTGCAAGATGAAACACTTTCAGCTTGAGATTTTGGATGATGTTGACAGTGAGGAGGAGGAGGTGTTTGAAGTACCCAGTGAGGAGTTTGAGGCAAAATCGTTGCTACTCTCCCTCAAGAGCAAGGAAGGATTGACATCTAATCAATCTTTCAAAGTATGGGGGAAGATTGGAGATCGGGTGGTATTGGTATTGATTGATTCAGGAGCGTCTTCTAACTTCATTTCACACAAGCTAGTCGAAGAATTGAGGTTAAAACTTGATGACACAGCTGAGTATATTATAGAAGTTGGAAATGGTGAGAAATTGAACCATAAGGGGGTCTGTGTTGATTTGCAGTTGCAAGTGCAAGGAATTGAAATCATGCAGAATTTCTTTTTGATGACCTTGGGAGGGACTGAAGTTGTATTGGGGATGGATTGGCTTGCTAGCTTGGGTGATGTAAAAGCCAATTTCAAGAATTTAATCATCAAATGGAGAGTAGGAGGACAGAAATTGAGAATTCGTGGGGAGCCATCATTGAGCAAGCATCAAGCTTCATTCAAAACATTAGTGAAGTCATTGCAGCAAGAGGAGGAGTGCTATCTGCTACACTGCTGCAACTCATCCAGAACAGAACAGCAAATTATTGAAGAAGAAAGTGCAGGAATGATGCAACTACTCTCTGAATTTGATGATGTTTTCCAGGAACCTACGGGACTGCCCCCTCCCAGAGAACAAGATCATGCAATCACCCTCAAGGAAGGTGCTCCTATACCCAATATTCGGCCCTACAGGTATCCCCATTATCAGAAAGATGAAATTGAGAAATTTGTTACTGAAATGCTGTCTGCTGGAATTATTAGGCCAAGTATCAGTCCTTTTTCGAGCCCAGTTTTATTAGTCAAGAAGAAGGATGGTGGGTGGAGGTTTTGCATTGATTATAGGGCTCTAAACAAGTATACTATCCCGGATAAATTTCCTATTCCAATCATAGATGAATTACTTGATGAGATTGGGACTGCTATGATATTTTCCAAGCTAGATTTAAAATCAGGATACCACCAAATCAGAATGAGAGATGAAGACATTCATAAGACAGCCTTTAGAACACATGAGGGGCATTATGAGTACCTAGTGATGCCATTTGGGCTCACTAATGCTCCCTCCACTTTCCAAGCTCTCATGAATAGAATTTTGAAGCCTATCTTGAGAAAATTTGTGTTGGTATTCTTCGATGACATTTTGGTTTACAGTAAAGATATGGACAGCCATAGGGATCATTTGCAGCAGGTCCTGGAGATTATGAGAAACCACCAGCTTTATGCTAACAGGAGGAAGTGTACATTTTCCCAATTGCAAATTGAATACCTAGGCCACTTGATTTCAGGTCAAGGTGTAGCTGCAGATCCATCTAAGATTGAAGCAATGGTAAATTGGCCCGAACCGAAGAATGTGAAGGGACTTAGGGGGTTCCTAGGGCTCACCGGTTATTATAGAAGATTTGTAAAGAACTATGGGAAGATTGCTTGGCCTTTAACTCAACAGTTGAAGAAAGATAGCTTTGCTTGGAATGAGGGTGCTCAGGCAGCTTTCGAGCAGTTGAAGAAAGCTATGACAACATTACCTGTATTGGCTGTCCCCGATTTTGCTAAACCATTTGTTGTTGAGACTGATGCTTCAGGAAGAGGGTTGGGGGGTGTGCTCATGCAGGAGGGCAAACCAGTAGCTTATATGAGTCAAACTTTGTCAAACAGAGCTCAGAGCAAGTCTGTCTATGAAAGAGAGCTGATGGCTATTGTGTTAGCTGTGCAGAAATGGAGACATTATTTATTGGGAAGGCATTTCACTGTCCACACAGATCAGAGGAGTTTGAGGTTCTTGACTGACCAGAGAGTGATGGGGGAGGAACAGCAAAAATGGGTGACTAAGTTGCTTGGTTATGACTTTGATATCAAGTACAAACCAGGATCTGATAATAGAGCTGCCGATGCACTGTCACGACAGATGCAGTACTCGGCTATCTCCACAGTCCAGTTGCAAGAGTGGGAGGGCCTTGAAGATGAAATACAAGCGGATGTCAAGCTACGTGGTATTGTTCAGGACTTAGCAGCTCAAGTCACTACGCATGAGGGCTACAAATTGAAGCAGGGTAGACTGTTTTACAGAGACAGACTTGTCATTCCGAAAGGTTCACCCAGAATTCCTAAGATTATTGAAGAATTCCATGACTCTGCTATAGGGGGACATTCGGGAGCATTGAGAACATATAAAAGAGTATCTGCAGTGGTGTATTGGGAGGGCATGAAAGGGAGGATTCAGAAGTACGTGCAAGCTTGTTCCGTGTGTCAGAAGAACAAGTACCAGGCTTTGAGCCCGGGAGGGTTGTTGCAGCCCCTTCCTATACCTGAACAAGTTTGGAGTGATATCTCTATGGATTTCATTGGAGGGTTACCTAAGGCAATGGGGGTGGATACTATACTTGTGGTGGTTGATAGATTAACCAAGTATGCACATTTTTTAGCATTAAGCCACCCATATCATGCTAAAGATGTGGCCGCCCTGTTTTTGAAGGAGATTGTTAGGCTACATGGTTTTCCTATTTCCATTGTCTCTGACAGAGATAGAGTATTTGTTAGCTCATTTTGGAGTGAACTCTTCAGATTGGCAGGCACTAAGTTGAAGATGAGCTCAGCTTATCACCCCCAGACTGATGGGCAAACTGAAGTGGTTAATAGATGTGTCGAAACCTACCTGAGATGCCTAACGGGTGGGAAACCAAAACAATGGCCTAAGTGGCTAGCTTGGGCAGAGTATTGGTACAACACCAACTATCACTCAGCCATCAAAATGACCCCTTTTGAAGCTCTCTATGGCAGGCAGCCACCTGTTTTGAGTAGAGGAGATGAGCACCGTACTACAGTGGATAAGGTCCAGCTATTGACCACAGAAAGAAATGAGATGCTGCGGGAGTTGAGAGAGCAACTCAGTAAAGCACAGAACCTCATGAAGCAGCAGGCTGATAAGCACAGGAGAGCAGTCAGCTTTGAGGTGGGAGAGCTTGTCTATTTGAAGATTCAGCCCTACAAGTTGAAGCAACTTGCAAAGCGTGTGAACCAGAAGCTAAGTCCCAAGTTCTATGGGCCTTATGAGATTTTAGAGAAGATTGGGCCAGCGGCGTACAAATTGAAGCTTCCACCTGATTCTAGGGTGCATCCTGTGTTTCATACATCCCTATTGAAGAAAGCCATAGCTGCGGAGACTAATGTTCAGCCCTTGCCTGCTTGTCTTGCGGAAGATTGGGAATTACAGGTGGTACCTGAGGATGTGCTGGCTGTCAGGAAGAGCAAGGATGGATTGTTGGAGGTTCTCATCAAATGGCAGCACTTACCAGAGTTTGAAAACTCATGGGAGGGCTGGTATGCAGTTCTGGAACAGTTCCCAGACCTTCACCTTGAGGACAAGGTGAATTTTGAAGGGGGGAGTGTTGATGAGAACGAGGGTAATGTTGGAATTAATAGAAGGTTTGGTAAGGTTTACACTAGGAAGGGTAGGATTGGAAACTCAATGAGTAGTGGAGGGAATCTCATAACCAACTCTGCTGAGTTGGCATGAGAGAGAAAGGTGCTGATAGGTGTGAGGGATTCACACGGGGTTGTGGTGAATAAAAGGAGGGAGATGATCTCAGGGTGGGGGAGGCTAGAATTAACCTCATTGGCTGGGGCTAGGACTAGGAGGACCTTCACTACACTGGTGAATGGTACCTTTTTTCTGCTTTTATCATACTTGTATCGTCACTGATTTACTTAGGATATAAGTACTGATTCTGATTCACTACTGTTCTATTGCTTCTTCTTATTCCTTCTACTCACATTGTACTTGGTACCCATCAGTATTGTACATACCTTCCTTAACAATTTGTGACTCTACAATAGTACTCCTTTGAACAGTTGTAGTATCTTCTGGAAGATCCACAACAGGTTTACCATATCTATTATTTGGTATTTCTCTCACTGGACGCCTACGCTTTGGTGCTTCTTCAGACCTTTGTGGATAGCTAAATAATGATTCTAGAATTTCTTTCTGCATCCCAACTCTATCTTTGTCTTTTTTAGGTGAATCAGTTGAATTGCATAATTCCTCACTGCAGAAAGCATCCACATAAGTATTTATCCTCTGAAAATGAAAAGGGCTCAAGCAGAACGAAGTTACATAAGATGAAAGAGTAAGCAACACAATGACAACTATGCACCTGAATGCACATTTTACATCTGGATGCTGATCTCCTGACTGCCACCAGAAAAAATAAATGACAAGAAAACTGCATTAGGAAACTAGGAATGAATGGTTTATATTAAAAGGCATACTAAAATTCAAGTTGCACAAAATGAATGTGCTCTTACTGGAAAGTTTATGCTCCAAATAAGAAACTACAATTGATTTTACAAAGAATTAGAAACACTAAAGCAAAACTACATCAGTAGTTTCTTGTATCACGTATGGTTCGTGGGGGTTGCAACCTAGTTCACATCAACAGTTTTGCATCACATACCAGCTCAAAATAGTCACACTTTAGGATCCTGTTTCCCTGACTAAGCGAAACCCTTATAGTTGCACAAAAAATTGCACCTCACGGTTACAGTATTAGCAATAAATTTGGTCTCAGTTTTACAATATATGTGAGCAATAACATGTTATTTTTTTATTAGAAGTGTTGTGCTAGAACTGACTATATCGATTAAGGAAAGAAGAGATCTAACTAAAACACAAGAACACAAACAGAATTAACGTGGTTCACCAACTTGGCTACATCCACGAGCAGAGGAGTAAAAGCTTCACTATATCAATATCAGGATTACAAGTATCAGTCTATGTGCTCTCTGATTTGCCTCACTATTACAAGTAGAATACTCACTCTAGGAAACTACAATAAGAATATATATATATATATATATATATATATATAGGATCCTATAAGAGTTAGATGAGAACTGATTGATAGAGCTAGAGGTTGTTATAACTAATAACTGAAAGTGAAACAGTTAGAAAGGTTCAAGCCAATTCCACAATTCTCCACCTTGGATTGACACGTTCCTTTTCCTAATGACTTGCTCAGAATTACTCCTTTATACTGCCATATCATTGTTGTTATTTTCAAACATCAATATTGAGCAAATCCAAACAATGCAGAAATTTGCTTTTGATAACTGGCTTAGTAAACATATTTGCGGGATTTTTCTTAGTATCAATTTTTTGCACTTGGATCCTTTTCTCAGTTCGGATGAAATGATATCTCACATCAATGTGTTTAGTCCTTTCATGATGAACTTGATCTTTGGCTAAACATATAGCACTTAAGCTGTCACAGAAGATAACAGTTTTATCTTGTGGAAAATCAAGATCACCAATAAGACCTTTGAACCAAATTCCCTCCTTAGCCGCTTCTGTCAAGGCCATATACTCGACTTCTGTTGTAGACAATGCAACATTAGGTTGTAGAGTGGGCTTCCAGCTAACAAGAGAGTTGCCAACTGTGAATGCATATCCAGTTATTGATCTTCTGGCATCTAGATCAGCAGCATAGTCAGAATCTGTAAAACCAGTCAAAGTGCTCGAAGTATCATTTCCATAAATGAGTCCAACATCAATTGTGCCCTTAAGATACCTGAAAATCCTTTTTACAGCTTGCCAATGTTCTTTTCCAGGTCTTCCCATGTACCTGCTTACCACACTTCAGCTTGGGTCAGATTTGGTCTTGAACAAACCATTCCATACATAAGACTGTCAACTGCACTGGCATAGGGTACCCGAGACATATGTTCCTTTTCTAAGTTTGATTGAGCTGATTGAACTTCAGAAATTCTCATGCTAGTAGTCAGAGGTGTACTTACTGGTTTAGCAGTAGTCATACTAAGCCTACTGAGAATTTTCTGAATGTACCCCTTTTGACATAAGAACAATTTCTTCTGATTTCGATCTCTATAAATTTCCATACCCAAAATCTTCTCAGCTGCTCCCATGTCTTTCATTTCAAATTCAGAGCTGAGAAGAGCCTTCAGTTTGTGAATTTCAGTTTTGTCTTTGGATGCTATTAACATATCATCCACATAGAGTAGTAGATAAATGTAGGAGTTATCCTTCACCTTACTGTGATAGACACAGGAATCATAAGGACTTCTATTGTATCCATGAGAGATCATAAATTGATCAAATCTCTTATACCACTGTCTTGGGGATTGCTTCAAACCATAGAGAGATCTTGTCAGTTTACAAACCAGCTCTCCCTTTCCTTCAACCTCAAAACCCTCTGGTTGCTTCATCAGGATATCCTCTTCCAATTCTCCATGTAGAAAAGCTGTTTTTACATCAAGCTGTTCCAACTCCATATCCAGATTTGCTACAAGTGCAAGAAGAACCCGAATTGAAGTGTGTCTTACTACAGGTGAGAAGATCTCATTGTAGTCAATGCCTTCTTTCTGACTGAAGCTCTTTGCCACAAGGCGTGCCTTGTATCTGATGGCATCATTTTCTGAGTCCAGGCTTCTTCTTGAATATCCATTTGCAGCCTACTACCTTTCTGCCTTCAGGTAATTGAACCAGCTGCCAGGTATCATTTTTCTGTAGAGACTCCATTTCTTCATGCATAGCAGCGATCCATTGGCCTGATTCAGAACTTGTGATTGCATCCTTATAAGTAGCTGGTTCAACAGAATCAACATCTTCAGCTACTTGTAAAGCATAAGAGACCATGTCTTCAAAACCATATCTCAAAGGAGGTCTTATGTTCCTTTTAGATTTTCTAGTTGCAGTCCCAGATTGTCTAGGTAGAACTGATTCTGCAGTTGTACTTTCAAACTCCACCTATTTGAAAGCTTCCTTGGCCTCACTGGACTCTGTTGATTCAGTCTTTATTCTAAGCTCTCTCGAGTAAAGATTAGATTTAACTTCTTCAAGAGTAATGCTATCTTTACCAACACGAAAAGAACCAACAAAATTTTCATATGATGGTGGTAAAGAGGCTAACAAAATCATGGCAACATCCTCATCATCCATCGTAACATCAATTATCTCTAAGTTCTAGTAGAATGGAATTTAATTCATCAAGATGGTCTTTTAGAGGTGTACCTTCCTTCATTCGAAGACCAAAAAGGCGTCTCTTGAGCAATAGCTTGTTGCATAAAGACTTTGTCATGAAATTTTTTTCCAATTTCAACCATAATCCGGCAACAGTGGTTTCTTCAAAAACCTCATAAAGAACTTCATCAGACAGTGAAAGAAGGATCAAGGAATGAGCCTTTTCCTCTTGTTGCAGGGAAATGTCCTTAGCTGCCTTGCCATCTTGACCCGATAGAGAAGCCCATGCTCCTTGCTCCTTGACCAGAGCACGCATCTTTATGCGCCAGAGATTAAAACTATTCCTTCCATTAAACTTCTCAATGTTGATAGTGCTGGCCATCTTCTTGTGCAAAACTTGACAATCCACCACAGAAGCTTGCCGATTTCAGAAGCGAAAACTAGTGGAGATCTAACCGAGCTCAAGATACCAGTTTGTTGTGCTAGAACTGAGAAAACTATATCGATTAAGGAAAGAAGAGATCTAACTAAAACACAAGAACACAAACAAAATTAACGTGGTTCACCAACTTGGCTACATCCACGGGCAGAGGAGTAAAAGCTTCACTATATCAATATCAGGATTACAAGTATCAATCTATGTGCTCTCTGATTTGCCTCACTGTTACAAGTAGAATACTCACTCTAGGAAACCACAATAAGAATATATATATATATATATATATATATATATATATATATAGGATCCTATACGAGTTAGATGAGAACTGATTAATAGAGCTAGAGGTTGTTATAACTGATAACTGAAACGGTTAGAAAGGTTCAAGCCAATTCCACAAAAAGATTATTCAATGTTGAGCAGATTGGTGATGGTTTTCCTTCCTTATTATTAAACCTCTTTTCTATATGACAGATTATGAAAGATTTGATGACACTAATAGTAAAGTATTCAGATAAAAAAGTTCCTACTATGACATCAAAACACATGAAATAGCATATGTTTAATGCATATAGATACAAATGGTCCGGTGGGAGCAATAATTTCCAGGAACATCAGGAACATTTCATTTTTTAGCAGAATAGCTGTTTTCAAGTAGTGTTCAATCGATTACATATTAATCAATATCCGATTGTTTGGTTTAAGGTTATCAACAAAAAAGATTTGTCTAAGTCACTTTGTTTCTTTTTGTCCAAGTCACTCCCCCCCCCCAATCTATTTTTTTGTCCCCTCCATTTTTCTTTTTTCATACCCAGTATATATATTGGCTAAAACAAAATAACTAATTGTGAGACCAATGTAGGAACAACCGAACAACTATTATCACAATGAATTTATGCAAACCATATAATTAAGGAAAACTTTGCAACTATTTTGAACTTAAATTTTAGATTTTTAGCTGAAACCTTACATTGTCATCAGCCAGACCATGAACATCATGGCATTTCTCCAAAGTGGAAGCTGACATGCCAAGCAGCTCCTCCATTGTCTGCATAATGACTCCAAGTCAATCCTTGTAATTGATGGACTCACGTTTAAAGAAAAAGTTTTAGGAAGAAAAGTGGTGTAAATACTCACAGGTTGATAATGATGTTTGATTCATCTGCTGACTAATTAAAGATAGAACTTAGAATTTGGACACAGGATTTCTATATCTCATAGCTACTGCTTGATGATAAATATTTTGTTAAAAAGAATGACAATCCACTCCAATGTAATAGCCAGTGATATCTCTCCATACTTTCACATTCACACGAGCATACTCTTTCTACAACAAATTTATCGCTGACACACTGGCACTGCAATGTATACCAACTTTACATTGCTCTGAGTATTGGCACTTACTTTATTCAGACCAGTAAACCCCAAAATGATACATACCAATGACATATGTTGCCACCCATTTAGAAGCTTATGTTTCAACCTTGTTGATTAGACACATACACTTTCTATTGAGAAGCTTATGCTCTTTGCAATAAATGCTTACTAGTGGTGACAGTTGGTGTGGTGAACATCATTACAAAAATAGTAATTATTGGTCTAATTTTCAACCATCATTCACGCTACTAAATTTTCAAACATGCAAATAAGTAAAATTAACTGTACCTTCTGCACATCATATCCACAGAGGCCTGAAAATGCAAGGGAATGCCTTATCAAGCACAATTCAAACATAATATGAACAATGTAGTAATATGATAAACAAAAATGGCAAATTTCCCCTTCAAATAATAAAAATTAACAGGAAAACAAATAGTGTAATGCATTACAGGACACACAATTCTGAGAATCTAGTATGGGGTAAGTCTAAAACTAACACCTGGCAGTCAATGTCCCAGGAGCAGGGTATAAAAGGAATTATAAGCATTGAAGCTCACATGAAGCATTAAGAAAATCAACTTGACACTGAAAATCTGAAAAGGCTCGGTTAATATGTTACAGTAAATTGAACAATTATCAAGTTTACCATCCTAAGAAAAAGATGATGAATGCCATCCCTTAATATAACCTAGGACTAATATTGGGTGGTAAACACAAGTTGGGAAAGGAAACTATATAAACAATATCAATTTGGAATATACTATAAACAAGTGCCATGTGGTGCAAATAAGATAGGAATACATAAAAGATATCTCATGTGAAATTATATGGCAAAAAGTCAACCGTTTTCAGCATGTAACTCGCCCCTCAATATACATGCCATGCAAAATTCACTAGAATAATTTAAACAAAAACAACTTTGATGACTTTCACACCTTGAACTGTAATTTGTAACCCCCTTTTCAAACAGAATCATTCATTAATAGTCTACCAGCAATAAACACTCAATAAAGATGTGTAGAACATTACCAAGAACTTCCTCTATCTTATTCTTGTCAAGTTCAAAGCCATCTCCAAGCATCTTAAATAGGAAGTTGACAACATCATCACTCATGGTGCCCTTTGATGGTGCAGTACTCATAGAAGGCTTTTGACCCCATATCTCTGATCCAGGCAGCTCCTTTGCATCTAACTTCAAAGGTTTGTTTACTTCTTGATATGGCTTAGTCCATATCTTGGGTTGAATGTAGTCTCTTCCAACAACACCAGAAACAGTGCCCAGTGATGCAGGCTGAAATTTTGATTTCCCTGCTCCAGTATTTCGTTTTCCATCAAAAGACTTTGAACATTCACTTGAAGAAGAGGATGCAGATGAAATCTGAGCAGGTTTACTTGCACACTTGAACTCATTATTGGAGGCACAAAGAATTTCAGCAGCCAAATTAACATTGCGATTTGCTTCACAATAGGCATTTGCTATGTCCTCCAAAGAAAATGCAGAACCAAAGGATTCAAGCAACCCCTTCAGGTTCCTTTCTTCAATGTCAGATTGTGATTCCATTTTCAACTATGATCTTCTCAGCACAAAAGAAAGTTCAAAAGACAAAAAATAGGAAAAACATGTTAGCCTGTGTCATTAACAGTATGAAGATTATTGAAACAAGATAGAAGAAAACCAAAGAGAAACTTTACTCTCATATGAATGTATATCTCAAGAATGAAAAACTGAATTTCTACAACTTGCCTTATATATGGAGGCAAGGTATTATTTACAGCTAGGAAGAGTTAGTTGCAAGTCAAACTAACTCTTTAACCAATTCTAACCAATTGGTAACTACCCTTACAAGCTTATCAAACAGCATGAACAGAAAATAACAAAGCTTACAAATTACAATGAAGAGAAAGTCAGAAACTTTTCTTAGAAAATTGAGATTACTGTAAAAAAAGATTACACTTGAGACTTTATTTTCTTCAAGTAACTCATATTGCAAATGTACAAGACTGTGTGTCAAGTGTCACACTTTTCCTATATTTTCTCAGCAACCAAACAAGTGAAGTGAAGAATGAATGCGAACTCAGAGAAATTTTTTTAAAAAAAATACATGAGAGATAAAAAAGACGTAACAGTGATGAAAAGCATTTGAAGAACCTGAGAAACAATGATGATGATGATGAAAAAGGCAAAGTTTGTGACTTTAATAGAAGAATGTGAAGGGTTTGGCGAAAGGGTAGAGAGAGAGAGAGCGTTACGGCTTTCTCGGTAGGGAGGGTAATGCTTCCGGCAGAAGAAAACGAAGCGGCACTGAAATGATGGATGCATGTGAGGGTGGTGTTATGTATGTGCATGCATATATCGTAGACATGAATGAGATCAACAAACAAATTGGGCGTATATATTCAACGTGCCATTGCTCACTGCTATGCTAGTGCTAGCTATTTTTGGTGCCCATTGCTCCCTTTATTGTCCATTTTGCAAAGCAAACACCATTCATTCTGTTCCACGCGCGCTTCACATGCACACAAAGTGGTGTTCACAGAATGGGTCCAAACCAGCTTAGTTTGAGATAAATTGGTTACATATTTTCATCATTTGAATAAAGAGGAAACCAATCCATCACTTCATTAATCCCCTTAAAAGATTTGTGATTTGGAATAATAAGGGTGTGTTTGGAAGAGCTTATTAAGAGCTTATGAAAATAGCTTATGATAATAAATATAAGCAAACAGTTTATTAAAATAGTCTATGATCTTTTCATAAGCTCTTTTTAATTTATTTCCATAAGCTTATAAAAATAAGTTGTTTTTGAAAGTTGGAAAACATCCCCACATTGGTCCTTCGGTTGGATATCCTCAGAGTGACGGATTCAGACGCACGTTAAGGGTCTGTTTGTTTTATTTCTAATTTTTTATTTTCAGAAATAATTATAAAACTGTCACATTATTTTCATTTTATTCCCACTTTTTAATCATTTGTATAGGACATTGAAAATAACTTTTTTTGTTTTCACTATTTACTGTACAAATCTTTGGAAACAAAAAACAAAATGAAAACAAGATGACGGTTTTGTAATTATTGCTGAAAACAGAAAATAAAAACAAGAAACTGGAAACAAAATAAACAGACCCTAAGTGCGTATGTGGCAGCTCAATGCCAAATAGGCGGGCACATGGCTACGTTGGGATATCCTATGTGGCTTAGTCTGGTTTTGGGCGGGAATAGGTAGAAGAAGAAGGAAAAAAAAATTACAGGGAAAGAAGGTGACCCTATTATCAAAGACAACATGTCAAGGTTTACGGTATTTTTTATTTTGGCGGTCCCCCGTATATTGTCTCTGTTGTGAGGAGTGTTGTCCATGTTGTTTGATTTTTGTTTATTTGATTAGTATAAGTGTGGTCTTGTATTCTATGACTGTCCCTACAAACCAACACGGGTTTCTTCAGCGTGCTTTATCCTCACTCACACGCTTCCTAGGAAAACTTCCCAAGAGGTTTTCCATCCCAGAATTACTCCAAGTCAAGAATGCTCAACTTTGGAGTTCTTAAGTTACGGGCTCCCGAAAATAAGATGCATCTTGTTGTCATAGGTAGCATCAATCAATTCCTTTAAGCCTTCCTCAACTGTACAGTCTCATACCTGTACAGTCTCGGAATATCTCAACTATGCAGTCACATACCTGTACAGTCTCAGGATCTCTCTCATTCCGATATGAAATCGGTCCCTTCATGTATCCTTCTGCCTAGAAGTCTTCCATGAGTCTCTCCTTGTTTGTGATTCCTCCTTTGCACCGACGATCACTCCCCACCCTCGTCAGCCTTGGGTGTCACAACTTGTCTAACATCTCTTGAGAAACAAATGTCTCAAAGCTACCTCCATTAATGATTAAGGAATACACCTTCCCATGAGTCTTACATATCGTTTTAAAGATGTTAATTGTGTCGTAGCAGCCACTCTTGATTTTCTTCTTGCTTAGGATTTACAAGAAACCTTCAAATCACCAAGCATTCTCCATTTTGTGGTTTAATCTCTTCGGGATCATGACTGCCATCATCATCATCATCGTACTTTGGCTCAACATATTCAGATTGTTGTTCTTCATCTTCTTCACTAACAAATCCCAACGAACGTCACTCTTTCGCTTTGGACATTCATTCATGTAGTGACCTGGTTGACCACACTTAAATAAAGTGGGAAGTTTAGTCTGAGAAGATGAATTATTCTCACCTTTACTACCCGTTTACTTAGGAATATTTTTGCTGAAGGATTCAGCTTTTGATGGGTAAAAACTTTGGACATCAACAAATTTCCTTGCTCCTCGCCTTGTCAATTTTGACTCGACCTTCAAGTCCGATGGGTAAGCATCATTCAACTTCCATAGTAGTTGAAGCTCCACTTAATCCCTAATGGCTAGCTTTAGCCCATTAACATATCTTGCAACAAGTTGATCTTCTGACTCTTGAGTATTGCTTCTGGCAATCAACTTGTAAAAATCCTTCGTATAGTCAATCACACTTTTGTTTCCTTGCTGCAAAGTATTAAATTTCATAAAAATACTTTGAGAAAAATTTAAACGAATGAAATTTTCACGTAATCTTGCCTTCATCTTCTTCCAAGAAACAATCTTAGATTTTCCTTTTCCCAGTCTCAACTCTTGCATCCTATCTCACCATGTAGATGCATAACCACGAAGCCTTGTTGCAACAAGCTTCACCTTTTAGTTTTTGGGAATGTCTTTGTATTCAAAAAGAATTTCTCCACAACACTAAGCTAATCACGAAGCTCCTATGGTTGTAAATGATCATGAAACTTCGCTAAGTCCATCTTAATGATTTACAATGATCGAATGAACTACACTAGGAAATTCTAAGTTTGCCTATTGGCAAAAGGATTAACATATTTCGAGTCATCGCTGGAATAACCATGGTTGGATCCTCGCTCACTCCTGGCCTCCTGACGCTCAAGACACATGTCTAACTCCTGAACTTCTCTCTGAAATGCCTGAATTTCAACATCACATTCATCGCCCAAATTCTCCATCCTTGGGTTACGTCAACCTCGTCCACCTCTTCCTCTTCTTGCCACCATAAAAAAGAAAGAAAGAAATTCCAAGAGCGTAACTCAAGCTTTGATACCAAATGATGAGGGGGATAAGGAATTGAAGGAACACAAAGGGATATTAAATTCCACTTCACAAGATTGAGATAAAAAGGGAGAAATAAATAACTTCTATTCTCAATTATATTATCAAATACTCAAGTCTATCTTTCCTTCACTTGATACAAGCTATTTATAAGCTACAAATAACACATATAACAAGGAAACATAAATAGAGAAATAAATACATAGAACTTATAACGAGAAACTACAACTTTCAATGCCCCACTTTAGAGATCCATAACTATCTTCTCTCTTGGAATCTTAACATGAGTTATAACTTGTTGGAAAGATACATGAGTCTATTTTCCAATGTCGTCAACCATGCATGAATCAAACTTTTCTAGAAGTTATGGTAGTATAAGCACTTAACACTGTCAAGTTCAAAAAATCTACCCTACATCAATTTTCTATAATCTCTTTCGAACGCTCCTAATTGTGTGAATCGAGACCAATTAAAATAAGTATTCACGATCAACTTTCAATTTTTTATTGATTTTTAAAAATTGAAGGACCAATTCTTGATTCACCAACCCAATCAACTCTAGGAAGGTAGTAGGGTTTTGTATGATCTCATTGACAAACACTGTGAAACTATTTTATGATTAAAACGATCGTCTCTTGTACAGATTATACATTAAATTATGATAACTATCAATTATGAAAATCGTGAAGGACCGATTCTTGATTTTCTAATCCGATCCACCAATTCGATTCAATTCTAAAAATTGTGAACAAGAGTCAAAGTATTGCATCGGCTTCTAGGTTAATCAATTCAGTTCAATTATTATAACTATAATAATATAATTATTTCTTATTATTCATGGAAGAATTAATTAAAATCTTATGCCTTTGGTAACATATTTTCATATAACAATCAAGTTTCTTTCAAGCACAACCAAATTCAAATGTTAGAGGCATCAAAAAGAGAAGAAAGAAGGAACCTGGAGATGAAGGGAAAAGCTTCCAAGTTCAAAATCTTCTGGTATGATACCCTTCTCTATTGTAGTAGCCTTTTTAGTAGTGAAGTTCAACCCACCCACCACTGTTAGAGCGCTGGGTAAATGGGCCAAGGCTTGTGGACCGATGCGTATAACCTGCAATCTGTGCGGGCCACAACCCAGTGAAACATGATCCATTTGTTTGCGGGCCTTAACGGATCGACCCGTTTAACCCGCGGTTAAATGGGTTTTGATTCGCGGTTTCACGGGCTGACCCGCTAGCCCATTTACTTTTTTTTGTTTTAATGTTTTTATGTTTTTCCTCTTCCTTCACATCACGTCCTCCACCTTGTTGCTCGGTCGCTTGGTTGCTGCTCGGCCATCAAGTTCTTCCACCCTCACGCATCAAGTTCCTCTGTCACAACCTCCAGGTAATTCCTTCTCTATTTTTAATTTTTGGTAAGTTGTTATAGTTCACTTTTGATTTAATAGTACTGTAGACGACAATGGTACTAAATTTTAATAGTTCAAATTGTTAATAGTTCACTTTTATAGTGGTACTACTTAAATTGGATAGTCCACTTCAATATTTTAGTATTTGGTTGCTCTCACCGTGGATCCCTTGTTTAGATTTAATAGTGCACTTTTGAAGACAATGGTACTTCATATTCATGTCGTGCAATTTGTGAAATTTGTGCCAGGAATACATTCTCTGTTATGCATTCTTTGTTATTCATTTTAATTATTGTTCTCTCCCTTTGCTGTTATATGGATTTACGTTGAGCTGAATAGTTAAATATGGATTCCTCTGCCACTGCGACAAATAGCCTGTTTGTTTTATAATTGAAGCCTCACAAAGTTCCGTTTGGACTTCCGTTGATTAAAAGCTATCTCTTTGAGCTTCCATTAAAATTGCATTGGGAAGCCACATTTCCCCGTTAGCGTTGCAAACAATTTGAAACAAACACAGCAAAATGTGTTAAATCAAAGTGTTAATGTGGGTTCTCCTGGAGAAAACAATGTGGTGAATGAAAGTACTCAGGGTATTGAAAATGAACTTGCACCAGGAAACTCATAGTTCACAATAACATCCAAATCTTGATCTTTTGCAATATTGGAAGGACAATAAGAATAGGTTCCTAGATCTTGCATTCATGGCTTGTGATATTTTAAACATTCAAATAACAATCGTGGCATTCGAATCGGCATTTAGTATTGGATCTCGTGTTCTCAATAAATACCGAAGTTCTCTTCTTCCAGACAATGTGCAAGCTTTGATATGTACCAGAAATTGGTTGCTAAGATTTGATGTGGAAGGTAAATATTACAATGCAAAAGAAATTGAATTATGTTTTGCTTTCTAATTATGTTTTGCTTTCTAACAACCTTACTTATGTTATGAGTTTTGAATTGAGTTGTAGGAAAACTTGAAGATGAAAATGTGGTGGTTGAGACAAATGTTGAGCCAAATTCCTCAAACGTGATTGAGGATGAATATAATGCATAAGTTGTATTTAAAATTTGGTGTGCTTGAGGATTATGGTTGTATTTGCTATTTGTTGCACTTGACTATTGAGATTGTGGTTGTTGATTTTGGTAATTTTATCTCATTTTCTTGTATTTGGTTGAGACTTAGAGAGAGATTATGGCTGTATTTGGTATCGTTGGAGTTGAGCTTTTTAGTTGTGTTTTGTTAGGGCCCAGTTTCTGATTTTGACAGTATTGTGTGATTACTTTACAAGAGTTACACACTTACAATCCATTTCGTTTTAAAAATTATGATATTGGTCCATGGGATGGGTGATATTTGGTGGAATCATGGCCATCTATATGAATGGGAGATAGTTTGTGTTTACTTGACAAGAGTGAAGATGCATTTCATTTTAAAAATTATGATATTGGACAGGTGATTTTTTAACGGGAGATCACTTTTAAGATGGATATATATATTTATTTAATATTTAATACTACAGAGTTATAGAAAACTCATTAAAATTGTCATATTATCAAACTTACGGGATTAGAGAATCATACACAAAAATTTATCTTGGTTCACGCTCAACCTAAGGCTATGTTCAATTCTTGGTTTCACTAAAATTTTCACTATAACTGATCAGGTTATAGACTCAAGTATTTTTTGCACACCTAACTTCTTCAGGCTCAACTCAAAACTACAAGTACTCTTTTCTTGCCTAGCCTCTTCAGGCTCTAACACTCAAAAAGAGTAAGGGAATAAATGTTTGTTTTACAAACTGAAAGTCTACCAAAAAACACTAAAAGAGTGAATAAATATGAAAGTTGCTATGGTTGCATAATAACTTCTCTATTGAATACAAATGATTGAGAAAGAATAAAGAATTAATTGCAAACTTTGAATGCAATTCTGTGTTTTGAGCAATTCTTCTAAGTCTTCTTTATATAGCCTTCAAGCAATAAATCCATTGAGAGACATTCTTCCTCAGATTTTTGAAATAGATTGAATCTTCGTTAATGCAATATAATCGTTCTATTCAGCCATTTAATGTTTAAGAAAGTTGGTTGCACTCTTATTGAAAAAATTATGACTTTATTAGAGCAGCAACAAGATTAGAGTTGTAGCATCATTGCTTTTCTTCTGGGGCAGCGCATATTTCTTCTTTTGTGCAATAGTCGGATCAGCGATAAAATATTTTTGTAGCTTACCAAAGGGATTAAATCAATGTACTTTAAAACATAGTTATTTTTCACCATGTTTGATTCAATATTAAAACATAGAAATTTAAAACATAGTTCAGAGATAAAGTGCTTTTGTTGCATACTAAAAGGATTAATCTCATACAACTTGGTCAGCTCTTAAATGCTTAATTCGATAATCAATATTAAGTATTTCTTTACACTTTGATAACTCAGCTTCATGAGAGGATTGACTTTGCACGAAAAAGGCTTGACTAGACGCTTGAAATAGAAGACTTGGTCAATGGTCCTCGTTAGATGCTTGTCGTAAACGCTTGTGGCTTTTGGCTACTTTCCAGATGGTTAATCATTTATTTTCATCAGATGCTTAACTTCAGATTTTAGCATATGAGTTAGCTTTTTATATTGATAACATGTCTAATGAAATAAGATATTTGTACCCTGAATAAATTCTTTAGTGGACTTCACCTGTTCATTTAGCAGATCTTATTCTTTCTATCATCTTTGTTAGTAACACTCTTAATTTCACCTTATGTGGCTGAGTTTGTACATCTTCCTTGTGACAGTATTGCTGAAATCATATGAGAGGACCAAATCGAATTCAAAAAATAAAATAAAGGAAGAAAAAAAAAATATTTTAGCCATTCTTCCCAATGGATCTTCTTTCTCAAAAGTTGCAAACAGTCATGGACCATCCTTCTCCGACCCATAAAAACGAGGCTGTACCTAAGCGTCGTATTTCAAAAGCACATCAAGTTGTTCGAGAAAAATCGTTTCTTTATACAGAACCACAAACATGCACAGGGTTGTGGTTGGCTCTCGAAGATGCAAAGCATAATAAATGGTTGCATCTGGGCAATTCTTGGATCTCACAAAAGTAGCTTTCTTCTCCTTTTAGTTTATTTATTCCCTCAATCATTTATCATTTTCTTTGGTTGGCCAGTAGATGGGCTGGTTCAAAGATTCTTAAGAGGTGAAGATGATGTCAAATTTGGATTCGATTTGGTGTCAAACCTTGGTGACGGAGAGGCATAGTGTGCGCGCTGCTCAACCTGGATTTTCTCGAACAACTTGATGCACTTTGGATAACGCCGCTTAAGTACAACCTCGTCATTCTGAGTTGGAGAAGGGTCTTCCATGATTGTCTGCAAACCGTGAAGAAGAAAACCTATTGAAGAAGACTCATTGATGAGGGAAGATTAAAATATTATTTTGGTCGTTGATCCTATTTTTTTGAATTCGATTTGGTTTAAACATGTAGTGACATGTGGATTACATGCCACCTCAGCTGTCTAGATCAATCATTATTTAACGGTAACATATACTAATATTGCCTAACGTTTGAAATTTAAATTGATCCTTATAAAGGTAAATGGCTAAATCGAGTCCAAAAAATAAGATAAAAAGATAAAAGTATATTTTAACCTAAATCTTTAGTCCTATGGATACGTTTAGATATATAATTTATTTAAGCGTTTATATAATAAAATTTTTTTAAATAAGTAAAAATAACTTATTTTTATAAGCTTCTCTATCAAGCTTATGAAAATAAGCTAAAAAAAACTTATGAAAAGATCAAATTATTTTAATAAATTATTTATTTAGATTTATTATCATAAATTATTTTCATACGCTCTCTATAAGTTTTATGAGAAAAAAAGTTTTTTTAGATAAACTAGCAGTTTGAAGCTTATTTAAGAAGCTATTAGATTGTTTTGAAACCAATAACATTCTTTCCATTTAATCCCTGCAAAATTAATTATCAAACAAATATTATTAAATTATACAAATAACTTCATACCTTCTTTTTGTAATTTACTATATAAAAGTGATATTTTTACACAACCCAAACGAAATAGATTATCTTAAAATCGCTTTTCAACAAGCATATCAAAAAATAAACTGATTCTATTATAATTGATTATATAATAATAATCGATTATGCATATATTTTATTATTGAAATAATCAAATTTGCGTAGCTAATCCAACTACACACCTAATACTCAAATTATAAAAATCTTTACTTGAAAAATAGTTAGTATGGATGGTATCCAGGTATTTACTCAAATACTGGTTAACATCAAATATTTTTATCTTATGTCAATACTCATAGAATCTAGATGATAATCTTTGATCAAAACTTTAAGAAGACTAATATGATCAAATAAAATAAATTTAAACCTTACAATCTCGATCTATCAATTACTTCAGTAGAAAAATAAAAGAGTGTTTTTCTGAACAAAGACTAACAAAAAAGAGGAGCTGTCAAAATGGGTTTTAGCCCATGAGCCAACCCGATTCACTGGTAGGGTTGGATTGAAAAAAAAAATAAGCTTATTTTTACCCCGGGTCAAAATAATTTGACTCACTTAACCCCACGGATTAAACGAGTTGGGTTGAGCAGGATCGACACACATTTTTTTATTTTTTTTAATTATATAATGTCATTACAAAACCCAAAATTGAACCCTATTAGCTAGCACAATAGATCTCACCTCGCACACGATCTCACAACAAATGTCATTGTTACTTGATAAATTGTTATTACACTTGTGAACATCTAATTTTGCCCTATCTTTATTAATCTAGTTATTATTTTTATTTTATTTCAAGAAAATAGAAAAAAGAAAAAAAGAAAAGAAAATATCAAAATAACAACAAAAGAGGAAAAGGAAAAAAAAAGGAGTTGAACTCAATCCACTCACTTGGCCTAACTCTCCGGAAGCTTAAAAAAACCCAAATCCCAGACTAAACCTGCAACCCTAGCCCACGACCCGGTCCATCTCTTCATTCCCTTCTTAGGTTCTCCCTAACATTGTACACCATATGCGCATGCCACTGCATATGCACGAAGACCATGCCCTCCACAATAGACTTGGATTCCCTGCATTCACCAAATTCACACATTCACCTTAATCTACGATCAAGATCTCACACATCCATTTTTATATTAATATATTTATTCTACATAAAATTTAATCAATGATCAAGCCCTACAGTCAAAAAGTGACTGATTGCAGGGATCCATTTCCCTCCACGACTCTATAAATACGAGGTTGAGTCAAAAACGAAGGGGAGATTTCGAAGTCCTGGAGTGTTTCTTAGGAGAGGAGATTTTTCTAATTGGAGATACGAAAGAACAGATTGCATAAACAGAGAAAGAGGGATTTCGGTTTTGGGTGAGGAATTGTAAATTTCGGTTCATATTTTTGAGAGCCTGTGAGTAGTATAAAGCCCAGATACTTAGTACGATACAGGTACGATACGGCACGAATACGAAGATGCGGGAAATTTTTTTGAAATTCAGGATACGATACGGCTTGGATACATTAAGATTTTTTTTAGAAAAACATATTTTTTTATATACATATGTAGAATACTTGTAAAGAAAGAGACATTGATCATTTCTCCTTAATGCATAACTATGATAATCACAATTTAAAAAATTTGTGAGCATAATAACAAAAAAATGTAATTTCTACTTATATCATAATATGTTCTTACCCCTATGTCAGAATATCAATAAAAGCATCTTTAGTATCACTCAAAACAAGTCTCTGCTCTATATAATAGCCAACAATTCAAAAGTATCTTTACTAAATTATTGTCTAATGTTAACTGACTCAATCTTCTCTCCCTCGTTACCGTCGTCCATAAAAAGCATAGCTTTTAAGTTTGGTTCATCAAAAGACAACTTTGCCAAAAGGATACTTCTTGGATACGTAACCATAAGTATCCTATGAGTATCAAATAAAAGTATTAAAAAACTAAAATAAAAAATAGAGGATGCTTCTTGGGTACGTATTCGGAAGTATCCTATGAGTTTCGGTGTCGGATACGGATACAACATGAATACGTTTCCATTTTTGAAGTATGTGGGCTTCATAAGGTTAAGATCAATTTAGGTGTTGTTCTTAACCATTTGGAGAGTACCTCACCTGATAACTTTAGTTCTCTCATTTTCTCTTTTCACCATGGTTGTACAAAATCTGGAATTAATGAAACTGATATAAGAACATGTTCTGTATTTCAGAAAGACACTGAATTTATAATGTATATTTCCTTTTTTTGTGCCCTAGGGTATCTCCGGAAGTTAGCCAGAGATTAATCCATTTTTCGAGACGTAGAGATCACTTAAGTGAATTTTGCCTCTCTTAACAAAATCTTTTCCATACAAACAGCAGGAATCGAACCCTTGACAACGTACTTAAGAAACTCAATTATCTACCAACTATATTTGACCTTATTGATGTATATTTCCTTATCCTAGTACTTGTTGTAATTTTACATGAATTATATGTCATAAAATACCTGAGTTGAGATGATGATCGATCACTTGTGCTACCTATACATTGTTTGATAGAATGCCTGAACCATTTATCCAATGAGTTGTGAGGGCTTGCATCGTGTTTAACTTTATGTTAATTAAATTCAAGATGCTGGCTTCTATATTGGGGGATTTGGATGGGAGATATTTTAAAACATTTTGCATGCATTGACTAAAATATCCTCACTTGTGTGTTTTGAATTAAATAATTATAAGGATGTAAAAGTAAATTAGTTTTAAAATCTTTCCCCCCTCTCATGAGCTAAACATGAAAAGTGTTACTCCCCCCATTAAAATCCCTCTCCTCCCCCTCTCAACCAAACACAATAGCTAATTAAGATCTCTCCCCTCCCCTTCCCTCCTTTGAACCAAACATAGCCTGTGAGTGAATGAAAAATATGTAGTAAGATATAGCAGATGCAGAATTTTCAAGTCTTCTAAATCGGTTTCTTTTTATGTGAAAACTAGATCGTTAAAAAGCATTAAATTATCAAATGTTATTGAAAAGCACTGATATTGTAGGTATTCTTTCATTATTTTTGTTATGCATACTGAAAATGGTTTCCCATGTCTAGGCATAAGGAGGGGTCTAAGGCATGTTCTAGCTACCACACTTGTGGGGGTTCTTGTAACAGTTCCAGTTTGGGGTTATAATGGGGAGTGTAATTCCATAAAGAACACAACTTGAGTAACACTACAGTGCACCTTAAGGATGTGAGAGTTCTACAGGCATGGTTGAAAGTTCAATCATCAAAACTCAACATGGCTAAATGAGTGGGAGAGTTAAGGAGTAGAGTAATACTAGGAATTGGGCTAGTGGGCCTCGGGTAGTTAGACAATGTTAGCAAAATGGAATGCTAATGTGGCAATGAGAGGAGCGGGAGAGTCACAAGGTTATAGTTATATATAGGTGGAGCAAGGAGAGAAAGGTAGACGATTACTCAATGAAAGTTTTGGGGCCATTTTGACTAGGGAGGTTGCAGCACTTTAGTCTGCAGGTTGTTCTATCTTTTCTTTATAGTTTTTTACAGCTTAGTCTCTTCTGTAAGGAGGTGGACTCCATTTTTCTTACTTGAAATTTCTGGTACCTATCAAGTGATAAGGAAGGAAAGGGTTCAACTCTTACCCACTAACATTTCTAACAAATCGAACATTTGCCTATAAAAAAACATTTTGTTTGATGTCTATTCAAGTTTAATTTAGTAAATTTACACTATAAAAAAAAGGTTATATGTACAATATACTTGGTCCATACTCCAAAGTTATAGCATGGCATCAAGAGACTAATTTCTCCCATTCTACAATTGTCTCACATAAATTAGTAATGGCAAAAAGCATTTTTAAGATCCAGTAGCCTGATATCTAACCTTATAATTGGAGTTTAGTTTTTTAAAGGGAACCAAAAGTAGTCACCTAACTTCTGAAAATCATACAACAAAAGTCATCTTTTTCAAATTACCATTTAACCTGATTCTTGGCATCATTTTCTTTCATTTCTCGTTATCTTCCACTTGGCATAGAGGAGGATCTTGCAATTGCATCTGCTCTAGCACTGAATGATGTTGATGAAGATATTGAAGCAGAGGGACGAAGGAGGGGTGTGGCAGCCCTACTTGAAGCTTCATTTGCAACAGGCAAAGGGGAAGGTGTAATAACTTTTACTGGTTGTAATTCTAATTCAGTGCCAGTGGCAAGGTGAGTGGCAGTTCTAGGGGTGTCAATCAATTGATCGTCTTCTTCGATAGACAATACAGTGCTGGTGTCTGTATGAATGGTGGAATCGTCGGTGAACATACCATGTCTTCTCTTTCTCCTAGCTTCCTTCCCCCATCCATGAATTGTCTCCCTTATCCTCTCTGGAATTAATGCAGCCTTATAGTTTGTTCCCATCTGAAATAAAAATAGGAAAGCTGTTATTGCATGAGACATGAAAGTGAACAAAATGATTCACTAAAGCTGTTATCCTTCACTAAAATGATTCACTCCATGCAACTCCATTTCTCAAGCAACACAACACATATTCATTATTCTAAAGACAAGCCATCTATAATTGCACTCTTGTGCAGTGAATAAGTAGTAGTCATGTCTTTAGTTTTGGAAGTCTAAAGTCACATGTACTTGTTATAGGTATGCCATTTATGTGACTTTAGACTTTCGAAACTCAAAACATGTCATATACTCAGACGTAAATTCATACTTCCTTTTTACAATCTAGGTCATGGATTACCTGTGTAACAAGTGCATAAAGTGGCAAGGTGCTGTAGCTGCAAAGAAACTGTCCCGCAAACCTACAAAGTTGAATTCGGGAAAAGATAAAAGGCACATGGTTGATTTAACTAGAAATTCTTGTGTAGACTAAGCCAATATATAACTACCACTGACATTTTACATTAAATAATTGCATAAATTTCTGTGCCAAATAATTGTTTTATATTTAAAATGATGACATGTTAGTTCTTTACAGACTTGGTTTACACAAGAACTCTCTGATTTAACATCATAAATAGAACAAAATAAGAAAGGCTGACATGATTTCTGCATACCCCAAGATTAGCCTTAAATACACGAGAAGATGATTTCTAATAAAGCAGGAATTATATCCGAACTGCCACTGCAGTCAAAAAATACATTTTACTAGTTAGTCAAATGCGAAAATTTAAAAGTAGGAGTGTGTGTAAATCTTTTATGTTTTCCCTGTGGTTCATTATCTCGTTCAATATGGAGATAATGATTCATTACCACAAATATATAGTTGTATCTTATTTTATTTTAACTCCACAATACACTATCCTGCTTACTTTTTTAGTAAATTTGTTTTTGAACAATATATCTTAAATCTTTTCTACAATTCAAGATTCAGTTAAAACTTAAAAGTATTATATTTAGGATTTATTGTTATGCACTATCGATGTAAATATTTTTTACACTATCAACCAATCATGATTTGTCACATCATTAAAAATATTAGATTTTTATAATGATGACTACATTAAAAGTCGCACATAAGATGATTTGTGATTGATTGTCAGTATAATTTTACATTGACAGTGTATTAACATTAAACTCTTATCTTTATAACTCCATCATCTAATTCTACATCTTAACATGGATAAGGAAGTACCCAGAACCAAAAGAATGAAGCCAATTCAAATGCATTCTGCAAAAAAATATATTAAAAGAATCACGAATCAGATGTTGGTAAGAAAATAATAAATTTCAGTAAGAAATAATTGCACAAGATGTAGACAAACCATGGCCAACCTGGAAGAGAATGAAATGGATCAAGAACAGCAATAGTTCAGGCTTCTTAAACCAGAAAAGTTCATCACGAGGCTTCAATTTTGCTTCTGAGAAGAAACCAGTGATTCCTGCATTCTCCAATGCCAAGGTTGCAATAACATGTTGTAGCTTTGTTCCCACCAAAAGAACAAGCTGTGCACGAGGCCATGAACATGAACATAAAATAAATAACATGATACAGTTAATAGAAAATATTGGCAAATAAGAAATTCATGACAAGGCAAGGTTTAGTCCTTTAGCACCCACACTACGGAATATCATGGATACGGAAAAAATAAATAGAAAAGCTTCAAGTAAACTAAATACATAATTAATTTGGAGTTTCATTGTTATGCACTGACAATGTAAAGTTTTTTACATTGTCAACTAATCAGAAATCATGGTATGAATGACTTTTAAGGTAGTTAGAATAAGAGTCAATCATTTTTTCTGATGTGGCAGTTTATGATTGGTTGACAATGTAAAAAATCTTTACACTAACAATGTATATAAATTAAATCCATTATTTTATATGAAAAATTAATTTTGAATACTTACTAATAGGTTTTATGGTTAATGAAACAAACATAATGATTGTATTGTAAAATGTCTCATTAATTTATTTTGGGTATAAAAAATATACCATTTCAGTAAATAAGGCCATTTTTATGCAGGTTCATCAACAAGCATTCTGTTCTATTCAAATTCCAAAGAAAAACCCACCAACTACCAGGTACATTCCCAATCACATGCCATTCATAACATCTAAGTGTCTATTTGGTTGAGATTATTTTCAACGCAACATGAAAATAACACTTCCCAAAAGAAGTTCAGGTTATCCACCACACAAGCATTTGGCCAAATAGGATAAGCAAACAGAAAGGAAGGAAATAACCAAGGTAACTTACAGATATAGGAATGATAGCTATCCAGAAATATAGATTAGATCCTGTGATAGACCCAAAAAACCTAACTGTTAGCCTCAAGAGTATGCAAAGCCAAGTATAATTTGGCCACCATGTTTCAGGTAATCTTACAAAGAAAAGGAAGTGAAGAGGAAGATTTTGCCAAAAGAAAGATCCATAACAGAGAGATTATTTTGGGGAGAGAGCGGTTGCATTGTTAAAATCAACAACAAAGATAATAAACTACTTTTCACCTTGGTTTCAGACAATAGGCTATACCTTTGATGTTGAAAAGCATGAAAGCCACAACAAATCCCCAGAGTGGGCCACTACAAAAGATTTTACAGACAGAATCAGCTTTCAACTTCTTCATGAGAATCAATTTGTGAAAGACGAAAGCAGTAACACTATAAGAAGAATAATATAATGACCCGGATACTTAAATTAAGAAACTATACATTCTCCTCCTTATATATTGACTTTTTGCTATGAATGTGGAATAGAAAAGTAGAACTACCTCTGAAAACACTAAATGTAAATGAATTGGTGATTTTTGTTCAACAATTTATTAGAACAGTCACCTCGGAAGTTAAGATCATGCACAATACATAAAAGTGCACAAGAAATCTTATTATACTAAATGAACAGAAATTGACTTCCAAACTCATGAAGCTGCAATAAAAATTACTGCTGAATCTCAACTAACCTCACACCAACTATCCTTTGGAATTCCTCTTCCATAGATCGAACCATGTAGCTGTGAAAATCATATTTTGTTGTGAGGTTGTGATTCTGCCATGAATTAGGAAAACAGACTGAGTAAAGTAGTAAGCATTCACAAAGTAGTGGTGCAGCATACATACTACATAGTTCCAAGAAACCTGACATACACATACCATGGTGGATTGTTACAAATGTCACTTCAACCAAAGTACAAACACAAAATCAGAAAGAAGAAAAACTAATATTAAACAAATGCATAAAGTTTATTCGTTTTAAATAAGCATATTTCAGTTTCCACTAAGAATGGGAGTTTTTTAAGACAAGATAAGTTTGTAGGTATTAGCTAGCTCATGCATATTGTCACATGGTGAGGTAAGAGTTTAATCAAATATTAGCAATAAACTTAGAGAAAAACATGCAGATACACAATGAGATAAGAATCATATTAGGTAGCTTTTGAATCAAAACAATTTCGACCTCAGACAAATTCTATTGCATTATTGCATACCATTATGAAGCCTTTGCGAAGCGTAAGGTAGTCAGCACGAACAACAGAACTCCCAAATTGTCGGAAAAAACATGTCTACAATGCAATTAGACTTGAATCAGATAGATATACAATCATACTGAATAAGTGGCTCACAATGAAATTTGTCAAGTCCTTCTTACAAATGTATGCTTGTTGACACGGATCTGGATGGTTGAAATGATACATTAATTGGGGAGCAGAGAGTATAAGGTAACAGTAAAATATTCACACAAAGGAAGTTTGGCCTCAAAAAATGTTGACAGTTATAAGAGGTTCGTGCAATTAGCCCCAATGAACTATTATCATTTTGTATTTGGAGAACCACAAAATGAATTCTCATATGTTTTACCACTTCAAAAAAAATTACTCAACATACTTGTTTCCTCAAGAGATGAATTCAGTAACGATTTAGCCAACTCAATTGACCGATGCAGCACAACAAACCCCTCTAGCATAATTGTGTAGAAAAGCAAATTGTTCAAAAGCCAAAAGGTAAGAAGTCTAGCCCAGTTAACCATGCAAAGATATTAAACTCTTTTGAGCATATTTTGATTTCAAATATTCTTCATATCTCCTTTCTTTCATCAAATAATTTAAGAAATTAAAGGCGGGCATGGAACAAACTTACAAACATAAATGAAATGAAACCAAACATGACAGAGATATCAAATATGTAATTACCACCCAAATGAGGGTACTGTTTCTGGCCAACGGATTTGATGTATGGAACTTGACAAATGTTGATTGCCTTCGCATTGTCAACTCTCTTGTGAGGACTGTTGCAACACAAGAAATGGTCAATCAAATCCTAAAGATGGTTTCAATATGAACTACACGACCACACATTTCTGTCAACAACCAACTCTCCCAAAAGCTTAAGCAGTTAGGTAGCGCTACATGAATATTTTTTAATAACATGCCCCCTCAAACAAGAACTCTTTGATCATAAAGTAAGGACAATGCACAAGCGGACAAGCCCACATTACCTTCAGCTGAAATTTAATTTAAATATGAAGAATACAGGGGGCAACTACTTGGTCATAGAAGATCTAACACTATGTCACACACCAACTCTCATGAAACCTTAAGCTATTAGGTGAAGGTACATCTATATCTCAGAATTTCCATCTATCATAAATCATTGAATGATTCATTTTTGGGAGATTTAAATTTTGGTCATCCAAAATGCTTGTTTATTTAATAGAACTTAAGTGGCTACTAAGCCTCTTTTAAATGAGAAAACTCGACGGAAGCTCAAAAGCAAGACCAAAAGTAAAGAAATGGTCTTAAGTTCAAGGAACCTAAATATGTACTCCTTGATGGCATTATGCGTAAAATCCTTGCTGTTAAGGAAGCAGTTGAAGAGCCCAACGTAAAAGAAGCATTGAAGAGGATGGATAATGGCAAAGCAATTGGATCGGATAATATACCAATTAAGGTATTGAAGGGTCTAGGAAAGAATGACATTAGTTGGCTCACAAAGTTGTTTAATGAGATTATGAGATCTAATAAAATACCGGATGAGTGGAGGAGTGCTTCGAGTGTTATTTGTAATAGAATTGTACCACTCAAGCTGAAGGGAAAAAGCTATAATGTATGAGATTGAATGTTGGGCGGTAAAAAACCAACAAGAGAATAAACTCAATGTAGTAGAGATGAGAATGTTGCGTTGGATGAGTGAACATACTAGATAAAATAGGATCAGGAATGAATGCATTAGAGAGAAAGCTAGGGTAACAACCATGGTAGAAAAGATGGTAGAATTTCTCCTTAGGTGGTTTGGGCATGTGTGGAGAAGGCCTGTAGAAGCCCCAATGAAGAGAGTAGAATAGATGGCGGATAACCCAATCGCTAGAGGCAGAGGGAGACCGAGAAAAACTATAGGTGAAATCATTAAGAAAGATTTAGAGATCAATGGTTTGTCTATAGATATGATTTAATATTATAGCGTCATTTGATTCATGTAGCTGACCCTACCTAGTGGGAAAAGGCTTGGTTGTTGTTGTTAAGGAAGCAATCTCATTATTACATGTTTTATGGTATAAGAATTTATTAAGAAAAGGAAGAGAGGTAAAGAAGCATGATTATAAAGTTGCCAACAATCAACATAAGCTCAAAAGGGCCAGGAAAGTGAATTAGGGGGGAGAGAGAGGCCACAATAAAACACAGGAATTGCTTTGGATTTTAATTATATAACATAGATTTTATTACCTACAACTACTACATAAGTGAGAGAAGAGATGCATCACCGTATAAACAAACCTGAATGTAGAACTTTGTATGGTCAATCATAGAAGTGGAAACAACAATTCAAAGGACCTAACAGGATTGCAGAATACAAATAGAAAATCACTATGAACAAGGCAAATTGAGAAGTATTGAGCTTACTAGATATTGAATTGTGCCGATCCATGTGAGCCTCATCCTCCCACACTCTCCAACTGTGAATCTGGTTTAAACTATTAGAGTTATTATGTCAGACAGAAATGCAAAATGATAACCCATGAATGTTTTACCCACTACATCAATATATAGCCACCAAAATAAATAAAACCTAGAAATATCTCAACGATATTGTTTTATACTGAATAACCCAATGGATACTCGTTGACATTAACAATCAAATATAACTACACAACTTTTTTGAGTTTAATTTTAATGCACGTAAAGTTTTTTAAACTATCAAACAATCAGAAGTTTATCACATTTACGACTTTTAAGGTGGTTATTTTGAGAGTCAATCATTTTTAATGACATGACAATGCATAATTAGACTATAGTCTAAAGCTTTTACACTAACTGTTTATTCAAAATAAATCCATTTTTTTATAAAAACTATGCACAACTCATTTTCATATATTAATTTTCATAGGCACAATCTCCATACTAACACTTTGAATAATATTCTCTATACTTGTTTTTGGTATTGCATAAAAAGTTTAAATGCATAGCCTGATCTATATACTATTTTGCATGCCATGTCAGGCCCTACATTTCTCCCTAATTTTGATCAGTTTAACCATTTTGCATGATGATGCTTTTGGACATGATTGACACTCCTTACACGGTTAAGTATCAAAATGGTAGTTTGACTGTTGAACCATTCCTCAAAAGGAAAAGTTCTAATAAGTTCCATAATATTGGTGGAGCACTCTATCAATAACCTTGTGCATGCTAAAGAATGTTCAACAGTAAATAAGCAGTATATAAAGGAATTGAACCTTGTGTATATGCTTTCAGTTAGCATATACAATCTTGTCATAGACAATTGTTTTGTGGCAGTTAATTTTTTCGGTTTTGTTAGGGTAATTTAATCAATATTCAATCTCTTCAACTTAGTACTATCATTTGTTAGACAAAGTAATTCACCAAAAGCTTGCTAAGATCTATAAGTAAAATGAGATAGGCATATGGTAGTCTTTCACTTACAGCAGAAAGATAATACATATGCCTCAAACTACTCTGTATCATTGCTCCAAGCCTCCAATAATGTTTAAGCATAGAAGAGAACAAGAAAATTCAACATGGCAAACCCAAGCAAGTTGATACAGAACATTAATATTTGGCTCATTTTTTGCAGAAATGATAAATGTTTGGAGGTCAGGTCTCATCTACCTATAAAAAACAATATCTCACCTTCACAATTGCTAACAACATTGTTAGGCAACTGTATGATATATGTGTTACTGCCATGACAAAAATGAATCGGTGCAACTGCTCTAGACCTTCATATGAAACAAATGGTTCATAACCCTGAGCAACAAAACAAATTACAAATTGACCTACATTAGTTTAGAGCAGTAAAAGCTAATGATAGTCAAACTTAAAAGTTAAAACATGTAAGGTATATTGCTCATGCCTTTTTGCAGGAACTTCTATTTATGCCATTCAACATCCTCCTAAGTAAGTGTGGGTAAGCAGAAGACATCAATAATTTACGCTTTTGGGAGCCATTCTCTTCCATCTCTTCATCAATCTCAGATCTAGTGCATGGAGCAAAAGCACTATTGTAGAACTTCGATGGAATGCAAATATTGGCTATCATGCTTGAGGTCGCTGTTAATAGGAGTGATATAAATCCAAGCAACATCAACTCTGAAGATAGAATTGCAAAATAATGAGAGTTGATCAGTAAACGAGACGCATGTTATATAAAATTAGCATGATGCAGAAGAGTGAGCAAGAACTAACAGATCAAAAAGAATTCATGTTTATATTTGAAAGGATTTACAGTAGAAATTAATGTACAGTACCTTCTTTCATCTTCTCCAAAGCTGCAAACAATGGTTTTCGATTAGTTTTCCGCAGCCACTGCAGCCCCAGAAAAAACATAACAACACATCAGAATTCATACCAAAGCTAACCATAAAAAACGGCTTATTCAACAATCAACAAAACTGAAAAAGGGATGGTTTGGACACTAGTAAGACAAATATATGAACTAAGACAGAATCAAGCTTTAAACAAAAATGAAAAATATAAATATATACATGCGGGGTACAATTGCATTTTGAAGAGATAGAGAGAAAGCTTCTTTCAATGCCAATTGGTGCAGATCCAGACAAATTAGTTATTATAGACATACAATAAATCCATAAAAGAAGTTTCTTACAACATTTAAATAGTTGTTGGCCAAAATATGTTTTTTGTTTTTGTTTTGTTTTCATTGTTTTCCCCTCTGCCCTTCATCCACTCAATTTCACAAACAATTCTGCTATCAGCTCTCAAGTCAGCCTTAAAAACATTAGCAATACTCACATTGCTTAAACGGTGAATGGAGCGCTCCACAAGCAAAGAGACAGCAACAAAGACGGTCAACACAGTGGCAACAGACCATGTAGGAGTCAAGGCAAGTGACCGTGGTTCTTGTACATTTTCAGCCATTCTGGTGTAACCAAATCAAGGACCAAACCTTGAACAAGACAATTCCTTAAAAAATTTCAGGCCAACTTCTTCATAGGACTTCAAATATGGGTCTCTTAGAAGATCAACTTGAAAATAATACAAACAGAACTTGTAGTGCAGTATTGCTTAATCAACCTATAATAACTTACTTGGATGAAACTGAATCCTATAAATAGAAATCCTATTGGTGGTATCTTTCACCAACAAATATTAGCAATTAGTGATCCTGATTCCTTATTTACACACAAAGATAGGGACGTAGGGCCCAAAAGAGAGCTCCTATTATTTCCAATCTCTTCACCAGATTCCCTTGCCAACACAAACGCTCCATTAACTCCCAGGTTTAAGCATAAGAAACAGATCAATACAATAGCACTTGCCAACAGAGAGAACTTAGGCAAAGCCCCCCAAATGAACCTTGTGGCTTCTCACTGCATATCAAATCTTCCAGAAGAATAAAAACAGAAACACCCCCACAGCTTTTCCAATAGAAAAGATGAGGAGAAGGAAAATGCCTTGGCTTGGCTTGGCTTGTTTTCTCTTACTTTTTTCCAAAGGAGAATAAAAAAGAGCTTTTTATGCTTGCAGAAAGCTATTGTAGACTATTTAAACCAAACCCATTTTCAAATCAAGCTCACATTTCCTCAGAAAAGTTACTAACTTTGAAAAGAAGCTCATTTCAACAGTGTCAAGCAGATTCAGACATATTCTCAAATGAGAGAGGAAAGGTCTCAGCTTTTTTTTTTCCCCAATATCCAACACTGCACAAGTCCCAACCAATCACCTTAACTTAAACACTGTCAGGAATCTAGGAAACTCACATAATGGAAGCTGTCTTGCTATTACAAATGAACTCAGAAGAGTGGAAACTGCAGAGATCTCTCCCTCTCTTTCTCTTTCTCTTTCTCTCTGTGAATGTGTCAGTCACAACACACAAGGTTCAGAGGCAAAACCAAACCACCACAACAGAAGCTAATGCATTGAATGAGTTCACCAAAACTACATTTAAGATTCCAAAGCATTCCCGTTTTCCTGTTAAAATGTTTGTGACACTGGTTAAATGATACTCCATGAATCCATTTTTATTTAGTAAATTCATTACTAATAAAGAATGAGTAGTTAACCTCAAGCAATCAAAGGCAAGGGTTTATTGAAAACTTAAAAATTTCACTGATCATTTCATTAACTACATTATTTCCTCTTAAAATCTTGTCTTTTTAATTCATTCAATAGTAAAATCTTGTCTTTTTAATTATAGATTTTTATACTTTCAACCCATCATAAATTATCACATCATTAAAAAATGTTTGACTCTCAGATAAAACTTAAGTATAATTCCATAGATGCTTTGAATGCTCATTTTCATGACATATATAACAGCTCATCAATACATATATAACAGCTTTTATATATGTTATAACTCATTGAGAAACACCAACTAAAATATCTATTGAAATATACCTAAGTTTTCTTGTTCACTTTTATTGTAACTACATTATAAATCAATCAAATCATGATACCTCATTGATTGAGAATATAAAAAAAATTAAGTAAATATTAATTAAACTCTTAAAAAACATATGTAAAACAAAGTGTTTGGTAACATTGTTAGTAGACTGAAAGGGGCAAAGCGCGTCTTTTTTTCCAGCTGCATTGCCAATGCACACTGTTCACTATTTCTTCACTGGGCCACAGGTCCGCGTGCCATCAAGCAGTATCGGTATCTATCACCATTAGATCATAAAAAAAAAGTATCTATCACCATTTCTTTGACATTTTATTTTTTATTAGTATTTGAGTATAATCTTGATACAGTTTTAATATACAATTTTTTATATTACTAATTAAATAATTATATGTTACTGCACACGTAATTTTTAAAATTGCTATTGTGATAATATATTTTATAATGTAATATTTTATGATTAAAATGAAAGAAAGTATAAGAAAGATTTATACTAAAAATATATTTAAATTAAATCTTTATTAATTATAATTTGTTTTGGTGATTGAAAATGAATTCTGTTTTATAAATAAGTAATACTCATTTAAGTAATGGTATCAATTGTGAAGACATTACACATGAAATACACTCTTTAGATTTTCAAGGTTGGTTATAGATGTCAACTCATTCCACTCCTTTGTGATGTTAGAGTGTTAGTTTTCTTCCAAATCTTAATCCCATACGCAAAGATGTCGGTACCACATATGACATGTCACATGAAACTTTGAATATTCCTACATATATTATTTATATGTGAAATTTAATATTAATATTAGGTTGGATGTGTGACTGTCAGGTTACAAAGTACTCCTTATGATAAGATCTAAATCCAGATAGAGCAAGCAAATTTTGTATGCATATAACTCAGATTGTTGATGTCAACGTACCTTGAAGGCTGAAGCTGCATTCTAAACATTGTTGAATTTTGCATGTGGCAGCAGCCATTATATTACATTCAAAATCACGTATAACAGCACCAATGCCGCAAAATTAATTGTTCACAATCTCCGCTGCATCTGTGATATATTCGATTGGTACTGTGGGTTTGGATTTCTGAGGTTGGAGGCTCGATCTTAATGCAAGATATATAACCACACCCCTTAAGGAGTATTCATCTACAGCATCAATGCAGAGACAAATGCCATGAACCAAAGAGACTAATAAACCTTCTTCTGATCTTCTCTTCCAACCATACCTCCTAAAATTACTCTCACACTAACCAAGCAGAATAAATTCAGATTTAATACTCAAATTTCTACCCTTATCATGTGACTTGAAGTCAGAAAAGGAGGGGGCTTCAAACATAAATGAAAAAAATAAGGATTATGCTAACGAGTGCTCTACTAAGGATATGGGCTAAGGATTCCAATAAAAGAAAATTTTCAATGGAAAACTAAGTATATCACTCTTCAAAATATTAAATATAATATTTTTCAATAAAAACTTTCTTTTCATGATTTCTTAATTAATATCTTAAGGACGCTGATTAACTTTTCTCCAACAAAATAAAGGGGTAAAAGAATCAGTTTATTAATTATTCTTGCTCTCTAATAGGGCCTTGGAGATAGGTAGCCAATTCACACAACTGTACCTACATTTTTCTCACTCATTATTATTGCACATTATTACTAATTGGCTTCAATTACTCCTTAAAGTTCATTCTGAATTAAACATGGGTAAGTAGAACTAGAAAACTGACAAGGAAGCACGAGTAAGAAAAGAAGGCAAAGGGTTAAGAAGGAATTGTGCGGATAAGCGTGAACTGGATGAAAGTGTCAATGAAATGTACATATAACCTAAATTTCGTGAAAAGTATATAATCCATAGAAATCTCCATTTTAGTGAAAGTGATAGTGATGTGATAACATATTCAGCTAAAGATTCTTTTTATATTAAATATTTTTTATACATATTAGATTAATCTATTTTTTCTATCTCAATTCGAACAATTTTTACAATATGAAACTTTTTTTGGTTTTTTATTTGAATCAAATTAATTTAAAACTTGATTTTAATTTCGATATAAAAATATTTTATACTGTCAATCAATCACAAATCATAATATAGATGACTTTTAAGGTGGTTCAAACATTTTTAATGATGTGACAAGTAGGGACGGATCCAGAAACTTTATCTAGTAGGGGTAAGATCATATACTATAAATATTTTTTTATATAAAATATATCTAAATGCATTAGTGATAAAATAATGACATCATTATCACTACTCTCTACTTCTACAAATTATAGTTGCTTTCTAAGTGTCCTCATATTTTGAAATTATATGATTTGTTCATTTTCAATACTGTCAAAAATATATATCTCTAGGTATATGACGAAACAATCATTCAACAATTCATTTCTCATATGATTACGCATTTGACTCCAACAAAATTCATTAGAGAAAAACATTTTAAGTTGTACTGAAAAATAAAAAGAGTGTTATGTAGAGTATAATTGTAATACAATGGGGCAGCCTTTATTTTTTACTAGGGGCAAATGAAATAATCAATTCAAACTTAAAAGGCAAAAAAATTCTTTGCCGGGGCACCTCCATTGGACTGCACCTAGGTCCACCCCTGGTGGCAGGTTATGATTAGTGGACGATGTAAAAAATCTTTATATTGACAATGCATACCAATTAAATCCTTAAAACTTTGGATGAGGATAAATTGCAAAATTTTCTAGACACCAAGTCTCTAATAATTTTTTTTTGCCTAAAGTCCCAAAATTTATAGACACAACCCTGATTTCTATCATAATGCTTTAACAATCCCAACCAAGCCTCAGAATAAAAACAAGAAAGAGAAAATAAAAGTACTACAGATGAAGTGAAAAAAAGACAATTACTACATGGAAGGTCCCATAAAAAATAGCCACTTAATTTAGGGACAATTTAGAGAAGATGAAGGCTAAACCAAATTAATTCTCATGGTCAATCTTGAGGATAAATGACAATATCCATTTAGGAGAGACATAAACACAAACAAGAGATTTATATTTTAAATTTTTATTATTATTTAAAAAAATTAAATCATTAAAAAAAAAATTTATGTTTATCTCTCTACTAAATAAAGAAAAAAATAAAGAAAATAAAATAGAAAGGATTTCCACTCCATGGGACGGGCATGCCATTTATCCTGCCTAGTACATATCTGTTAAGATTAACATTAGAACTGATTTAACCTCTGTTAACTTAGACTGATGTGAGTTAACATTAGAACTAATTTGAACAATATAATACACATATAAAAACCAGACACAATTTTAATTGTCCACGACTTACGCTTTCAAAACTAAATTTAGCGTTTCCTCAAAAATCAATCACCAAAAGAAATATTCTAAGGGTGCTTACTGCTTAGTGATAAACTCGGTGCATACAGCTTAGTAATAAAAGCAATCTCCCATCAGAAGGATGGCAAAATAATAATATTAAATAAGAAAATTATTCCATATATGTTTACAATTTGGAACGGTAAATTTGCAATTACATAAAACAATTTCCACCTTAGTGCAAACCATATCACTAAAACTAAAGCTCAATAAAACAAACCAAAATCCTGCATGTCCTTATTATTTCCACAACGGTATATTCCCTTTATCTTGTCTGCCTCCAAAGATCAGCTGGTGAACTTCACTCATAGCTTCATTTACATGACCGGCCAGAATTGCCAAGAGCAAAATTGATGCATTTGAAATGCATAGTTGTGAGGCACATGAAGTCCCAACATGGAAGTGGCCAAGGGAGGAAAAGATGTGAAAGGAAAGGGGACATGATCTCTTCAACTTATGAATCATTTGTTGGGACCAGCTCAGCAGAAAGAAGCTGATCAGACGGAACCTTAGTGGCTGGATCCTGCTCAGACGAATCACTATCACTATCACTGTCGCTATCAGGGGTCATAATCTCTCCGTATGTATTATCCCCCCTGTTTGGAAGTTGGTCGGTAGTTTCTCCCTTCAACTCATTCTCACTATATAAATCCCTTTGAACAGGTAAACTTCTTTGCTGTTGGGATGAAAGAACATTTGCGATAGCTTTAATAGCTGCAGATGCCTGATTGCCATCAACTTCTTCATCAATGTCCAACCCATTAACTTTAGGATCCTCGGACGAGTCATCCTGACGTGGAGGCTGAACAAAAAAGGGGATTTTACCCCTCTGCCAGTCATGAAGTACCATCTTTGCTGCAGTCATCAGGTCAGGCTCACCACCCTGAAACAGCCATAACAAGTAACAGACACACTAAATTCTGTCACCATGTCTCCCCAAAGCAAAAAAACTTCAAGAAAAACACATCGCTGGAATACCAAAATGAAACAATTTGGCATATTACTGTCAAAGAAAGAGAAAAAATAGGGATTGAATAGCAGCACTTTCCCCTAAACGGAGGAGAATCTAAAGCAATCAGAGGATAAAGACATGAAATAGGTGTTGCTTTGGTTCATAGTCAGTCAGGACACAGAATTGTAATCCCATATACAGAAGAATACTCACAAACTTATCTAGTCTTGGCCAAATTAAGGAAAGCTAGAGTATATTAATAGAGCTGGAGATCAACCTCAACAACAATGCTATAATGAAATAACTCAACAACAATGCTATAATGAAATAACTTCCAAATATAGTTCAACTCAAGAAGAATACCTTCAGAAGTTTGCCAGTTGATTTGCAAAGCTGAACTAGGAAGTCATTTTCATCTTCCCTGATGACAATAAAAGATATTGTTGAAATGAAAACCAATAGTTTTGTTGAAATGAAAACCAATAGTTTTGCACATAAGATATAATAACACATACAGAAAAGCAAATCAAGGTGAAATAATTATAAACTGCATGTAATAGTCACATGATGAACGATCGTATCATCACCAACTTATTGTGCATAACCTGTCAGTAGAGGCTAAAACTATGGGCAAGGCAAACGAAAAAATCTTAAAAAATGCCTGCACAGAAAGATATGTAAACATTTTATGAAGAATCGAAGATTCAGATCAATTGAACCAAAAAGTTGTGGCGTGATATAATAGGTTCAGCTTTAATCCACTTCTATTATTTTCAATAGTCTAAAGTTTTCATGAGGGCTGATGGTATGTTGTTCTCTATCAACTACAATAGCACAGATCTCTTGTCAGTGTCAAAGATTGATTGGCAAACTTTGGTTAATATCAGCAAAACAAGTATACAGAAGGCGGACACACTTTACAAGATCTAATTGTCATCATTAAGTTCAGGAAACAGAACCATACCACTCTTTTATTCTGTATGCTCTTTCCAAGTGCTCCTTCTTCACACGTTTCAAAACCTCACCTATATGCTCCGTAGCATCTTCCAAGTTTGTCACACGTACCTGGAGATAAAACGAGTGTTTGTCCTGACTATGATAACATATGTACCAAGTACTGACTAATATGCAAAAACTAGATGCCACAGACTTCTACTACCAAAAGCAAGCAGCAGAGTAAATTATACAACCAGGTAGATTGGTTTACACCATATAACCAAATATTCGCATTCTTTTCACTTGTATAGCAAAAAAAAAAAGCACTATTAACAAATTAACATTCAAAAAAACCATTTGAACAATATTTTCTGTATTAAAGCACATGACAACCAAAAGTAGGTTAAACAGGAAGAAACCTACCACACCCTTTAGCACAACATCTGTTTCAGAGTCTTTGTTGTGGTAGACAACACCTGGACAATCAATCAAAAAGATCCTCTTTGTAAGAGTTATATACTGCCAGACTTTTGTTTCCCCTGGAATTGGAGCAACCTTGCAGACCTAAAACACAATAAGTAGACACATGTCAATTAACATGTTCAAATGCTTATTCCACAACACAACATTTAAACTTCAATCCGAGAGAGGGTGGGAAAACATTTGTGCTGACTTTTATTCTTTCATTAATTTCCAATCAAACGCTTCAACAATGATAGCTCAAGCAGAAAATTCAAGGAGAAAGAAATATTACATTCTTTGTACGCAAAGTATTAATCACCGATGACTTCCCAACATTTGGATATCCAACAAATCCAACAGATATTGCTTGCTTGTCACTTTTCAATCGAGCAAATTGTCTCAGCACAGATAGAAGTGAACCCTAAGCACAACAATGACTAATAAGAAAATAGCAAATCATTGCATGTATACAGAAATAGTTAAAAGAGAGGAAAGAAAGGTTTGCCCTCTCCAACCTCAGTGATCTTATTTTTCTCATAAATTAAAAATTAAAAACATACTACAGCCATACAGCAAATTGGCAGATCAATTGACCAAATTCTATAAAGATAAAGTCGAGTATATGAATCATAGATACCTTCCCAAAGGACTTGTTAATGCTTGCGTGAAATGCTAGAGTTGGATATTCTTTTGACAAAACTCTAAGCCATCCTTTTGTTGCCCAAGCAGGAATCAGATCACACTGAACAAAACACGAGGATTTAAAATGTTCTATATCACGTAATATTAATTTAGGGTATTAGCAACATTTTAGAATAATGCCAAGGACAAAAATTGATGGAATTTACCTTGTTCAATAAAAGCACCATGTGCTTGTGCTTGCAATTTTCCTTCAGATGTTTCTCCAAATGGTAACATCTTGTGCCTTGTGGGTCCCTTGCATCTATAACCTGCATTAGGATACATAAAATATTCAAACTCCAAGGTGATAATCGAAATGTATAAGACAACTGCAAGGCATCTGGAAGTCAAAAGAAATCTGACCTGCCATGGATTCTTCAGCCTAAACAAGCAGAAAAGTAGCATGTAAAGGAAAATGCTTAAACAAGTGGTATACATTAGCTCTCGAAGTTTTATATTCTGTGCCCCTTGTATTGCCAATACCATGACAGAACTATTCAAATTTAAAAATAATGTTTATATTGACACTTGACAGAGCGAGAATAGACGATAACATGCAGGTTTGCAGCAGAAATGTCCATCCTAAAGCACCTTTTTAACCTTATGACCCAAAATCATATTATCTAAAGGAAACACATGCGTGCTTGTGACAACAGAATCAGTCAACATAGACATTATAATGTGAAAATCTCAACAAAATCTGAGCATAAATTAAGACTCTACCTGGATGACAACATCCGAAGAATCTATCACTTTGTAGAGCTCACCCCATATGCGTTTACTTTGACCTTTTTCGAACATATTATGCCGCACTAAATCTCTAAATCCATCTCCTTCATTAGCTTCTGAAGATGCACTATACTTCTGTTCAAAAGCCTCTGGAAAGTAATGTCGGAAAAAAATCAGATTAAGTACAGCATTATTTGGTAGAAGAAATTATCATTCACCTAAATCAAGCATTCTAACAAAAGAAACTAAAAGTAATAGATAAATTAAGTACACCAATGGACAAAAACAAGTAACAGATTAACCACTTAATGATAACTAAGCTGCCAATTAATCATCCCATATACATAAATGACAGAGAAATCATTATTTTTACCTTGAGAGCCATCAGCTTTCTTAACTAAGGAATCATAATCAGCTGCCAAGAGGGTCGGGCGCTTTCTTTTAGTCTTCGGCCCAAATGCATCCCCGAAAGGCTCTCTATCAAGTAGGTGAACCCTCGCTTGCTACAATCAAAATACATATATCAGCTTTTTTTTAAAACTCATTCACCAAGAAAATAAAATGCTTGCAACATATAAAAGTATCTTAAAAAAAACCTTTTGGCGATCGTTGAGGAGTGACAAGGGCAGTTTCTTCTCCTTCAAAATAACATTATAATTACTCGACATTCGGCTCTGCAGCTCTTCCCTGAAGAACTCGAGCTCCTTCTGGTTCACAACCCTAGTGTTGCCTATCCATTAGGCAACAAAAAGTGTCAACAACACAAGAAAATTTCAATCCACTTCCATCTTCCATACATTTGATATATAATAATTCCACAAAATAAACAAGACTAAAATTAATTAAAAAACAGCTCATTTATGTTAGGATTAGCTTATTTTGTATTCAAACCAGCATATATGTTTGGATTAGCTTATCTTATATTCAAAGCAGTTCCTCCTAATTAACAACCCTAGTGTTCCCTGTCCATCTCCATCCAATTCCATCTTCTACACATTTGAGAACTAATAATTCAAACAAAAGATAAGAGCACATTAGGATAAAAAGATTAATTAAGTGTTTATGCAATAAATTTTTTTTCAAATAAGCTAAAAAGAGCTTATTTTCATATGGTTCTCTCACAAGCTTATTGAAATAAGCTAAACAGAGCTTACAGTAATACCATCCTAAACTATTTTGATAAGTTATATCTATAAGTTTATTTGCATAAACAATTTTCATAAGCTCTTTATAAACTCTTAAACGCACCCTACAAATAATTAGAAACAGCTTATTTTTTGTTTGCATTAACTTATTTTGTATTTTAAAACAGCATATAATTAAAATCTTACAGAGAAAACAAAAAAACAATCTCTAAAAACGAATCTAATAAAAACATGCACTTATATACGATACAATAATAGAGCAAGTAGTTAAAGTCATTCATGAAGTGATTGAACTGACCGAACCATCTGCGATCGGGTTGGATTCGGGTGGAGGGAAGGTCCTGAGATTGGAACTCGTTGGAGAGGATCTTGCCCTTGCGGTTGCGAACGGGTCGGGTTTTGTACATCTTGAGGCGGCGGACGGTGGAGGCGGAACGCGACTCCTTCTTACTGGAGTCATTGCTCCGGTTGACGTCGAGAGAGTGCTTCGGTTTTCCAGACACGTTCACTTTCTTCTCCTTCTTCTTCGCCATTGTTGCTTTTTTGCTATGCAGAGAGTGAAATTGAATGATGAAATGGTTCCAACTGAAAAGAAACAATGGTACCGCCAAAGCAGAGTTGGGATTAGGGTTTTTGCAGAGACAAGTGGGAAGAGTTTTTTTTTTTTTTTTTTTGCTTTTTTTGTTTGTTGTAAAGGATTTTATTGGAGGCCCAATGTTAGTGGACCTGGGAGCCCAATTAGAAAACAAAATGTTTCAGGAACCAGGATTGACCCCACTAGTTCTAACTGAATAGGGTGTCTTTCGATAAATAGCTTAATTAAATCCTTATTCAATAAACATTTTTTAAAATAAGTTAAAAACAACTTATTTTCATAAGCTTTTCTGACAAGCTTATGGAAATAAGCTAAAAAGAGTTTATGGGAAGATCATAAATTATTTTTGTAAACTATTTGTATAAATTTATTTCTATAAGATGTTCTCATAATTTCTCTATAAGCTCTTCCAAACACATCCTACTAAAGTTTAAAAGTTCATTTGAATTCCAACATGTTGGTCCTATTAATAAAACATTCATATAAAATTTTGGTAGTCCTAATTTTGAGTTTAATTTTATATATTGTCAATGTAAAAATTTTTATATTGTCAATCAATCACAAATCATCATACATGTGATTTTTTAGATATTTATATAACAGAGTCAAATATTTTTAATTTAACAGTATAAAAAATATTTACAACCTAGAATTTTTATCCATTTGGCCCATTGGGGTGTTGTTCTCTATAGGTTTATTTTTGGTATTGATCTTTATATTTTTATTTGGATTTTGTTACTGGTGGCTTCTAGGGTGAGGGAGCAACTAAGTCCCTCACCCATGAAGGAGCAATTCTGACTGGATGTAACAGGTAAAGCTACATTGAATCTTCCATTTTTACCCCTTCCTTCACCACCACCCCAACCCAACCCTACCCCTTTTCCTTTTCCCCTTCCCCTTCTCCGAAACCACTTAAACACAGTAATGGTAGCAGCAAACCAAAATGACTTGGCCAAACACAGTGATGGAGCACAGAGAAATTAAAAACATTGAGAAATGACTTGGCTATTTCTCTCTTTACCAATATTAAAATCAACAAGAAGCAGCAGCAGCGGAGGTCGGAAAACACTCATCTCGAGCTAGTGGCGCTCGCAACCACGTGCGACTAAGAGGTGGTGGAGACTGGCGCGGAGCCGAACTCGTGCGATTCTGGGCTGAACAGAGCACGCAGCTGGGGACACGGCTCTGATGTGTGGAGCTTGCGGCAAATGACGGCTGGATGATGATGTGTCTGGTGCGGTGGTTCTGGCAGGGGTTCTGGTGTGGCGAGGGAGCTCGTTAGAGTCGCTGCTGAATCTGGGGTTGTACGACGATTGGATGAAGTTGCGACGGGGAAGGCCGAGGTGACGCGTTCTGCGTTACAAGAAAGGGGTCGCGTCTCAGAGGAGCTGGAAGGAGCAGCTATGCGTAGTGGAGTGGTGGTGGCGGAGCTCGCGACGGCTGCTGCTGTGTAGGGAGCTCACGGTTCTACTGAGCAATGATGGATGGAGACTGTGCTGAGGACAAAATTGTCATATACAAAAAAATAGCATGAATTTCATTAATAATATAATCGGGAGATCAAGTCACCCTAGAGTCATTAGAGCCACCCATTTATTTATCTATTATATCCAACGGTCAGAATTGCTCCCTTGGATGCTCCCTCACCCTAGAAGCAACATTTGTTACTATAGTTAATTATTTTTAGATTTTAGTTTCTCTAATTTTTACTTATTAAAGTATTATTCTCTATTTTTTATGTAAGATTGACTCATAAGTTTTGCTTATCGGTTTATTTTTTTCCCCGTTTATAGAAGGAGTAAGCGTAAAAAAGACATAGCTACGAAGCTATTATTATATGATTAAAAAAAACACCTATAAGATCCTGAAAGAGGATCTCGTCACAACCCTCTGGAACTAAGATTAAATAAACGATAAATATAAGGACCAAGAAATATTTGTTGAAATTAACATAAACGAAGAACGCCTTTATGATCATTGATTCATGAGTTCAGAACATCAAGCATGAAAAGTGATGTGTTCCATTTTTGGACGTGATTCTTGAAGTATGAATCAAATAATCATTGGTTTAATGTACACATGTACACTAGGGGAATAGAATCTTCCTTCTTTCTCTTTCTCCTTAGATGAGATAATATGATTATATTTTTGGATACACAACATAGACATATATTTGTAGAGAAAGACCTATCCTTTCATGGTTATTCATGAAAGGTTCTAATGATAAGTAACTACACTTTCATAGTTATTCATTTATAAAAGGTTGCAATGGTTCCACTCATCAAGGACCCACTCAACTAGGTTCACACCTTTTCACATATAGCAACATGTTTTTTCAGCGGTCATTTATCACGAAGTGGATTCCAAGAAACATCAAATTACCATTCTACCAAAATCTATAAACCAAATCAATGGAAGTCCAATATTAGAAAACAAATTTTTTTTCAAGAAGGAAAATGCTTGGTCTATCACATTTCTTACACTAGTGACATACATGTTTGGAAAAGATAGATTTTTTTCCATTTCAACTGTTTTTTGATTAAAAAACTGTTTCATATATAATATATCATGTTTGGCAATTAACTTAAATTTATAGAAAAGTTTTTTTGGGGGGGAAAAAGGTTATTTTATGTCATCTAATTTGTTTTAACTTATGATTTTTGATTTGATTATTTTTCGTGCTCAAAACTTTCTTCCCTATTTATCTCTACAAAATTAACTTCCAAACAAGTATTATTAAATTATACAAATAACTTCGTACCCCTTTTTTCGTAATTTACTATGTAAAATTGATTTTTTATGCACCATCCAAACGAAATAGATTTCTTAAAATCGATTTTCAACAAATATACCCAAACAAAACAGATTTTAATTATAATTGATTATCAGAATAATCCCAAACTCACCGTAAGAGTGGAGGTATGCAAAAATCCCAGTAGGCCCAACTGTAATCAAATTTTCAGAATTGTGTAGACGTGATGTGATGTGTAATTAACATTGTGTTTGAAGAATTAAACAAGCTGCTACTACAACTAATATTAGATAGGTCAATTGAAAAAGAAAATTATTTACTTAACCCTCCATTTGTTTTCTCCTTCGCCATTTCAAACATCCAAAAGCTAAAAGAAACATATCATTTATTTAACCTTTCAACCTCTTCTCTTTCCCTCCAATTATTTATCATCAATATAAGTTTAATTTCTGCTTGTTCAAATAGCTTCAAAACCAGCAGTCACCATATATATGCTGCTAAGATATTGCTCGCTCAAGTCTAAACTCTTCTTTATTCTTGTGACTAGTTTTGTTGAGGAAACTCAAAAACCATTGAACAGAAAGTTTGGGAATTCTTTCAAGAGTCTGCCTATCCACATAATAAAGCCCAAATCTTGTGCTATAGCCATCTGCCCATTCAAAGTTGTCCAACAATGACCATACCATATATCCTCTTACATCTGCACCTTTCCTACACATAACAAAATTAATGTGTGTTTAGGTAAACAGCTTATTTAAGCGCTTATTCAATAAGTTATTTTTTAAATAAGCTAAAAACAACTTATTTTCATAAGCTTTTCTGACAAACTTATGGAAATAAATTAAAAAGAGTTTATAGAAAAATCATAAATTATTTTCATAAATTATTTGCATGAGTTTATTTTTATAAACTATTCTCTTAAGCTCTCTATAAGCTATTTCAAACAGACTCGTCCTTGTCAACAAAGTAATGAAACATAGCCTATAAAAAAATGCTGCTACTCATATATTAATCCATGTCACGCACCTTATGGCTCTTAGCAGAGATGCAAGGTAGGCTTCATGATACTCTATTCGTTTGAAATCTTGTAGAAGATCATGCATTGTCACATCCTGTTTGGGAGGTGAAGAATACCCTGAAACAAATTTTGTGTAACCATCCATAATTTGTCAATTAAGTCATAGCATGAAACACAAACTTACATAACAAAAAGCAAGCTTCTATAGTCACTATTCTTTGTATTGAAATCAAGGTAAGTGTTTGATGTTGTACTACTCAATTGATCAAGCAACAAAGCTGGTAGAAAACAAATTGGAAGAAAATGACATCATCTAATGTATTCACCCACCATTTTCTGTAATATACATGACCATGTTATGATATCTTATCTTAATGTAGTCCACAATCTTCTCAATGCCCCTTGGAACCACAAAGAACCTTGGCATTCCTGTCTGTTTAAAACCATAGAAATCGTATCAAATATTATGTTCAATAATTAATCCTTTATCAAACATTTGAGTAAACAATACAACACAATGATAAGAGCAGCTACACTTCATCAAGGTACCACATCACCAATTGGAATGCCATCTCTCAATCCAGTTGTTTCCGCAAAGCCTCGTATTGGATGATCTGCTCCAAGAGGACAAGCGGAATGGGAGCAGTCCTTGACATAGAGAGTTCCATAGTGATTTATGCCAATGAAGTCCAGGCTCCCTTTTAAGAGACTCTTTTCCTTAGGGGAGAACCTTGGCAACTGGCTCCCAAGAATAGATCTCATCTCGGCAGGGTACTCACCAAAAACTAGGGGATCTAGTAACCTGATTGTCAAAAAAAATGAAAGGATATTGTGCTGCTAATTCCACTCATTAATAAATGTACATAATAGTTTATGTAGGCATGCTTGTCATGACTCATAAGCAAAGCAATTAACTTGTTTTTCCTTTTATAAGACTATTGCAGGTATTAACTAAGAAAAGGAAACAGTACTTCTTAATAACTTACCAGCCTATGAGAAAAGCCAAGGCCCTATTCACAGCTTGTCTATCACATTCTTCATCTCTGAGAGGTTCATACATGAAGGCAAATGCAACAATGCCAATAGTTCCACCTTGCTTTGCCTGGATCAAACACATTCTTCATTAATGTTTGTTGATTAAACACCCATCTTAGCCTTTCTTAGAAAATGTGACAACCAATGCCTTCAGTTTAGGCCCATTTTTTGTTACCTGAAAGTGCTTGCGGTATAATTCAACAGCCTTGGCATGTGACAGTAACATATTGTGCATGACGATGAGAGGCTCAACATCAGAGTTACCAGTAGAACAATTTCCAAAAGGCGGGGAACAATGACCAGGGGGATATGTTCCCCTTATAAAAGCCATGTCAGCAACCAGGTTCGGCTCATTGATGGTTATCCAGTACTTTACCCGGTCTCCAAAGCTCTTAAAACAAATTTCCGCAAAATGAACAAAATCTCTCCTACAACAAAGGAAGTATAAAGTTATCAGAATCTTACTGTTCTCTTAGCTTAAACTTATGGACTAGGATTAAGCATGAGAATTCATCAGCTTACAGGACAATTCATTGAATAAGTGACGAACTTTCAAAAACTTAGCATTATATATTATATACTGTTGGAGTATAAAAATGAGAGCATTGGATTTACTGTATTAGGGGACTAAGCCAACCACCATATATTTCTTCCAGTTCTTGTGGCATGTCATTATGGTGAATTGTCACAAATGGCTCAATCCCTGGATTATGCACACCATGTACAGATTTAGGTACAGGTAAGGACAATGTCATACAAAGACTGAATATTATTTTATTATCACTTAAAAGTCAAAACATATTATCATTTTGGAATACAAAGAACCAAGTGGACAGTGGACACTGTTACTTCACCTCTATGCAACAGATTGTCTATAATCTTGTTGTAGAACATAATCCCAGGTGGATTTATGTCCCCATATATTCCTCCTGTTACAACTCATCAAGATTTTAAATTGAGCAGATAATTTGAAAGATAAGATTGTGGGAACTAGTCATGTGAATTGTGAAATACTTACTAGGTAGAATCCTTGCCCATGAAATTGAAAACCGATATACATTTATCCTAAGAGAAGACATCAATTTGATGTCTTCCTGTCAAGTGTCAAGGACAATGTTTAAGAAGAGAGTCAAAACTACTAGTCAATGTATATAGTAAAGGCACGTAAAAGGTGAAGCTGATATCATATTAGTATTACCAAACAGCGATGATAATGGTCATCTGCTATGTCCCCATTATCATTATTTTTTATCTTTCCTGAAAATTTATCAAATCACATAGTGTAGTGATTATTCATGTTCATCGTTATTATAATTTTATAATTGTATGCAAAACAAACAATCAAAATAGACTGAAGTGAGATAACCAATCACCATTTACCTGGAGTGTGACTAAAAGCATCCCAGTTGCTCAAACCCTTACCATCTTCAAGAGGTGCTCCTTCAATCTTTTTGTGTTTTGAGAAAGAAAAAAAAAATTCCATTAACAGAACCAACAATTTTTATATATTTCAGGAAAAAAAAAAATTATGTAACTCCATCAATCTTAATATATTTCAAATTTTCAAGAATAAATAAACCAACTCTTAACATATTTGAAAGTAGAGAAAGCAAAAGTGTTGAGGACCGGTATCCTGGATTTAGGCCCAACATGAGCAGCCCAACACTGGTCAACTCAAATTGCAACTCTAAGCTGCCCTGCACCTTACGACTAATTACCTATATAATAATAAGAAACTACTATGATCAAGGTCAAATTGGTCCCGACAAAAAAATATAGTGACATTTTGGTCCCTGAAATATGAAAAGTATCAATTTGATCCTTAAAAATATAAATTACAGGTCAAAATAATTTCTGATAGGACTAAAGTGTCCCTAAAAATGATTAATTTAACCCGCATTTTATATTTTTGAAGACAAAATTAATATTTATCATTTCTTCGGAATCAAAATATTACCGTATTTTTTGACAAGGATTAGTTTGGGCCTTTATTCGAAACTACTATATCTTAACAGAATTTTTCTTTATGAGAATATATCTAGGGGTCACATCTCTCTCATAATTTTTTATCCTATAACTATATATTTTCAGATACAATTTGACTCTTCAGGTATGCATCTATTCACATATCTTCTCTCTAGTGCACATTCCTAACGTGAGCATCAGAGTGCCAGGTACAACCCCACTATGCGGTTGTTGTTACGACACAAGGAGGAAACTACCTTCAACAACCGCTCAGAGGCGAGATCAGTTAGGAGCCTCTGATTTGTTTGCTTGTAATACTTTGTTTATTTACTTATTGATCATAGAAGATGAATATGTCAATCACCAAAAAAAAAAAAAGAAGACGAATATGTCAAGTGATTGTTTTTTTTTTCTTTTATACTTAGGAGGATAACTGGCCTAAAAGGTTGTTAAGGCTCTGCTCTTCCCCACTAAGTAATATGGAATCCATAAAGACATTGTGTGCTCAATGACTTATAGCCTTTATGTTTTGGCGTTAGGAGATATCAGAACTGGCTTTTGTTGGAAGCAAGGTTTGGGATGCTTTGAAAAAAAGCTCATTGGAATTCGTGTTTCTCCGTTTAAGTTTGAAAAGATCTAAAACAAACATAGCTTTAAATACTTTCTCTTTATCTTGAAGTAATTTTGAAATGACCAATTACTTGGACATCATAGTGCAGGATATTGAGAAAATGCTTGATTATAGGAAATATCCCAGAATATATTGGGATAATAAAAAAACTGAAAATCTCGTAAGTAGTTCAACAGGTGATTTTCAATACTTTTAACAACTTGATACATTACTTTTGAGGATCATGTTCCACTTGAGAAGATTCATTAACAAAATGATCCTGGTATCAATTCATTGTTGTCTTGACCATCTTTATTTATAATGGACACTATGTTCATAATAACTTATAATGTATAATTTTATCTGGATCTGAAATATAATTTTTCTCATGTTCAAGTTTTGATAGTCATCATGGTAAATATCTTGGACTGGGTAATTACTAATTAGCATGAAACTTCCTTTCAAAAGAGTGAAGGTAAACAGCAAACTGAAATGTTGCTCGTACTCTAGCTGACCCCGGAAATTAACACAAACTTTTTATTGTGGTTTAAAAAGGAAAAAAGAAAGCGGGCAGCTACATTACCCTCTCCTTATTTAAAATAGCTCTAAATCTATGAAATATTTTGTGGAACAGAACAACTTATCTACCTTGATCTTATTTCTGCCCAACTTCACAGAAAATGTAGCATCAAATTAATAGTTTGCATAAGCCAAAAAAGGGGAGAATATGAGCAGTAGGGTGCATCAGGTTACCAACTAGTAATTATTTCGGTATTATTAGTCTTCTAATCTCCCCCAACGAATGTACTTTATCTTGAAATTCTTATGAAAAAATGTCAAACATACTTGTATTTTCTCTATTAGAAATGCTAGCAAAACACACTATTTAACATAATCTTTTTAATATATTCTCTATTATTGAGTGTATTTTATGTGGAACCCACTAAATTATACGAGCTCACTCTTTATTAAGTGAGTTTTAAATGAAATCCATCCAATAATAAAGAATGTATTGAAAAAAGTGTGATAAAAAGTATGTTCCTAACATTGCTCTTTCTCTATACATTAATTTTTAAAATCGAATGATTGTTGCTCTAATGACTGTGCGTCTCTTATGCACTTCTAAATATAGAGCGTGATCACATGATCTCGTATTTGACTTTGCTTGCATAATAGAGAAATTTGTGAATGCCGAAGGAAAACCATAAAGATAATTTATAAACACTGCATGCACAACACAAGAACATGAAGCTGAAGATAAAATGTTTTTTATTAACCTTTTCCTTATATAAAACAAATTCATTTCCTTATCTCCGTTTTTGCAGACATTTGAGTTTCAATGGCTTGAGTTGAGTGGAATGATACCTGTATCTTTTGCCCTACTTAACAAGGTGTACTTCATGTAAGTGGATGGATTGAATAACACGTGTAATTCGAATATCTCATTCTCATTTATGATGCAACAAAATTTCTTTAAATAATAAAATGAATAAAGAAACTAACTCTTGCTTATCTGAAGGCAGAGAAAGCAAAAGTAAACAAGTACCTGGTAAGAAGAAGTGCTTGTTCCGAAGAGGAACCCTTCTGGGAATTGAGATCTTCTGATTCCACCTTCAACTTCATAGGAACTTTGGACATGAAAATTAACACAACAAAGCAGTATCAAAACAATGCTCAGCCGCGTTTCTAGCATTTTCATTTGGGTTGTAAGATTAGTCATTACTGACTTAGCAAAAACATTCAAAAGCAGATACCGCTGAGGGTGTTACTCACATTTAGCAGTTGAGATTAATAATATATGGGCAATATTGAATGAATAAAATATCCGTCCACTGTTCCACATCGGAGGATATAAATATAAATATTTATCAAACATATATGACTTTGAACCCAACTAATTTGGAGCTTGTACTCATAAGTCATAATGAGTTAGCTAGGGGTTCTTTTTTTTTTTTCTTTTATGAAAAAGGGAAATATATATATATATATATATATATATGGGTTAAATATGTTTACTCTCTAAAAAATGAGCAGATTTTAGTTTTGGTTCTTGTAAAAAAGTTTTCTTTGATTTTCATCTCTCTAAAATATGAAGTTACTAATTTTGGTTTTTATAAAATGAACAAATTTTGGTTTTGATCTCCGTAAATTGTTTTTTTTTTTGTTTTCATCCCTTTAAAATTTAATATCACCATTTTTATTCCCTAACATTCATTTGAGGGTGAATAAATATAATTCATTTTAGGGTTTCAAGGAAAATTTTAGGGGAATCATATGCTAACATGATACCACAGTGAGTGTCACTTGGGATGACTATATAATCTTTTGTTAGATACATAAATAATTAATGGATGTCACATGACAGTAAGGACCAAAAATAGTGATTTTATAATTTAGAAGGATAAAAATCAAATAAATTTCTTTATAGGGTTCAAAATCACAATTCGCTTATTTTATAAGGATCAAACCTTATATATTTAATGTTATATCATATATTAAGTACTTTATCTAACATACTAATATATAAAGTCCCACATATATATTTTGAATAAAATATCAAACATAAAACATATATATAAAAGCTAGTAAGAAATCACTAACAAGTCTCACTTAGATTAGTAAATAAAGTATGCAAGTAAATAATCTACTTAAAAAGGAGAAAAGTTAGGTGCAATTTAATAGGAGACTTTAAGCATTATTTTCCGATGGAATATGATATGTATAACAGTTTTTACACATATTGTATTCCTATTGAAAAACAATATTTAAAGCTCTATCGAATTGTACATGCGTTTTCTCCTATTAAAAAATTTGGGGTGATTGTCACGTGCAAATATTACCCTAAATTGATAAATATTTTAAAAAATGTCAAAGTTTGAATTTTGAAGTCATCACTTTGAAGAGAGTTTTACATAACCATCATCCAATCTTAAGATTAATCTCAAAAGCTTGTCCGTAGGATATTCATTGAAAGATTGAAAGATAAAAAAAAAAAGATTATATGATATCCTTTAGATAGTAGGTATCATATCCTTGATTATATAGCTCAATCAAATAATAAAAATTTAATCCCATATAATATTAATATGATTCAATTAATTAAGATAATATATTCTAATTAAATTTATGATATTTAAATTCTTTACTTTCAGGATATCATAGGAACGCCTAAAAAAAAACTATGATGCCACGTTGAACACGAGGAATGGGGATAAGATATGATAAGATTGTGATTGTTGGCTTATTGCGTTGTGTACGCATTTATTAAATAAATATTTGTAGTAGTTATTATAATTATAGTCAGAGGATCTACAGAACACTTGAAAGTGACAGGAGCTCAACTCCAGCTAGAGATGACAACGGAACCGGAATACGAGTAGCATTCCTTCCGTTTCTGCATTTGCGGAATGAAATCCTTATCCGTCCTTATTCGTTATCCGTGTGAGTATTTTATGGGCGGGTATTTAACAGGTTTTATGGATATTCGTGGGTTTGTGGATATCCACGGATTATTTTTTAAAAAAAAATTATTATTTTTGCTTGAAAAATTATTAAAATATGCGTAATTTCTATTAAAATAACTATGTTCATACAAATAGATGTTACGAAACTAAGAAAACATTATCCAATTACAAAAGTTACTAACAAGAGTAATCAAATATATTTGTTTTCTCTAAAAATAAAAGTTACAAAAGCTAGGATCAACTTAAAACACCCTTGAATTATGTTTTCTCCTAACTTAATAATAGCTCAACTTAATATAATTAATATTAGTAGGTATTTATTTTTCCATTAGTATTAGCTTTAGTAAGGAAGGATGAGAAATTAGGTTTAACAATTAGTAGATATATATAATAAAGAGTATTATAATAATTTAAGTAACGGGTGCAGATATCCGCGGGCACGGGTAGGGTGATACCTGCCCCCGCCCCGTTTGTAAGCGGGTATTGAAATTACCCTTTTATTTTATCCGCGGGAACTCGTTTAACTACCCGTCCTGTGCTCGTTGCGGATTTTATCCACGGGTATCTGCATATACGAATAAAATTGCCATCCCTAACTCCAGGAACATATACAAAGAAAACTCGAAATTACTAATTACATTAACCAAAAAAATATTAACAAGATTTATACTAAAATGTTAAAAAAAAAAAAAGTACCTTCTGAAAAAAATTATAAACGCCAAAAAAAATCCTTATTTGCTTGAGATTGTCGTGGATATTGTGTCGTGGTGTTTCATAATTCACAAATTTAGGATGAAGATCTTCTATTTCATTTTATTGTCATATTTTCTATTCCTTACTAATATGATAATTTATCACTTAAAAAAATAAATTAATAACATCTCATTAACACATCTGTTTATCCTTAACTTTCGATTGGTATATTATATCGAGATAACATTTTTAAAGACAACATTTTTGTTCCCTAAAGTGGTTCTAGAATAGGGCTCAAAGGTTGTGCATATAGGTGTAGCCGATCATACCTTCATTGCCATTATCCTTAAATCATTTGAGGAGGGAGTGCAAGATCATTTTCCACCAAAATCCTCTGATTCCTTAGCATCTCTCCTTCCATCTGCAACTGTATCTCACAATCTAGCCTCAGTCATGCAGGGTAATTGATCAAATTGACCCAATTTTAGGAACTATTTATTAATATAATCTTGTTTTGAAATTATTTATCAAACTAACTCATTTTTTGCCAACCTAACATTTTTTATTATTTTTTTCCTGACACCACTAGCGTTTTTGGAAGTAGCGTTTTCACCAAATTGTGCCACGTGTCAAAATCTGGTTCGCTGTAAAAAAATTTAATATTTTTACATTTAGCGTCGGTCAAGGCCGATGTTAGAGGTGTCATCCGTCTGAAGCTGAAGATCTTCATCAGATCAGACGGATATCACCCGTATCAGACAGATGATCAGACGGGTAAAGAAATATTCATCCGTCTGATACATTTCTTCACTCGTCTGAAGCTGAAGATCTTCACCCTCAGACGGGTGAAGAAATGTATCAGACGGGTGAACATTTCTTCACCTGTCTCATCACACTAGTGAATCACCCGTCTGATACCCGTCTGATAGTCATGAGACGGGTGAATCACACGTCTGTAAGTCATCAGATGGGTGAAGATCTTCACCCTTAAACGGGTGAAGAAATGTATCAGATGGGTGAACATTTCTTCACCCGTCTGATAGTCATCAAATGGGTGAAGATCTCCAGCTTCAGGCGGGTGACACCTCTAGTGTCGACCTTTAGTGTCGGCCAAGGCGTAAAATTTTTAAATTTTCTTACAGCCATGGCACAATCTGATAAAAACGTTATTGACAGTAGTGTTTTCAGAAAACGCTAGTCAAAATAACGTTTTTCGATGTCATAAAAAATAATAAAAAATATCACGTGACTAAAAATGAGTTCGTTTGATAAATAATTTTAAAACAAAATTATATTGATAATATGCAAAACTTTTCCTTTAGAAAGAAATCATCATTCCACTGAACAACAATGATGTGTTATCCCTCGTTGATAGTGCAATAAACACAAAATGTTAGAAAAAAAGTGGAAGCCATCATCATCATTTAGTCATCTTCCTTTCTTGTCTCAGCATCAAGCTGCCAAACACCAAACATCAAGACAAGGAAAATGAAGCTCAACCTCAAGGCCTTCTTCCACTCCAACGATCTCCCTTCCACGCTTGTCACATCAACCTACAAGCTCTAAGCTTTCTCCTGCTCGTGAGTTGGTACAAGCTGTAAATTGAAAGACTCTCACAATGGTTCTCTGTAACTATTTAAGAAGCAATTTCATTATTTGAACACATATATTTGTCACCTCCATGGGCACATATGCACCCAGTCCACCCAATAGTTATTGAGATCTACAACAAATGTTGAGACGGGTTATTTTTTTTGATTTTCTAAGGTATATTCTATGCGTAACTGTGGAGACTAATCTTCAGAGGTATTGTACGACATTTAAGGATTGACATCTTCCAATCACATTTTTTCTTTATATAAGAGTCAAGGATCGAATCACTAAACATTTATTTAAGAGGCTTAAACTCATTATCATTCGAACTAATCATATGTTAGTAAAAGAGGCCTTCTTTTAAAAGCTAAATTAGGGAGAAGAAAACAGAGACATATAGACCTTTTTGAGGAAAAAAAATAAGTTCGTAATTTTAACTAAAATTTTTGCGGCATAAAAGCTTTGGTAGCTTGGGTGTTGGGCCGGTTACATATAATACAATCTACTCCACCTCAAAGTATGATATATTTTGGTACATGTCAAAAGTAAGTATTCAAGAAACATTTTCCTTAAGACCAAGGCCACCAAGGCCAGATAAAGGGCCAAGCTCATCCTTCCTTTGGCATGGTCACCACAAGTAGGTGAGCTTGGTTAGTTTATGAAACAGAATGCATTTAATGGAGCTAAACAATGGTTAAGATTGGTAGGTTTAACTAACAGCACCTTCAATGCAATCAATTAAATAAGGTGGAGTGCAATTTTAAGAACAGATTACGTGTATATTTACTCAAACTTCAAAAGGGGAATGTGTTAATTACCCAAAACAATATTATCTCATATATAGATGACTAAGAAAAGAATGGAAAAGAAAAGAAATGGAAAAGCATAAGATAAATCAAAGCAAACCCTAAATAATGTAGTTAAGTTATATTATTTTTATTATACAAGATGCTTAATAATTGGTTAAGAAATTCACCAGGAGTTGACAAATAAAAACCAAATTGGATCATTGAAGGTTGTCATGATTTTGAACCTCTATATTATTATTATTAAAACTAATGTAGTGTTTGGCTTATGAAATGTTTTATTGTCAGGTAAATTATATTGTTGAGAATCTCATTCTCAAGAATATTTCTTTTCCACCTTCATAATGAGAATGAAAAGTTTAACTCTATTCACTAATTTTATTATTGAACATCTTTTATGTTTGGAAATAATTTTTTAAAATTTGTATCAAATATGAAAAACTTTTATTAACGATGTACACATTTTTGGAAATATTAGGCAATAAGACCTAACAAGGTACCACTCTAATCACGTGCTTGGAAATTATATTAAAAATTGGATATTTGTCACATGAAGGTTTCCATTTAAAGGGCGTTATAATTATAATTATACGGTTTGAATATGATCATCTCAGCTGATTACTTGGTATCACTTATCCACACATCCAAATTTGTTTACCATACATTGTAGTTAAAATAGGCATCTATATTAGCATTTGCTTTGAGAATAGAACCTCCTTTCCTAGCTTTCAAGATTTTTAATGGATTTTCATTAATACGCATTTTTATTTATCCAAATTATGGAATATTGCTATCACACTTGTTCAATTATATTTAGTAAAAAAAATAAATTATATTTTGATAATATGTTGTTAACCAATCGTATATAAACCAATTATTTAATGAGTTTGATTATATTAATAACTATTATAGATGTCCAACTCACTAAATGATAAGATAATATATTTTTGAAAAATATACGTTAGTCTTTCGTGAGGTTTAATTTAATTATATTCAATATCCTTATTTTTTTGAAAATTATATTAATTTTCTTTAATATTTAATTATATTATCATTACACTTGAAAATGAATACAACACATTTGATTCTTGAAAAATCTCAACTTAGTCCTGAAAAAATTTAAATGTCAATTAAAATAATTTCTGATATGGGTAAACTTTTTTTTTTTAATTTATCCAAAAAAATGACTAATTTAACTTTACTTTTAAAACGTTTATTTTTAAATTTAAATTTAAAGTAACTTTTAAGTCCAAAAAAAAGTTGAGTCAAATGCTTATATGATAGAATTGATTTGTAAATACACATTTAGCTATGACACATCAAATTTATATATTTTTGATGACAAATATATCAGTTATAGTAAGCAATAAAAATATAGAACGCAGTATTTGTGACATTATAAGAATAAAGTGATTTCTTTTATTTTAAGTTTACAATTTCCTTTTTTTTCGGTTTTCTTTTCCATTGCATAAATACAATATTGAATTTGTTCTATAATGTTATAATTAGAGTTTATGTGTTTATTCTCTACTACGTAAATAGAATATGATGTATAAATTCTGATTTTATTGTCCACTACATATTCCTTTCAAATATTATAAATCAATATAATTCATTCAAATCTAATACATTCTTATGGTATAAATACATTAAAATATAAACTATAAAATGTTGATGGTAAAAGTTCTTAAATTTTTTTTTATAAATCATCATATTCTTAAATGATCTTTTAAAATTTATAAGATTTTTTAATGCTAAAATAGTGTTTTAAAGTCGGAATCCAATAAACCCTCATTTATACAACATTTGAGATTTTACCGGGAAGTGATTGAAATTTTTTTATTATTTTTTTTCGAAAGATCATATGGCTGTCTTTTTTTCCAGGGATTAATGTATGTCTTTACTCTTAAATTTTTTCAATGGTAGCGGCGACCCTAGTCTTAAATTTATAGTGCGGTGGTGGTGATATGATTGAACACCGTCGCATGATCTCGGATCTGATCTGATCTGATCTGATCTGAATAAAACGCCATGGATCGGGTGCTGAAAGCTGCCAGAGCCTCTGGTTCTCTCAACCTCTCCAATCGCTCCCTTAAGTAACTACTCCTCACTGTTCCATTTCTTCTACTTGCCATTTCTCGCTTTTCCCCTCCCTTCCCTTTCTATAAATCTACGTCGGAATCACAAGTTGATGCTCTCTTCTTTTGATTCACGCATTGATTGCATTGTTCTTCGTGTTTCCACTATTTCAGACAAGTTCCCGATGAGGTATACTGGAATCTGGAGGGGCTCAGCGGGGAGGATAAGTGGTGGGAGGTACTCTACTCTACTCTACTCTATCCCTTCATTTGATTTGATTTGATTTGATTTGATTATAGTTAAGGAGAAATTACACTCACTTCCCTTGAGGATTGGCTTAATTACTCTTAAAAGTGTGTTTGGATTGATTGGGCACATGAGAACAATTTATGAAAATAGCTAATGACATTTCTGTGTTTGGAAGAGTTTGGAAGAGCTTATGACATTTCTGTGTTTGGAAGAGTTTATAAAGAACTTATATGAGTTTATGAGAATAAATTATAAAAAATAATAAATTTATACAAATAACGTATGAAATAGTTTGATATTTCTATAAGCTCTTTTAGCTTATTTCAATAAGCATGTCTGAGAAGCTTACAAAAATAAGTTGTTTTTAGCTTATTTTAAAAAAAACTTATTGAATAAACGTTTAATTTAGCTGTTTATCCAAACGCACCCTATAAGCTCTTTTTAGTTTATTTTAATAAGCTTATCAGCAAAGCTGATGAAAGTAAGCTCATTTTAGCTTATTTTAAAACAGTTTATTGAATAAGTGCTTAATTAAGTTGCTTACTCAAACGTGCCTAAGTTGCTTTGCTTGTTAGAAATTACACTGACCTCCCTTGAGGTTTCTATTGTCATTACACTTGCTGGCCTTGAAGTTTATGTAATCATTATACTTATTTTCTTACCATATAAAATTATAAATCTTAAGGGAGGTTGTTGCAATTTTTGAAATAAAAAGAGTGTCGAGTGTAATTAAATCAAATATCAGGGAGGAGAGTGTAATTTCTCCTATACTTTATAATAGATTTGGATGCTGTGAATATTTTTGAAATGTTAATTATGCAATTAGTTTATGATATGTTGTTACATTACAGACTGTGGAGCTTCAAAAGCTCATTTTGGCTCATAATAATATTGAGTCATTAAAGGAAGATATTAAAAACTTGTCTTTTCTTGCTGTATTGAATCTTAGCCACAACAGCCTTTCCCAGCTCCCGGCTTCAATAGGAGAGTGAGTTATTTTCTTAACATTTAAATTATGCAAATTCGTGTGTGTTTATTTGGATTAGCTTATTTTGTGTTCAAAATAGCTTATAATCAAAATCTTACCGAGAGAGCTTTTGAGGAAAAGAAGTGGCTTCTCCCTAAAATTTAAGCTAATCCAAACATGTTTAACATGTGCTGGATTTTCATTATTGTTTCTAATTGATAGGCTAACTCAGTTGAAGTTATTGGATGTTTCGTTCAATTCGATACATAAAATACCAGAGGAAATTGGATCAGCTGCATCGCTTGTTAAGTATGGTGTATTCAATTAATCAATTCCATGTTCATTTTCCTTAGGCAGAAATGAGAAAGATGACATCTTTTCATTTCCCACTGTACTCTGTGCTTGTACAAATCATTAAACTTCTGCATGATGCTTTTAGGCTTGATTGTTCGAACAATCAGCTCAAGGAACTTCCAAGCTCACTTGGCAGCTGCTTAGAATTGTCAGACTTAAAGGTAATGCCTTGTCTTGCTTAAACTGCCGGTGGAGATCTTAGTTGAGCAGTTGGCTTATGCTTCTTATCTGACATGAAAGATGGTTTTCTCTAATTATGCTTGTGATTATTGTGAGTTCAACCTTTTAATGTTACCTTGTTTATCCTTTCTTATTGTTTTGTTATAAATGGAATTTGGTTGTGGGAGCTTACTTTTGTGCCTATGTTAATGTTATAAAGCACATACTCACTGGTAACAATGAGATACTTGTAAGCCTGTAAGGTCCGTATCCAAATTGCAATTCAAAGAATGGAGAGTGATATGCTTTTTGGGGTGCATGATTAAGGAGTTTCCTTGCAGCAACAACAGTAGTGTACCTAGAATTATTGGCTAAACTATTTTCTCATTGCAAAAGGATTTGTGCAGTTCTTGTTACTCCCTAAGAACTTAGTACTTAACAGTACATGTGCACTTGGCATTTCTCTCTATATCAGTCTGCTGCTTCCTTTTGATGTATAAATTACTCTGCCATTTCTGAAGTTTATTTTCTCTTCTTCATAATGTGCAATACATTTTCTATAGACCACAAAGTCTTGTGGTTTTATTAAAAATATAAGCAAGCTCTCACTGAACTGAACTGTTTTTGTAACATTACATGTATGTGCTTAAGCTGATGAAGTGCAGACTATCAATCATCTTCTCTTTACAGCTAAAATTGCCTCTTGAGTCTTGACTTTTAAATTTGGTTGGACAATGATATTGTTCATCTTGTGACACTTTGACTTTGCTGGATGGTCTTGATAGCCATCACCAAATATATATTACATTCTGACAACCCCAATGTTAAACAAATGTGGGAGAATTTTAGCAAATAGATTTTGGATTTTACCCTTTTTATTCTAGATTTTGATCTCCTTGGTCCTTGCTTTAGTTATAGAAGATACATAAATCTATTGATGATGATTGTGCTTACTTTAAATGGGGGGCTGTGGGATTTTACTTCTAGACTCTACCTGCCTTGGCATTTGAACTGAAATATCATATAAAAGTTTGGCATTTTTTGGTCTGTATTCATATGGTCATGTACATCCTCTTTATGAAATGGGGCTTATGATACTTTCTTTCCAGGGATCAAACAATCTTATTTCAAGCTTGCCAGAAGATTTAGCTAATTGTTCCAAATTGTCTAAGCTAGATATGGAGGTAGTAACTAGTAGCAAAGTTTGGTATATTAAATTATTAATCGACCACAAACGTCTCCTTAGACCTTTGAGAAGTTATGGTTTTATTAACCAGTGCTCTCTTGATATCTTCATGTCTTTGCCAGGGAAACAAGCTAACAGAGATATCTGAAAATCTCATTTCATCATGGACTATGCTTACTGAATTTAATGCATGTAATGGCTTTTACTCTCTGAATAACATATATGATATCAATTGATAATTTCATTCTTACTTGTAAATCCTTTTCTTTGGTACACTTGTTTCCATTGTTACCACTACTGCAGCAAAAAATTTGCTGAATGGCATACCAGTGAGCATTGGAGGTCTTTCACGTCTAATTCGTCTTGACCTCCATCAGAACAGTGAGTTCCTTAAATAAAGGGTCAACTATTTTTGTTTCTCCCTTTTCATCTTGTCTTTGAATTTGTATGTGTGTTCTGTGCAGGAATCTCATCAATCCCTTCATCAATCATGGATTGTCACTCACTTGCAGAGTTTTATTTGGGGTCAAATTCTAACCTATTCCCATGCATGTCTCCATATTATTAAAAGCATACTATGCATTTGGTTTTCTTTTATTTAAAACTTCTTCAATTCTGAGACAAATTGTACCTTTTTTTTTTTACTCATCTTAGGAATAACAATCTTTCTACAATACCTGTGGAGATAGCGGCCCTTTCTCGTCTCGGGACTTTAGATCTTCACTCTAACCAGGTAGCTAGGACTGAAATTATTTGTTTGTTTTTACTTCTATTTTTTCAGGAAAGATCTCTTGTTCATATAATGTTGTTGAAATAGTGGCAATATAAGTGAATTGGCATTTTGTGTCTTCTCATGCTTTTGTTATCTTTTCCCTTAGCAGTAGATTATTATTTCAATTGCTTATTGATTTTGTCTAATCACAGCTGAAGGAATTTCCAGTAGAGGCATGCAAATTGAATCTTTTATTCTTGGATCTTTCAAATAACTCATTGAGTGGGTTACCACCTGAAATGGGTAAGGTCAGCATGTTTTGGTACTATGATAAGTCTGTTCTACTATATTTTGGAAAGATAACAGTTTATGTAACTAAAGGAACAGTATACGTGTTTCTACAGAAAACAATATGAAGCAGGGGCATACCATTTTCGTGTCGTGTCCATGTGTTACACATGTGTACTATTAGAGAAATATTTTCTTGGCTCGAACATGGCGGGGACACCGCAGGACACGTCCAATTTAAAAAAAATCTCAATTATCATTTAAATATTTCCATTTAACAACAACCTATTATCTCGGCCCAATAACTCAGTTACCAGTACCACTTACCTTAGCCAGACCACAATGTTTTTCTTTTTCTTTTTTCTTTTTGGACAAAATAAGGGTTTATTAAGAAAGAAGAGAATAGTACAAAACTACAAATACAAGAGGATAAGAAATCTTCAATAACTTAAAAAAAAAAAAACAGAAAAATACAAGGAGAAACAAAAATTAAAAACAAGAAACATGCAATAAAGAATGCCAAACTCTCTGCAGATCCGTCAGCGACACCCCCTAAAAAGACTGTGAGCAGAGCACCACAAATAAGCTAGAAAAGGTACTCTATCCCAAATGAGCTCCAGAGACCATCACCCTGTAAGGATTCTAGCATTTCGTTCCACTATGAGGCCACCCTCTCCCACTTGCCATCTAGCTCCATTTGCAACTAAGCCATCATCCCACATGCCAATGGTGGAGAGCAAAATGAAGTTCATCTCTAGATATTCTCTTTGGTTGTACGTGTACTTGTATATAGTCTATTAGGACAATTTGGTATAGTAGATTATTTGGAAAATGTCAATAGAAATGATGCTTCACGTTTTCTGGGAGGGGCTTACTAGGTAGCTAATACTAGCTCTTATGACATATATTAAGATATTGTATATCTTGAAGCTTATATATATCATATTATTAATTATGAATATTTTTCCTTAAATTTTCAATCACACACACACATTCTACAATATTTAGATTTTGATGTGTCCCCATGTCCGTGTTTGTGTGAGTGTCTTCACTTCATAACGGAATACAATTTTTTACCTCAACAAGCAGGTACTTCCTCTTTATACTAATTTCAGTATCTAAAAGAATTGCAAAGACGGTGATAAGTGATAAAATTGTAAAGACAGTGCAACATTCCCCGTGATAAAAGAGTTCTATATAAGCAATAATTTTGGGTGCTAGGATTTGTCTTGGCATGAATTATTCTTCACAACATAAATAATTATCTTCACTGATTTAATCTTTTCTCAAGAAACACTTTTCATTGAATAAGTAATATTTTTAAAACCAGATAGAGGAATTTTTTACCCGGGATTCATGGAGTTGTCAAGAGAGTTGTTCATTCTGCAATCTGCATCCTAACCAATTTTATGGTCTCTTTAAGTATCTTCGGGTAATCTGTCGAACAATTTAATCTACTCAAAGGATACCCTTACCTGAAAGAATCATGCACTATGTCAAATAACATGTTATCCCTGAACATTTAGTCAAAGGTTCATAGCACATCTCAACCTACAGTATGATGCTATTTATGTGCTGAAGCAGTTAAAAAGTAATATGGGAATAATTTTACATGAATGAAAAAATAAAGACTGTAGCATTTTATCTTGTTCAGGCAAGATGACTACATTGAGGAAACTTCTACTTACTGGAAATCCTTTGCGGACTCTTAGAAGGTATAGGGAATGCTTGGTCCTTTCTGTGGTCAATATTTATATTTATTAGTGTTTTCAACTTATGCTTTTTCTGGCCAGTTCATTAGTCTCTGGACCGACACAAGCATTACTGAAATTTCTCCGAAGTAGACTTTCTGAAGGTGAAGGTATGTCAACGTTACAATGTTAGTTGCTTATAACTTAAGCTCGAGTCTGTTACTTGTTTAGAAATAATATTTTAAAATTTTTCTGCAGATTCGGAAGCTATAACCCCAACAAAAGAGGAGGTAATTGCAATGGCTACCCGACTGTCTATCACTTCGAAGGTATTCCAGCTTTTGAAAGGGAAAATATTCATTCCATAGATTGCTTAGATGTCTTTTTTATCATTATGTATATCCTTTTGATTCAAATGACACATTCTTACCATTGAACTCATGCGTATGTATTCTTTTGTTTTTGGTTTTTTGTTTATAAAAGAATTTATTAAGATAGAAGAGAATAATACATATGCAAGAGGATAAATCCTCAAGAACTAAAAAAACGACACCCAAAAAATACAAGGAGAAACAACAACTAAGAACAAGAAAAATGCAGCAAAACATGCCAACCTCTCTGCAGATCTGTCAAAGGGACCCCTCTAACAAGGTCATGAGCAAAACACCACAAACAATATAGAAAAACTACTCTGTCCCAAATGAACTCAAGAGACAACCAGCGCCCTGTAAAGGTTAGCATCTTTGCTAGAGCCAATCAAATGCACCAAAGAGCTGCAAAGCGAGCACATTGCGAAAGCTTTTTAGCATCTTTGCTAGAGCCAGTCCCCCTAAATTAATACACAGGAACTGCTGCAGGAGCCATGGGGCAAACCCACTGTTCACCAAAGACACCAAACAAGTTATTCCAGAGAAAGGAAGCTGCTGACCAATGCAAAAACAAGTGAGAACTAGTTTCAGAACTAGATCTGCTCATAACACAATAATCAAGAGACAGAGCAGTTAGAGGTCTTCTAATTTGAAGCAAATCATTTGTGTTAATCCTATTAAGAACAACAGTCAAACGAAAGATTTAAGAGGGAGCAATTGATTTCCAGATAGGCTTATCCAAAAGGAAAGAGACATTGTTGGGAGTAGAAGTGATAAACTGAAAATAGGATTTGCAAGAAAATAAGCTCGAAGTGTTAAAAGACCAGATCCTCTTATTTGGATTAGAAGAGAGATGGAGCGAATCCAACAACAACAAAAGAGTCTGTATCTCAGAGACTTCTCTATCATGCAAATTCCTAAAGAAGTGAAAATTCTAGGAAATGTAAAAAGAGAAGACGAACAGAACTGGAGTATAGAAGCGTTATGCAAAGAAGAGAGATGATAAAGCCTAAGAAAAGCAACAGATAGGGGGCATTACCTGCCTAAAGATCCTCCCAAAAGATAATACGAGAGCCGTTGCCCAAACCCAAAGAGAAAAGAGATCTAAAAGAAGCATAACCTTATGGTACTTAGTATTCTGGTGTAAGTTCAACTATCGAAGTTGGGTTCATAGCATAATGCTTATAATAGACAAAGGGAAAAAAAATCAAGTAATTTTTTTTGTTTTGTTTTGTTATAAAAATTTGATTTGACTGGTCACTGGTGGCAATTCAAAATCCTTTTGATATAAAAAAAATGAGTATGTTCTATCAATCAAGGGTTTAACTTCTAAGTTGATCACACAGTGAGTATGACAATGAGTTCCTTAATGATAGTAATATTATCGTGTTCTGAGTTGCACACTCACATAATAGACAAACAAGCAAACCCATATACCTTTCATAACTTACTTGATTTAGATATTCATTAAATCAATGCAGACACTTTTGTTCTATGTTGTGTTTTTTGTTTCAGTTCAATTTATTTAGCCTGAAATTTATTTCCTCACCAATTGCAATTCTGTTTTTGAATTGCGTTCAGGAACTTTCTATGGAAGGGCTGGGGTTGAATGCTGTTCCATCCGAAGTATGGGAATCAGGGGAGGTCATAAAACTTGATCTTGCCAAAAACTCCATCCAGGAGTTGCCAGTTGAACTTTCTTCTTGTGTTTCCCTCCAGGTTAAACTCTATCTTCTGATTGTATTTCCTGCAAGATGCTATTACGAGTTAAGAAGATTATATTATGGATAACCTGGTACGGATGGACACTCACGATTTTAATGAGTCCTGCATAAACAAGAATCTGAGACCACATATTGGTTGACTGTAATGAGATAACTGCTTTGGGTCTTTTGAAAACACCACATTAAGGCTAAAAAAGAGACGTTTCTGTGAAATGGAGGACCCTGTGGATTGGTTTTGAAATACATTCTTGCAGTTTAATCAGTATGTTTTATATTCTTTGTTGTCTCAAATACATTTGTAACCAAGGATGACCCTTTCACCTGCGATCTGTGAAGGAACACGGACCTTTAGAGAAGAAAAACTTGTGAAATGCTTTACTTGTTCATTAAAACAACCACAACTAGTTGCTTTATTTTGTGTCCTACTTTTTGGTATAATTAATTGTACTTACCCCAAATGTCAATAGCCCAAACTGCATTAGTTTGGCCATATGTATTGATGTGAACTGATTGTGATTTTTTTCAACCATTTTATCCTTTCTCTTTTGTTGAATTGGAGGATTTTAGGTATGGAAGGAGAAAGAGAGTAGAGACTCAAAATAATATGAGATTGATATTAATTTGATGTGATGGTGATGATAATGTGATGCCAAAGACAAACTTGATAATTCTATCTATACTAATAGTAGAATCCTAATCCTAATTTAATAAGGAAAATAAGGGAATATAAATAGGAAGTAAATCCTAAGAAATCGTGTACGCTATTTTAATACTCTATGATAGGATAAAGATATTGTGAGATATTTTTCAGATATTCCAACATTCCGGTTCAAGCTAAAGCTTACCAAGCTTTAAACTTGTTACGAATTATAACTTTCAAAATGAAAAATAACAAAAATAAAAATTGAGTTCCACAAAAACTATGGTTGGGAAGGCAATTCAAGGATGCTAATTGTTGGAAAGATAACCCAGTAAGACAGCTGGAATGATCATGAGCCAGAAAGAAATTTCTTGGCAACAAATCAAGTAAAGCTAGGTCTGAAGTTCTCAAAACCACATTTGGAAGCTTCAAACAATAATGTTGGATACCTAACACCTTTGACATTGAAACTAAGTCTGGCATCTGCTTGTGGGATGAAGACAAGGCCACTGCATTTGGGACAAAGAGCCAAGGCCAGATTATCTGGGGCAGAGGTGGGGCCTGTGCTTGTGGGACAAAGAGCCGGAGCCAGAACATTTGGACAAAGACTTGGGTTGGTGTGAGTCATAACCAACACAAGTCACCATCGGAATGATCGACGGCTTTAGGAGAAGTTACCACTAATATGATTCATTTGTGGGAGATAAGTCACCACTGGAATGATTGTTAGTAGAAAGAGCTTAGTTTGAATGGACGTTATGTGAGACATGTCATTTACAGACCCAAACATCCTTTTATTGATAGTAGTATGTGATTTAAAATAAAATCAAAATTCCTAACAATTTAAAATAATCTTTTTATTTAATAGAAATTCATATATAGTAAGTAGTAAGTGGCTGAAATTCCTTTTTACATCAAGATTTTGTTGCGTATTTCAGCTGACACTATTGTGAAGATGCTAGATTGTGATGGTAAAAAAAATATTTTTTTTTTAACAAAATGATATTCGTCTAGGAGACTAGGACACTTATTTCATGTGAATGTGATTTACCATTCTCATATACCATATGATATACTTGAATGAATGTACCATTTGCAAATATAAGTGAGTTATTGTGTTGTATTTTGAGTATTCAAATAACAAAACTTAAGTAAAAACAATACATTATGTTGTTAAAAGATTTATTTAAAATTTATAATATTTGAGATAATGGTATATGAAAAGAGCACAAGATTTGAAAAAAAAAAAAATACATTTTAATTTTACAAAAAGATATAAATGAAATTAAGTGTTGTGATGACTTATTAGATGATAGTGCATTCTAAATTTTTATTTAGATTTCAGTAAAAAAAAATTCATAATAATCCTAATATTTGATTAGTTATACTTGTCACAATAGAGATAGAAAACTCTGTATTATCCATTATGGTGTTGTTGCACTGGAAATTAATCAGGCAAGGCTTGATTTCAGAAACTGTTTTTTGGACTCCTCGGCAATCAATGGACGCTGGGTTCATTTTAAATTCTGCTGATTTGGATTCCAAATCTCAGAACCATTTATTTGCATGGGTAAGAAAAACGCATCTTAATTGCTATTAGTGACTATTGTCACCATCTCTCTCAAAATTTTAACAAAAATGTTTCTTTATTACTGGTAGGAACCCCTATATGGGACACTCGAATGATAATGTAAGTGTGGAAGGATATTGAAGTATACCATATTTGGAGGTGGAATCGATATACCATATGCTTATGTGAGAGAGATGTTAGCTGAGTGCCGTATCTGGGTATTTAAATAATGAGATTGAAATTTTAAACTATTATGTGAAAGGTCATTCATGATTTTATATCTCTAACAAATTCTCATGATTCTGTGTTATCTTTATTAAGAAAATTCCTGTATTCTCGTTTCTGAAATTTCTTTGTGATGGATAGCTGGACCAGAATTAAAGGAAACGATAGAACAAACTGAATTATTTTTCCTTTACTGTACTGAAATTAGAGAAATACTAGTAACATCGGGGCTGAAATGTGTAAGAGGTACAAAAGTAGAAAATCACAGATAGCTCCGACAATTCCAAGAGTGCCTGATTATCTGAGTGTCAAACACAGCAAAATAGTAGACTGCAGATGTGGGTTGTCAAACACCCACTGTGGTTGTGGGATCTGAACAGAAAAGGGCGGTTCTAGGCAGAGGAGACCAAGATGAGTTGTACAGAACCAACAGTGGCCGGAAAAATTGCTTGACGCGCTGCCACGTGCAGACGGAATTATGGTGCATGGGGCAAGTGGCAGATCTGAGAAAATGCGTGTGAGAGCATGTGAAAGGTCATATGGTGGTGTGGCTTTAGGGACTGGCCAATTGAAGCACGCCAGAGCTGATGGCAGCGGCATGAGGAAAAATCCACTGACGAAGGTGAACAACTGACAACCGCGAACAAAGAGAGAAAGTGTGGCTGTAAAGGTCCTGGAAAAGGACCGAGTGGCTTCGAGGTTGGGTCATGTGGACAGGTGCAAGGGACCGGTGGGATGACTGGCTGGGGATGCTGTCAGAAAACATCGATGGCGGCGGTGGACAGCATTTGAGATTGGAAAGAAGGTGCCAGAAAGACGTCTTGATAAGGAGAGGTGGCTAGTCCAAGTTCTAGATTTTTGGGAACTTGATAGTAGAATAGTGATGGGACAGGTTACGGAGGATGATACTGCTCTAATACCATGTTGACTTGGAGGGTTTTAGGAGGAAAAGAGAGAATATAGATTCAAAATAATGATATTGATACTAATATGATGTGATGATGATAATGTGATGCAAAAGACAAACCTGATAATCCTATTTATACTAATAGTAGAACGTAATCCTAATTAAATAAAGAAACAAATTCGAGAATATAAATAGGATATAAATCTTGAGCAACCATCTAGGGTACTGTAAAATATTCTAAGATACGATAAATATATTAGAGAAATTTTCTGATATTCTAACATCTTTCATATTTTTTGGCCTTGTGCTATATATCATCATTTGTTTACATATTTTTCTTTGTCATTTCTTTCTCTGCCAGTTTTTGTGCTTACACTAATATTTTACAACAAGAATAATGTTAATGACCTTAGATTCCCCCTAAATCATAAGATGGATGATAGGCCCTTGACACATGATCAAGATAGGCCCTTGACACATGTGTCAGTTAGAAGGGAGAGAAGGAAGGAATAACAGAATGGGGACAGGTGGCACTTGGGGATGAAGGAGTGTGATTCTGTAATCATTGGGGAATGAGATGAGGTGGTTATAAAGGGAGTGAGGGAGGAGTGAAGGGTAGGAAAATACTTGTTCAGTTGGTTATAGGCAGAGAAAATGGTTTCTGTGAGGAGGTGAGGCTCTAGGATTACAAGGGGGTTTCCTCTTTTGTAATAGCTCTTCTCTTTTCAATCTATAATACTCCCTTCGGACTCAATTATAAGCAAAAATACCTACTTGCACACTGATTAAGAATGGTAGTTAAATGCATTTAATTTTCTTGGTTTCATGTAAAAAAGTAAATATATTTACTAAACTACCCTAAACCATAATGATGCTCACAACATTAATGAAATAATAACTGAAGGGTGTTTTTGCAAAAACAACATTAAATATGGGTAGATTAGTTGATATTTGCTTATATTTAAGTCAATCACATTTGGTCATTTTTTTTGCTTATAATTGAGTTCAGAAGGAGTATTGTTTTTCCTTTTTCTGTTGAATCGGGTTCCTATCAATGGAAAAATGTTTTCTTTATCTTTTTCTGATTTTCTTTGTATGAAGTAAAATAGTTCGTGTTTCGTAAACCCTTTTCCATCGACTGATTATTTCATGAAGATTCATGCTCGAAGCAATTTATGCATCTACTGATGATAATATGTTCCATGCACTATATTGTAAATAATTTATTGATGGATTGAGGCTGGGGAAGAGTACTTAGATATACTGGTCATTAGTTGATCTGCTGCAGATCTGAAACTGTTCTATTAATTCATTTGTATGTTTTGCACTTTCCAGACATTGATTTTATCCAAGAATCAAATTAAAGACTGGCCAGGTTCAATTCTTAAATCACTTTCAAGTCTTTCATGTTTGAAGCTGGACAACAATCCCCTCAGACAGGTAATGACTAATGATTTGTGAGCTTCTCTCTTGTAAAATGAATAATGGTATAAACATGTATATGAAACCATTTCAAGAAATAATACTTCATAAATAATTACTATGGTTTTTCTAATCGTAAAACCCATAAAAGTATTTCCTTTTTCATTTCCCTAGGTGGCCATTGCTGTTGGTATGGAACAATTGTCTCGAGATAAATTAAACAAAAAGGCAATTTATGTTTCAATTTCTTTATAGGTGTATCATTGACGAGTTGAACCCTTTCTTTCTTTGTGATACTAAACTGCATTACTATTTTATTTTCAATGACATAAATAACTCTGTTTGTGTGCCAGTGAGTCTTAACTCCTATCTCCCCCCACCACTCCCCCCCCCCCAGTGTTAGTTGTTGGTACTTCTAATAAGTTCTTGAGGTTTTTTTTTTTTTTTTATAAATGCCATATAATCTGCTTTAAGTAATGAAAAACGTTTCCAAAAATATTTTTCTCAGAGTATATACCAATTTTTTGTGTGCAGAAATCCTAGCAGTAATATAAAATTTGTGTCTTATGATTTATTCTGTGCTATAAATTCCAATCAGAAGTGTGGTATGGCTGATCTTATCTGTCACCTAAATAATAGATACCTTCAGATGGTTTTGAAGCAGTGCCTAAGCTTCGGATACTGGATCTAAGTGGTAATGCAGCTTCATTATTAGATGGTCCTGCATTTTCTAGTTTGCCATACCTGCAAGAGCTTTACCTGAGGTTGGTTAGTTGAAAGCTATGACATGTGTGAGAAGATACTATCACTCACTCACAGAGAGAGATTTAACTTTCATATACCTTTACATTCTTGGGAACTTGTGCTTAACTTTGACATCACAACATAACAGAAGAATGCGGCTCAGAGAAGTCCTATCGGATATATTGAGGTTGAATCAATTACGGATCCTTGACTTGAGTCAGAATTCCCTTCAATCAATACCAGTGGTAACAATTTTTTTTGTTTGGTTAGAAAATTGGGATTAGACTTTTGTATATGCCTCTTTTTGATTCAGGTTCTGTGAAAAGTTACGATAATATCCTTGAACTTTGTATTGGAACTGCATATTGTTTTGACAATGACTGTAACTTTAGAGTCCAGAAATTTGTATATTTGCCTCTTTGATTTGATTCAGATCTTAGCAAAGTTTATAGTTATTTGTCTTTATTTGGCTTTGACGGTAGCTTTAAGTTAGAGTCCACTAATTTTTCTCTTAACTTTGATTAATGGCTTGCCAATTTCTTGGGTTTCTTCATGCCAAAATATTGTTCATTTCATGTTATTTTCTATGATAGACAATGTATTTTACAGCTACATGTCCATAAAATCACATGCCCACGCATGCGCCCACACACATACGTCATACACACATGTCATAAAGCTTGTCTTATAGACACAATGATCTGTTTAAAAAATAGTAAATTGTGCTATTGATCTAGCTTCTTTTTCTTGTACCTATGTACTTGCTTTTAGGGGTTAAAAAATCTCACTTCTCTCGCGGAGCTTGACGTATCTGATAACAACATCTCAGCCCTTCCACCTGAACTGGTGAGAAACAAACACTGTCCCCTCTCCCAAAAGAGGATAGGCTTGTTCATCTTGTCGAATTAAATTTACTTTATTTATCTCGATGATAAAGTTTCTACAAATTTAAACTTTGAGAAATAAGTGCTGCTATACCTCTCAATTTTGGTCATGTAAAAATGTCAGCAAAAAAAAAAAAAGAAGAGAAGAGAATGGAAGAAAAGAGATAAAATAAAAAAAAATAGATAGCAATTATTTTGACCAAGTCCGCAGGCCATCATTGTGATCATCTGCGTTTTTGAAACCCATTGCTTGTTTTTCCATACTTGATTCATTGCATTATTCTAAGAAATTGATTTTATCAGGGTTTGCTGGAACCAAACCTTCAGGCATTGAGACTTGGTGGGAATCCACTCAGAAGGTACCTTCCTCCTGCCCTGACCTTTTCCTGTTCTTTCTCAAAATTGAGAACTTTTTTGACAATCATTTGGATTCTATAAATAGTTTTCACATATTTGTTAAATAATTATATTTGTTTGTGCTTGAGGGTTGACTAATTTTCAAATGGGGAAAGTTTAATAGAAAAGATCACCGTCAAGTATATTTTTAAAGTTATTCCTCCGTTCTTCTAACCCTAGCATTCTCAACTGTGTACTCCTTGAAGTGGATGGAGCCTCAATGCTTCTTTGACACCAATTTTGTTATGCTATTGTATGTTGAGCATTGTGCTAGTACCTGACTAGTTGAAAAGATAAGATTCTGTCCTTGACCAACTACACTCCTGCAAATTATATAATGCAATCCGTTCTAACAAAGAAACAAAATATAAAGATCAGCTAGATCTTCATATATGAGGAATATAGGTGTCCAATTTGACCTGAACCTTGATTGACGAAATGTTTCAGTGGCAGTCAACTTTTGCTTCTATTCAGTCTCGTTTTTTAGAGAATGTGATTTGTGCGATGTTAAATGGAGCAGCACCTCTCGGCCAGGGGACTTACATAGACAATCACATAGGAAAAAATGCAATGGCACTTTGTCCATTTATTTAGCCTATTGTCGGATAAATTTTACGATCAAGTGGAAGAACAAAACTTATTATATGGACCGTTTGACGGACATGTTAGAACGGGACGAGCAAAATGAGTTCTAATTTATGTTTGGTGTGTTTTATAAATAAAACAGATTAGTGCATGAGATTAAAAAGTGAAATATTTTTATTCTAATAAAATAGGTCGAAGTGTAGAGAATAGAACGATGTCATGCGTGCGTTCTTTACCGATCATGTCTAGTCTTATTCTAATAATTTTTCTTTATCCGTTTCAGCATTCGGAGGACTGTCTTGGATAAAGGAACTAAAGCTGTCCTGCAATATTTGAAGGACAAATTGCCAGAGCAGTAGTGTTTTTATTTTTTCCCGAAAGTATTATAATGGACATGGACAACAAACATTGTTAAGTGTTCAAATGTTAGTTTTTGGAGGTGCTGCATTCTTTCAGTGTGACGTAGATTCAGTCCTTCTCTTAAAGTGCTCGTGCTTCATTTTTTTCACTTCTTTTCAACATATAGTACTCATGTTTTTATGTGTGCTATTTAATGTAACTCAATTTTATATTTGATTATTGAAAAAATTACAAAGTAATTTGCTACACGTATATGACTTGTTTTGGGTGCCTGAAGTACATGTGCCTTATTATTGTTTCTTTCTTTTCTATCCTGTGGTATCTTTTCTTTTTTTTATTTCCCCATCTAATTCCAAATAAAGCCTACAACAAATTTAATACAACAAACACAAGTATTAAGTACTTGTTAATTCTATATTTTGTTTTGGCAAAGTTATATAATGATAATGATTCACCAAAAAAATAAGATTGAATATATATTGTTTCCCTAATGTTCGGTGTAAGCGGTCATGCTATCATCCACTATCTCGCTATAGCGTTTTGGAGTTGGTAAGAGGATGGTTGAAGGTAGCGTTCTGGTTCATAAGGCCTTGCATTAAACTTTACATGGGGATGGCTGGCTGACTAGTGTTTGCAATAGAGCAAACAAAGAGCGCAAGGTCAGAAAAAGATGTCGAAAAAGTTGCTAGAAAAGTTTCCATAAGTTTCATCTAAAAGGTTGCTAGAAATTTTGCTAGAAAGCAATAAACAACAAGACGAAGGTTGAAGGTAGTGTTTTGGTTCACGAGGCCTTGCATTAAACTTTTCAAGGGGGTGGCTGGCTGGCTAGTGTTTGCAGTAGAGGAAACAAAGAGCGCTTGGTCAGAAAAGGTTGTCAAAAAAGTTGCTGTAAGTTTTGTATGAAAGGTTGCTAGAAATTTCGCTAGAAAGCATCAAACAACAAGAGGAAGGTTGAAGGTAGTGTTCTGGTACCATATTGAAATTGATGGAATTTAGGTAGGAAAATAGAAAGAGAGGGATTTAGGTTCGGTGAATTCAGAAAATCCGCGTATTAATTGGATCAATATTATTTTATTTTTAATGCACTCAAATGTATCGGACGATTCATTTCAATAAATGTGTAAATATGTGTGATTTTTTATTATAGTGAATCCAAATTCAAAAGAGAGGACATCGAAAATGCGACTACTAGTATTTATATGGAGTATGTGAGCGCCTCATTTTATCCGGAATTTGTTTTGTTTATTCATTTTATTACTATTATTTACTTTATTTTTATTTTTAGCTTATCTTCTTAATAAATAAAAAATTAATAAAAAATAATTTTGTTATTTATTTTTGTTTACTGTTGCTCCAAATCCAGATCCTCAACTCTTACCCGGTCCGAACCCATACCCAATTTTCTGCCCCAAACCCGGATCCATCGCAGAACCCCCTTCTTCTCTTCCGTTTCACTGAAAACCCTAGCCGCAGACCTTATTCACCACCGAGTCACGAACATAGGGAAGCAGGTGAACACAAGCACAAGGCAAGGTTGAGACAGTGTCCTCCTATCATCATCGCTCCTGGCCTAGGTTAAGATCATTGGTATTATTCTGTTTTGCTGTCATCTTTTTTTCTCGTTTAAAAATTTGTCAAATTATGTTTTGTTTTGTACGGACATATCTTATCTGTAACAATTTGTGTTTCGAGATTAAGGGGTTAATTATATGCTTGCAACTGGACTTGTGTTCTGATGTAGCCTTTATAAAAGTGATGTTTTCATTCATTGGAAATTAGGCATGGTGCCCTCTGTTTTCAGATTCTATGCTCACCAGTTATTTGATGAAATCTCAATGTTCAATTGTTAACCATATGTGTAAGAGCTGATTGCTTGTGTACCAAGAAAATTGAATGAAGTATGTTTTGCTTTTAAAATTCCATCACGGTTAAAATTTTGAAACGTCTACACGTTGCTTGTTTATTCATTATTCTTACCACTGTTGTTTAAACTGGTTTGGTGTTCTGTTGTTGTTTCTTGTTGGATCAGGATGTTGCTGGTTTGTTAGCTTAAACAAGTTCATGGTATTGTTGGTTATGAATTAGTAAGTGCTCATATGTTACCAATTAGTTTGCCTTGCCCATCTGTTTTCTGACTTGTGTGATTTTGCATAATCAATGCTTTTTGTGGGTCTTGTTGGTTTGAATTTGCAAAGTTGGAGTCTCTGGTATTTGCTTGTCATTGGATCATAACTTGAGTTTTAGAGTTCATTTTGCACCTTTAAAGCTGACGTAACTTCCTTCAGCTCTACTGACCCTATTTTTAATGTTGTTTTTTTTTACAACAAACCTTCTTGAGCTATTAACTTCAGCACTTGATGGATTGATTCAATCTTAGAATCTCTACTCTTGTTTTTTAGTTTCAACTAAGTTGCAATTTTTTGCCGTCTCCCCCTTGATTTTCAACATTGTGCTTGTTTTAGTTATTTTTTTAAATTCAATCCTTTAAATAAACTTTCTTTCTTCTCTCATTTTAATTTTTCTATGGTCTGTCATTCTTTTGCTTCCAATCTATGCACAGGAATATGGAGACAAATGTAACACCCATGATCATGAGGATCAAGATGAATATGTTTTGCTTGACTTAATGACGTTTCTGGTCTACTTGACATTCCCCTAAATGCAAAGTATGTTCTAACTGTAAGTTGAGATCTGCAACACATAATTTCTTGATATCTTTTACTTGACGTTTATCAACTTGATCAACTTTGTAAATTTTTAATGACCAGACCGTTATTCTTTTCTTTGATAAAGAGGTTCATTTATCTTGATTCAAATGTTATATTACCATACCTTATGAACCACTTAAGCTTGCTAAATGTGTTTGACTTTTGGGGTGATTGAACCTTGTATTTATAAATGATCAATATTTTTTCAGAATTTCTTGGTTATCAATTCCATTAAGTCTGCTATATCTATATAAGCACATGAACTTACAATTTCATTGTGGGGTGCTTTCTTTTCTTTTCTTTGTTACTTGCGTTGTTCTTGTAATTGTTCATCCATGAGTTATCTTTTTATTGATTTATTATATCCTACCACAGTAAAGTATGCTTATATTCTTTTTACTGTTAATTATAGGGCCTTGATACATTAAACCCGATATTGATCATTGATGACAAATTCAAGCTGGTAAGTTGTCCGCTTTGAGATTTGTTGGCCCGTCAAAATTTTGATAATTGTGAATCTTTGGGTTGATGTTTTGATGCTCTCATGTGAATCTGATGATTCTATTTTCAGGTAGTTATGAAATCTGTCCATGTGTTTAGATGTATGTGTCTTCAATGCGATATGGGATGATACTTTTAGTCTTTTAATGTTCCCTTCCAACTAGAAATTCCAACAAGTTTAAAGTTACTTCTATCCATTTTGGTTACTTATCCTTTGAATTATTTGAATGGAGGGTGGAGGTTAAATTAGGTGTAACCATATACCTGCACTAATGCGTCAGATTCCATCAGAATTCCGCAATTAAGCATGTTTGGGCAAGAGTAGTATTAGGATAGGTGACCTCATGGGAAGTCCTTGTGTTGCACCTTATATAATTTCACCTAATGGGAAAAGGCTTAGATGTTGTTAGGGTGAGGGGTTAAGTTACTTTTTTGTGTTCTTTCCCTTCTCTCAATGGATGATGATCATCTTAAGGATTGTTACTGCTAATTGTTGTCTATTACAAATGCAGATTGGGGAATATGAGGAGACAATTGGCACGTGTATTGCCTTTACAGAACAAGGTGGGTTACCGAACTAGGTCTTGAAACTTTAGATAACATAGTCAAGATACTCTGGGCTCTCTGGCTGTTAAGATTCAATGCTTTTATGCTTGTTTCCATCTGAAAGGGAGGTTATTTCCAAAAGTTGATTCTTCTTCCACATTTCCTGCAAATGACAATGTCTGAATTTCTATCTTCATTAAGAATAAAGAATCATTGTTTTCTACTAAAATGTTGTTGTTGGTATTTATCCTATTGAAGAATTTGCTCATTTTAATGATGCAGTAAATTAATTTGTCACAGTTACTCTATCTGTCAGCATCAGCATATTTAGTAGCACCTGTCAGATGCTGCTGCATTTGGCCTCCTGTAGTCCTGTGTACTATTTACTCTCTTTTGCAATGATTCATTATACCTGTAGTAGTCATGTAACGGCAGTCCATTTGAATTGCTGCCTCTCCACCCAAGCTGTTGTTAGAGTCTGAAGCAAACCCAAAACTGAATTAGTGGAAGTTTCAGCTTATGAGGAACATCCCATGCTTCATATCTTATATTTTTTTAGCTGCCAATAAATTGGTGAGTTATATGTGTTGCCAGAAGAGTAGCTAACCTGTAATCACTCCATAATGATGACTTTTAAATTTTTCAATGAAGATACTCATATTATCATCCTTCTATGAAACTATTTTGTTTGCTTCTCACTTATAAGAACTGCTCAATATTAAGTTGTATGATAAAGCAACCCTTTTAGTCAAAAAAAAAAAAAAATATGATAAAGCAGCCCTTTGTGCAGATACCCCTGTGGTTCATGAAGAGACGGGACCATCTGAAACGAACCTTTTCTCTGGAACAAGAATAATTGATTCAATTCAACCTGCAACAAAGCAGGTGAAACTTCTGTGCCAGCTACATATGGTTCTCAAGTTTAAAATGTTACCTGATTCTGAAATTCGAAGTGCAACAACTGAGGAGGCCAAATGAATTTAAAGTCTAATATAATATCCACTTTCCACATCATTTTCTAGATCAACTCTGAACATTAAACTGGGAATTGATGCCAATTGCGTGTAATTTGGTGAACAATGACTTGCTGGTGATTTGTGTAGCACAGTAGCAACCCTACGGATTCCCTTGGATTTCCTTCTAGATATGTATATAGAACCTTTTTCAATATGGGGACACATTGTTCTTCGATATGTGTTTGATGATCATGCCTCATCATTTATTCGTTCACTTATCAATTATTAAACTGATATGGGTTCGATTATTCTTTTCCCCCTTCTGTTTAATCATTAAAATTTCATTAAGTATATCAAACCTAAAATTTCATAAAATTTAAGAATTATATGATATTTATTATACAATATTATTTTAACGTATAATACTTTATTTAAAATATAAGTAAATATTGATCAAAAGATTATATGCCTATAACTATTCAATCTTATTTAAAATTTGGTATGCATGACCATTAAGATAATGTCATGGTCATTCACAATATATATCTTTGAGAACAATGATGTTTAATAACTTACTCCACAAACAAGTATAAGTATCGTCATATTTCTGTTTAAAAAACTTTGTTGGGAGAAACAAAATACCTATCGATGATTTTTATGTTTCGAAAGAGATTAGTTTCTGATTATCAACCGAAAGATACCTTGGTGTACACAAAAAAATAAGTAATATTATAAAAATAAAAACCAACAAATAATCATCTAATACAACATCATATACTAATAATAGAAATAATAGTTATTAAATTTTATTTATACGATTAGGTTTTGGAATAAAGAAACTGAAAATCGAATCAATCCATTTTCACAAAAAAAAACAAATGTCAAAAAAATTCAATATAAACCGAGTTTGTTCGTTTTTTTTTTTTTTAAAATCGATTTATGATTTTTTTTTTTTGACACATAGCGTTAGGTAAACTTTTTTGTTTTTCTTTTTCCTTGGACCTGCCTACATGAACCCACCCACCTCTAATAGGATTACAAAACTCATAAATCATTCTGTTTTTGTTCCTACCCTCCCTCGCCTAAATCTCTCGCCTCTCACTTACACTTGCATAGTTGCATTGCATACCATAATACCCTTGTTGAAAGAGAGAGAGAGAGATGCAGCAAGGAGGCGCAGCAGCAGGTGATGGAGAAGCGTTGGATTTCGAGCCTGAAGACGATGACTTGATGGACGAAGACGGCGCTGCTGATGCCGTCGACGCACCTCCTCTCCCTAAGCTCAAATCCGCCATCACTTCTTCTTCTTCCCCTCTCTCCGCTCCCAAGAAAACCAAAGGTCGTGGTTTTCGAAACGATTCCGATCCTAACCGTAACACCCGCCTCGCCGCCTCCGATTTCGACTCTCTCACCACCGAGGGTGGTCCCGGTCCTCAGAGATGTATCTTTCTATCTATCTATCTTACCCTCTCACTCCTTATCCTTATCTTTTCCTCTTTTCATTTTTAGGGTTAGGGTTTCGATTTTACAATTCATTTTTCTATTTGTTTGTTTGATGCAGCAATCGAAGGATGGATTATTTTGGTGACGGGAGTGCATGAGGAAGCTCAGGAGGATGATTTGCAAAATGCCTTTGGTGAATATGGAGAGATTAAGAATCTGCATTTGAATCTTGATCGCCGAACTGGTTTTGTCAAAGTATGTTCCTATTTGCTTTTTTTTCCTTGCTCTATCTATATTTTTGTTTGTTCCTTGCAAGTGATTTAATATTATTATTATTATTATTATTATTTATTTGGTGAGAAAATTGGCAGGCTTCTGGTTCTGCACATTTGTATAACAAGATTTCATTGGATGCATATGCATATTTGGGAGCGGCCCCTATTTCTAATAAGAAAGTTTTGAACTAGGTCTTAATTATGGATGGACTATTATTAATTTAATTTGTGTAATTGTAGCAGACAATATTTGGCTTAAACTAGTCGTCCCATTTCGCACTCATCTCGCCCTTCTATGATTCTTTTTAGTGTTTCTCTGGGTTTTTGAGTGATAATGTAATTGCAAAATGTGGGTTCTTTTTGTGAGACTTTGTCTGGGTATTTTTTTGAAGTATGGGTGATGTTTTTTTGTCATTCTTTATATTTTCATTGCCAATAAATAATATGTTTATCGGCAATGCCTGATTGAGCTTTAACTTAGAATATCTGCTTAGGATTGTGTGTGGTTTAATTTCAGTAATGTTGTATAGATGTTTCTTATTTTAGGTTGTTTTATTTTATAGAATTGTAGTTATGTTCAGTTCAGTTCTTTGGTATGCTAAATTTTCTTCATGATTGATGGAAGCATTCACTGCATTCTTCTGCAGTATCTCTACTTGTTTCTTATTAATCATTAATTTGCTTCCTTCAAGGAATGATTTGAACCAGGACTGAAAATGAGACTATAAAATGGAAAAAAATGCATGGGTGGTGATGTAACCAAGAGGTTTATAACTTAGAAATTCAGCTGTGTTCAGGCTAGTGTGTATACATGTGCTTTTCAGTTATGAATGGCCAACTATATCTTGACTATTTCCACTATTTTTTTCTGTGGAACTGTGCTCATAGTACATCAAACGATAAAACAAATGATGGGCAAACATTCCTGCACCTTGTTTTTCAACTTCTTTTTACTAAAATTGGCTTAACTAAGAATAGTATATTTTGCATTCATAGAAAACTTAAACCATTTTTTGTAACCATTTCTGATTCACTTTGTGTGTGATTGTTTCTGCATTTCTGCTAGGGTAGCTTGCTTGGATGCAATCACATAAGGATAGTGTTTCCATAGGCACATGCAAGATGTGAACTAGTTACCTTGTGAATTAGTTGAACCAGCACAGGTTGTGAATTAGTTAGCTTGTGTGTTAGTTGAACCAGCACAGGTTATGATTTAGTTACCTTGCAAATTCTGCTTATAATAATTGGGCTTCCAAAACATATTGTCAATGGTGAGTTAAAGTTAAGTTCAGTCATCTATGTGCAGTATCAGTTTTCTACTTGGAATTCATTGCTATAGCTGTCTTCTTCAAACTTGAAGGTATTAAAAGAAATTTGGGGCTTGCATTAATAGGGAGTGTTAGCAATGACATTAAAATACTGTGTCAGAAGTCTGTTAGATTCCAAACCAGGAGATTAAATCATGTAATTCTTGTATTTTTTTGTTGGTGAAACATTAAATATACTTTCATGTTTTGGGCTTGTAGATGGTCCTTGTATCTGGATTTTGATGATAATTGTAGTGAAAATGATGGATCATGTTGTATTCTCTTTGTCCTGAAATGATAAGTTAGCAGATATGAGATGTTGGCAATGCTGCTCAGGGTTTGCTCATTGAGTTCCAATATGTACTGGCATTTGCTGCTGGTTTGCAGCATTTTCCCTCTCCTCTCTTTTAGTATGGATTCATCACATCGAGCTCATCTATTTGTTAATGTTAGTTTTTTTTTCAATGTCAAAAATCTTTTTTTATTTTTATATGTATTGTCAACTTCAATGTGTTTGCCGATTTGGTAGTAGCATGTGTTGTGAAGGGCCAATGCTTTGTTTTTTTAATTTCTGTCTGCTCAGACTTTCATGTTTCTGGTATCTGTGTTTGTTTCTTTGAATGTGAGTGTTTAACCGTCAGATGATGATGATTTTCACATGCTTACACTGGTTTCCGAGTGTTTGTTAAGCTATTGTTCCTCTGCTTTGATTTTTTTCTGATAATTTTTTTAAAAAAGATTTTTTTATAGTGGGCTGGCCCATGGGATGGGAGAGGGCCAGCCTATTTTATATGTAGGTTAAAATCAGCTTTTTATAGTGGGCTAGGGCCAGCCCGTTGAATAGGTAGGTCAAATTCAGTTTTTTTATAATGGGCTGGACCTGACCCACTTGGCCCTGGACTTAATTATGGATGGACTATTATTAATGTAATGCATGTAATTGTAACAGACAATATTTGGCTAAAACTTGTGACTGTCTTTTCAAATAGCATAAGATTTTTTTTATTATTTTACATCGTGAAAAATAAATATATGCTTTTAATTTAATTGCTAAATGAGAATGTATGAACTGCATGTGCTCCCTATTCACTGGTGTTGTGGGCTTGATGATAGTGATTCCTTTTTGAATTTGGAAATCTATTGTTAATGTCTTGTATTGACAATCCATTTTGACGATTCAATTTTCTGTGTTCTGATTTCGCTTGAACCTGGGCTTTATTTTGCATGTCATGACATGACATGAATTTTGTTTCATTGCAATGCTAATTTTTGGCTCAAACTTGATACCTTTGGGTCAGTGGAATGAATTGAATGTTAATTTTTTTCTCATTGATAGAAAAGGATTTGGCTGCGTTCCATTGCTACAAATTGATGGTTCTGTAAGTATAAATCAATACTGTTTTGATTTTTAAAGGATGTGTAGCAAGAAAGATAAAATTCTTTCCAATGGCGTGTTGGTTGCCTCTGTCCCTTTTTTCATCTCATCTTATTTTATTACATAAAGATACGACTCTTTTTATAGACTATTTGTAAACAGGGTTTATTCCTGTTTAGCAGAATTTTCTGCCATCTGTGCTTCCATATACATACAGCATTGGTTGATGTTTTAAACTCAGTTTCAAGAGTGGCAAATGTGCTTCTCTTTTTCATGTAACACTTTGTTTTTTTTAATCAGCGGCTTGATCTCATGAACATTTGGATTTCTGTACTGATGTATTTTGATTTTAGGGTTATGCACTGATTGAATATGAGCGTGCTGAGGAAGCTCGTAATGCAATAGAGAATTTAAATGGTTCTGAGCTTCTTACGCAAACCATTTACGTTGACTGGGCTTTTAGCAGTGGACCTATTAATGAGTCGATACGAAGAAAGAATGCTAGGTATGTTTCTACATGTTTAATGGTTAAAATATTTTGACTGGGTAATTTGTTGTGCAACATTAATCATTAATCAAGTTCCATGCGGTGTTCGTTTGAGTTTTACTTCATGTATTTTGGTGGGTATTTCCCATTGTAGAATTTACTTTAGCCTATGTGCACTCTCTTCTTTAATATTTGTGAAGAATATCTTACTCCTTTGTTGCTTGGGTTTAACCGAAATGAAAATGGATATTATATATTTTTCTCTTTGGTAAAGGATTGTGTAAAGAAAGGGTGTATTCTGAACTTCGACTAGCTGAAATTTAGTGGTTTACTTTAGTAAGTTGCTCGACTTATGTACTCTAAATTTGTTCAGAGTTTAGCATTTGAATATTTGGAACTTTGACATTTTGCAGACCAGGTCGTGATCGGCGCTCCAGGAGCCCTCGGAGGAGATATTGACCGTGGTGTGTATTGATTACATGATTGTGTCTTTGTGCGGACCCTTAAAGAGCAGCTTGGTTTCTGTTAGTCTAGTTGCGGAAGATTTTCCTATATTTGTGCTACCTTCAGCCAAAATACATATTCGTTGCTGAGGATTCTTTTTTAATACATCCGTTGTTGAATGATATTAACTCTTAGCTTAGTTTATTATGGTGTATGGTGTTTAACATACTAGTATTGCAATGTAGTAATGTGCTCTGGTCTTGCTTTTCCTACTTGTAATGGAAGGTGGGATTGCTTTTGGATTGCATCCTTGTTTTACATGTGTGATCTGTGGCTGAGTGTTTCTTTTTCTTTCAGTACATGCATCTCTGTTTCTCAATCAAATTCTTTCAGTACATGGTATTGGAATATTGGTATTTATATGTAGAGGCCCTCTAATCTTTGCATTTTTTGTGGGTTTAAACCATGTGTTTTTTTTTTTAGGGTTTGGTTTTTTTTGTGTGTATATGAGAAAAAACGAAAAAAGGAAGACAAGAAACTTAAGCCCATCTCATCACTTAGCAGCAATGAACCCATATCCACTAGGGGCCCCGTCCAGTACCTCCAACCTGAAGAATTCTTCATGCCAAATTTTGCTATGAAATCTGCACAAAAATGGCTTCCCTATAGACATGCTCAATATTCACCAACCAGCTTCTCTGTTCCAGCTTCTCTGTTAGTAGCTCCATAAGCCTTCCCAAAGACAGCAAGATCATGAAACCTATGAGATGCACGGTGTTGAAGTGGCTAGATTGCAGTGAGTGAATCAGGTTCGCAGATCATCTTCTTATAGCCACGTTGCCAAGCTAACTTTAACCCATGCTCAATCGCCATAAGCACGGTCAGAAGAAACGATGACTCGTGCACACATTAAATCGGATGAGCCATACAAATTTCAAGGAAAAAATTGAAAAATGGGAGAAGAAGGAGAATGAAGAAGAAAAGCAATAAGGTTGTTGTTGCAGTAGAGAAAAAGATCACGCACGGAGAAGAAATCGATGAATCGAGAACGATGGTGCTCTGATGAGGCCGCCGGTCCCAGACCCGCGACACAAAAGGCAAAATGTGAAAAGAAGAAAAATGTGATAGAGCGCGATAAAGAGAAGAATAGTTAAAAGGAAGAAAATTTGATGCGACTGTTATAGAAGAAAATGTTTGACAAAGAGTTGGTGACTTGATGTGGCGGCTAGAGATAATAACTTCTAGTTTTAGGGTTGTGCGAGCTTATGTATAAGCTGATTCTACAATCAAATAGCTTACAAGCTTAAACTCTACATAAGCTTTATATAAGCTATTTCTATAAGCTATCATGGAGAGCTTATGAAAATAAGTTAAAAACAATTTATGGATATGCCATGAGCTATTTGTATAAACTCTTTCAAACACCTGCAGAAGCGCTTATCCCATAAGATAAGTCCAAATAAGTTTTTTTAAACGTAACCTAATAATTTTTAGGGTTGGTAGTGGTGTTGTGTTTTACGGGCTTGTTATATGGGACGGGCAAATAATAAAGTCAAATGTCATAAAAAAAATAGCAATACCAGCAACACACTCTTTTGAACAAACTTTTTAATACACTCTTTGTTATTGGGTGTATTTCATGTGGAACCCACATGAAATTTATCCAATAACAAAGAGTGTCCACATGAAATTCACCCAATAACAAAGAGTGTCCCACATGAAATTCATCAAATAATAAAGAGTGTGTTGAATAGAGTGTTCAAAAGAATATATTGTAAGCATTTCTCAAAAAAATAAACACTCTAAATAAAATTTAAACCCTGGACCAACTACTTAAAAAAGAGGTTAGAACTACTATGGCATAAGATTACATCAATTATTTTTTCAATATATATAATTATTTAATAGATATATGTTCAAACAATACAATCAGTGACCTATTAATTCAATCAATGATCCATTGATCCAGAATCTTGATCAAGTCCATAACCGATCAATGTTTCATAACAATTGATCCTAATAACACGTTCTTTATTATTAGGGTGAAATTCACGTGATTTTCACAAAATAGTAAGTGACTCCACATGATTCAGTATCTCCACATGATATGCATCACTAACTTAGATGGCTAGAATTTCTTGCAAAGAAAGTCATGTAATAAAAAAGGAAAAGGAAAAGGAAAAGGAAAAAGAAAAAGAAAAAGAAAAAGAAAGTGTGCATGGACAAGTGGCGTCACCGAAAGGCGGCGAGCTTCAGTGGTGGATATACCAGCGCGAGTACACCAAAACCAAACACACCCACGCAGCACATGCTTACCTTGCACCATTAAATCGCGCCACGTGTGAACAACCTCAAACCTCGACGACAAACGCAGAGAAAACAGAAAGGAATATATCTACCAACAACGCCACTGTGTTGTGTTTTTTTCCCCTTTTCATTTCCATGCTTCCAGAACCCATGAAATTCCACGCTCTCAGATTCCTTCCGTTTTTTTTCCTTCTCTCTCTCTCTATCTACACAGAAATAAGCATTCATCAATAGCACCTTCTTTAGAGAGAGAGAGAGTTAGCTAAGAAAATGCCCCACACACAAACACACCTCTCAAAACCCTAACTTTTTCTGCTTTTAATTAAACACCCACCAAACCAATCACTACCCTCCATTCCTCTCTTAACCTAATTCGATCCCATAGCTTGGTCCTTGATTTCTTGTTTTCCATTTTTCTGCAAAGGCTAGCTCCTTTCACTTTTTCTCTCTACTTGGTACGGCTTCAATACTTGTTCACTTGCTTTCCTTTAAGCTACTTGTGATTGGAAATTTGAAATTCACGCTCTTCCATTCTGATCTCATACACCCCACCTTTTAATTTTTTTCAATTTCAGCTGTTACATACTCAATCCATTAGATCGTTGTATGATTTAAATTTAATCAAATTTGTAGTTGTTATTGCTTATATTCTTCCAAAAAATTGAAAATTCATTCTTTTTTTGATTAGGGTCTGTTTTGGTCTTATCAAATTTTGCAGGTGAAGAAGGTCCTCTTTGTGATTTTGTGGTGGGGTGTGATTATATATCTCTTCTGATGTTTTATTTCCAATCACTGTTTCAATCATCACCTGCTAATTACCCATCTAGATCACCCCCCTTCTCCTACTCAATTTCCCATATCTTTCTTCCCTCTGATGTGTTCTTCATATGCTGCTTCAATTGCTTGAGATTTCGTCTCAAAATTTGATGCTTTGTTCCAAAGGGTAGTTGCTGTCACTGTGAATTTCTCTGCAGGTTGTTTGAATTGAATCACATTTTAGTTTTCCAAGAGAGAGAGACTGTTAAGGATGGGGGAACGTTATGGGCCTGTTTCCATTGAGGAATTGCCTTCACATTTGATCTTAGAAATTCTATGTTCAGGCAGGCTAAGTTCAATAGACCTTGTTTGTTTAGAGTTGACTTCCAAAACTTTTGGTGGTAGTCATGGCTTGTACCCTTTCAAGTTTAGGTCCTTAGTGGACTTCGCTGCATCTCAGTTGTGTACCTCCCATGTTATCTATTCTAGGATGGGTTTGAATTCTCAGAGGGAGTTATATGATCGATGTGGCGGAAATTGGAAGCGGATTTTGAGGTTCTTGCAGTCGGTGGGACAGTCCTCTGAGATGGTCGAGACATCATCAGGCAATGTACTATTTCATTATATCAAAGAATGTTTTTTATTTACTTTTTAAAAAAAAAAAAATGAATGATTTGTTGCTTCCTACTTGAATTAAGAGTTTTCATTTTTTATTTCCATCCTATAAGAAGTGAGTGTCTAAAAGGGTGTAAATCCCTATGCTTTTCAACCTCAAATTTTTAAACAGAACAATTTATATTGCATGATTTAGCACCATTTCTTTCTATTTCTCTATCAATGTCACTTGTCACTACTGTAATAAGTGATGTGGTAATGCATTTGTGCAATAATTAGAACATACAAAGGAAAAGGAAATGAAGCTGGAGTATTAAATGTCATAAAAAAATGTTTCATAGCTTTTATAAAAAAAAAACGAACATTATAATGATTTTTTAAGAACAAATCTCATAATTTGGATAATCTTATTATTATTATTATTATTATTGTTATTATTTTTACTCACATTTCTTGTAGTTTTTTTACCGTCCTTTTTAAAGAAAAGTTGTAGAGCTGTAAATGATGAAATACATTTTATTGGCAGATGCAAATTACAACAGGAAAGTATCACACCTTGTTGATCAGTAATTCCTCTGTCTACTCTTGTGGTTCTGGTTTGTGTGGTGTACTTGGTCAAGGGCCTGAAACAACACAGTGTGTAGCGTTTACCCGGATTGATTTCCCACCTTTGGCACGTGTGGTTCATGTTTCAGCCTCCTATAATCATGCAGCTTTTGTTATGCAATCTGGAGAGGTTTGTAGTAGCTTAACCTTTATTCCTTTAGTTATGATTCATGATCAAGTCATTAGTCCGGAAAGTAAAATATATTTTGGAGTGGTTGTGGTATCAACTAATGTAGCAGCCTTAAGAATGTTAGGGAACTAAGACTATTATTGCACTTGCACTTAACATCTTAAGCTTATAGGACAGTTGCTTTTTGGCATAATATCATAACCCTCTTAACTAAGTGTTCATAGGTATGTCCTTCATTTATGCCTCAAGCCCAAAAAGACTTTCACATGGAGGGGGGGAACATATTAGAGATAGAATTGTAAGTTTATAACCAATCTGGGGCTTGCACATAAAGCTTAAGTTTTAAAGATTTTTGTTGGCAATGGAAAAATTGTGCTTGTCTAATAAATGTGTGTTTCATCTTAGATTGAAGAATTTTACTTAAAAGTAGGAATAGGATATTGGAAATGTTCTTTCTTGGTTCTCCTTTGCTATTCCAGTGCTTGTTATCATGAGTCTGTTCAGTGGCATTTGGTACTAGTAGACTAGAGAGAGACATTGGGAGCTAAGAACATTTTTATTGTGATTAGTACAATTCAACATACTCTGCAATCTGCATCGAGGGTGCTGTTTAGAGTGTGATTGACTTTGTCATTAAGAGAGCTCTACTGTAGTTCCTTTTTAAAGGAAGGTGCTAATTTTATTTTGTCTTGCACATTATTAAACCTAGCTTGAGTCCAACTTTGGACAAACTATGAACTATGAAGTACTTCTCTTGTCAAGTCTATGCAAAATGCCTCTTGAATCGACTAAAAAATGAGGTTCAGGTAAAGAAGCTTCATGGGGGCCAAAAAAACAGAAGTTTTTTTATCAGTGGACTGGGATAGGATGAGTTGGCAGAAGTTAGGTCAGAAGAAGGGTAACCATTGGGAAAGATTCAAGTCTCAATTGTCTTCCTTTCATCTGGTGTTCAGTTTTATATTGAGAGGCTGGAGAGATAATGCAAATGATGGAAATGATGTATGCAATACTCTCGCTCATTTCTGACAGGACAACAACATCAACAACAACAACCAAAGTCTTTCCCCACTATGTTGGGACGATACATGGACTAAATGCTGTCACTGAGTCTTTGTTAAAGACCAAATCTTCTGAGAGGCCATTTAGATGTATGTCCTTTCCAATGGTTAGAGTTTTCCTTGGTCTTCCTGTTAGGACTCAACCAAGTGAGGTTGGGACTTGGAAAGTATATACACGTAGGAATAAAAGGAGTTAGTTGAGTTAGTTGGGGTGGTTAGTTTGTTAGGAGAGATACTATCAGTTAGATAGTTAAATAGGGAACCCACTGTATTTGGGGGATTCCTGCATTCATTTTGAGAGATCAAATAACAAAGCCATAGCTCGGTTGTAAGGGGCAGTGTTACCAATCGCGGATGGCGGACCATGTCGTAAATTCAAAAATCTGCCATACAATATGACGGATAGCGTTGCAGGCAAATAGAGGAAGCATGGTGGATGAATTAAAAAATTAAAACATATACAGAAAAAAAATACAAAATAACCTGATAAATATAGTAAATAATAAAGGCTAGTAGCATATACTAAGATAACAAAATTAGAAATATATTCTATGAAATAAAATCATCTAAGTCTCATAAAATAAACATAAGGTCACTAGAAGATAAAAACTAACAATACTAACAAGAAAGAAAAAAGTCATGCAACTCAAAAGGTCATCAAATAAAGAGTGGTGGCTGGGCTGCTGGTTCATCAAATAAAGAGTCAGAGACAGGAAAAATCAGAAGGAAAAAATATTAAATCAGAGATTAAGAGACAGGAAAAAAATTAAAACACAAACCGAGAAAGCCAGTGGCTGGTTGTTCATCACACAGAGACTCGAGAGTCGGAAACATGACAAAACAGGTAGTCGTACCTCAGAAAACAGAGAGAAATGGTGGTTGTTCTGGGTAGGGTCACTCTGGAGAAGGTTTCTAGTCGCCCAAGATGGTCGCTTGCCGGATATGGACGCTTGCCGGAGAAGATGAAGGTTGAAGACAAGAGTGGGTGACAGTGTCGAAACAGAGTGAGTTTGCTGAAATGAGCCTCTAGGCCAAATGTGAGGGGTTTATAAACCTTAGCCATAAGTACAAAAACGCCCTAAAAAAGTGACCAGGGTGCTATTTCTGGCATGGGCTGCCATGGCGCCATGGATGTGGTTGCCACAAATCACGAAAAGGCGGAATCCGCCAGATAACGGATGGCAAATCACTGGATTTCGGCAACGCCATGGCCGCTATTTGATAACTTTGCTAAGGAAAAACCCGTAGGGGAGACTATGTTCATTATTGTTTCTCAGTAACAGATCAACACCACCTTCTCTTCTTCTACTTCCTCTACTATACACTCATTAGGGGTGTTCGCGGATTGGATTGGATCGGTTTTGAGTCAAAAAACCATCCGATCCAAAGATGAAAACAACGTGCGGTTTGGATTGGATCGGTTTGTTTACTTAAAAAAATCCGATCCGATCCAATCCAATCAAATGCGGTTTGGATTGGATTGGATAATTCGGTTTTTACCGATACATAGTTACATAATTATATTAAGTCGAAAACCAACTTTAAACCTATATATACTAGAATTAATGTAGTTCTAGTTCCTAAGTACATGCATAAAATCTTCTAGTAAATGAATAACTATTGATTCCTAGGTACATGAATAACTATACACATTCCAATACATCTAGTATTTGACAATTCCAACAAAAATATTAAAGAGAATGAGAGTGTTCGTTCATAAGAGTATGAAAAACAATGCTTAAGTATGAGTAGTACTATAATTTGAAAAATAATAGTATATGTATATACTAGGTCGGTTTGGATTGGATTGGATTGGTTTTCACTAGGGGATCCGAAATCCGATCCAATCCAATAAAAAAAAAGCGGTTTTTTCGGTTTTCGGTTTTTCGGTTTTCGGTTTTTCGGTTTTCGGTTTATTCGGTTTATTCGGTTTTCGGTTTTTACGGTTTGAATTGGTTTGGATCGGTTGATGAACACCCCTAACACTCATATTTCTAGATCTCTGTCTTCCTGGGATATAATTTTAGGGTCCCTTAAACTTCCTCTACTTCCAACAATTGGGCTATCTTCCATCTCATCAACTCTTCTAAGTGAGGCTTTTATCGGTCTTCTGTTAGGGCCCAGCCCAATGAGACTAGGGCCTTAGGGGTGTATACTCATAGGAACAAAACAAGAGGGGTCAAGAGTAGTTAGTTAGTTAGTTAGCTGAATAAACAAGGGAGGCAGTTCTAACATCTACTCACATGTCCAAATCATGTTAGGCGTGATTCTACCATCTTTTACTCTATAGGTGTCACTCCTACATTCTTTCTAAGATATGCATTCTTGATCTTATCTTTTTTTGTATGACCACTCATCCAACGCAACATTCTCATCCCTGCAACACTTAGCTTATGCTCTTGTTGTCAATTCACTGCCCAATATACAGTACCATAAAAGCATTGCTGGTTTTATAGCTGTGCAATAAAACATCGCTTGTTTATGCCCAACATTCTCATTTTTGACAGAACACTTGCACAAAATAAATGTGGCTGCTATTTCAGTTCGATGAACACTCAAGAAAAGTTGTGTTGCTTCAATGGTTCAACCTAGCTGCAAATTTGTTATGATTCATAAAAGCTCTACATATACTGTTAGGTCTATAAATTTTTCTACATGTTCTATACTGATAACTCAGATGCATCGTTGCTTTGTTTTCCTGGAATTGAAAAGGATGGTTTTATATTGTAAAATGATTAATACTAGTTTCCATCATAGACATGAGACTTCACCTTTGACTGATGCAGGTATTCACATGTGGAGATAATTCATCTTTTTGTTGTGGGCATAGAGATACAAACCGACCAATTTTTAGGCCACGTGTTGTTGAATCCCTGAAGGGTATTCCTTGCAAGCAGGTAAAGCCGACCATCATCATATTGTTTATAGATGATAATTGTTGTCTGAGTTGAAAGTTAGTGGTTGCTAGCCTATTATATGTTAGTATTAATCTCATAGAATGACTAATCTCCCTTTTGTCTAAGGAATGAATTCCGAATCCCAAAGCTCACTTTGCTTATAATATTTATATTATTTTATGCCTTGTAATATGTAGTCTAATATGTTATCAAGTCTTTCCATGAAGTCTGAATGAAAGCATTTTGTAGTTTTAGTTTACCAAGATTATTAATCTATTACCAACTTATCTTAAAGGATTGGCTTAATTGCACTTTTGGTCCCTCGGGTATCAAGATTGTGCAATTTTGATCTTAGGTTCGAATTGCGCCAATTGGGTCCCCTAGGTATCACGATCGTGCAATTTTGGTCCCTCAGGTTCCTTTTGCGCCAATTGAGTCCCCTAGGTATCACGATTGTACAATTTTTATCCCTCGAGTACCACGATTGTGCAATTTTTAATGCTAGTAACCTACGTGGCACGTGAGACTGATTTGACACTTAGTGAGGCTACCTTGACAGCTTACGTGGCATTCTTATGTGGCATCATTAACACCTCACACTTTAATGGTCACATGTACATCACGTGAGTATAGGGGTCTAATGTTTCTCTGTAGAGGACATTTGTCTCGTCCAATCCGTCTCTAGATGCAGGTTGAAGCCCTAGTTTTTGAAGATGTAGGAATGTCCTCTGCAGAGAAACGTTGGACCCCTAGATTCACGTGACCATTAACGTGTGTGAGGTGTTAGTGATGCCACATAGGAATGCCACGTAAGCCTCATTAAGTGCCAAATCGGTTTCATGTCTGCCATGTAGGCTACTGGCATTAAAAATTGGACGACACAGTGACAGAGGGACTTGATTGTAATAGTGGGATACTTGGGAGACCTAATTGGTGTAATTGGAATCTTGGGGACCAAAATTGCACAATCGTGATATCTGGGGGATAGAAAGTGCAATTAAGTCTAAAGGATTCTTATCTCTTTGATTAAAAGTGGTTTGTTATATATTTGAGAAATTATGTGTTGTTTCAAGTTATACAATGGCAAAGTCTTGTGTTGACTCCCAACAACTAACTATCCATGTCGAAAAAGCACCGACACAGACATAGGGAGACACCAAATTCTAAAATTGTAGGACACGGATATATATATATTGAAAATTTAAGAAAAAAGATTAATAATGCCATAGTTGTGTCGAAAACCAGAAAAATTATTTTTAAGTTGGACATATGTCATACAAGCATCATGTACGACATGTGACACGACACCAAAATGGTGTGTCCGTGCTTGATAGGTCCATGCTAATAGGCATAAGATGTTCCTCCGGTTTGCTCTGATGTGCAGTTTTCTAGCTACACTGTTCCAATTTTATTGGATGTCCACGAAGGGACTAGCCATATTGTTAGGATAGTATCTCTGCCTCCTTTACCTGTCTCTCTCTTCAATCTCTAGTTTTTTGTTTATTGTTCCCTGAAGTCTGTTTTACTGAAGTCCAAATGTTGAAGTACATGTATGTCTGTCAGGTTGCAGCAGGGCTTAACTTCACAGTCTTCCTCACAAGACAAGGTCATGTTTATACATGCGGAACCAACACACATGGCCAACTTGGTCATGGTGACACTCAGGACAGACCTACGCCCAAAATGATTGAAGTCCTTAGTAATGTTGGCTCTGTTGTTCAAATTGCTGCTGGGCCAAGCTATAACTTAGCTGTAACGGAGAAGGGGGAAGTATACTCCTTTGGGTCAGGTGCTAATTTCTGTCTTGGCCATGGCGAGCAGCATGATGAGTTTCAGCCACGAGCTATACAGAAATTTAGAAGGAAAGGTAGTCATGTTGTCCGTGTATCTGCTGGGGATGAGCATGCAGTGGCACTTGATTCAAATGGATTAGTGAGTTTCATTGGACAAGATGAATCTTTAAATCTATTTGTTTAACTTGGTTTGGATTATTGAGGAGCTTGTGAGAATCGCTCTAAGTCTGTGTTATTGATGGTGAATCCAGGTATATACATGGGGCAAGGGATATTGTGGTGCTTTAGGCCATGGAGATGAGATTGAGAAGACAACTCCAGAGATCTTAAATAGTCTCAAGAGTCACTTGGCTGTTCAGGTATTACATTATTCAATCTGTGTTGAGATCAAATGGTTTACAATAAGAGCATGTATTTCTTGCATTTAGTTTTCTGATACTCAGTCCTTTCCATCTTTTTATTGTGATGAGGCTGCTTAGTCCTAAAATTTTCAAAGTGCTTATTGTTGTTACTTGTAGGTCTGTGCGAGAAAGCGGAAAACTTTTGTTCTAGTTGATTCTGGTTCAGTCTATGGATTTGGCTCCATGGGATTTGGTAGCCTTGGATTTCTGGATAGAAGGGTATCAGATAAAGTGTTGAAACCTCGCATCTTAGATACCTTGAGAGCTCACCATGTTTCTCAAATTAGCACTGGCTTGTACCACACTGTGGTAGTCACTAGCCGAGGACAGATATTTGGCTTTGGAGACAATGAAAGAGCACAACTTGGTCATGACACATTAAGAGGATGCCTTGAGCCCACTGAAATCTTCATAAAAGATACATCTGAAGATGGAGATCCTATTTTACAAAGCATGTGACACCCAAAAGCCAAAGCAATCATTTCTTTTTTTATGCGGTAGTGGTATCAGTCACCTGATTTTTCTAGTCTAATTGCCACTTTTAAAATTCACTGTTTTATATTTTATTATATTATAGTAAAAACAAATAATTAACACGCCACATAGTCACTATTTTTCAGGAACTATTGTTTTCCGCCTGATTTTGTTAATGAGTAATGAACTGTGATAATAGTTCTTCAAATTGACTCATAGTTATGTCGGATTTAATTTCCTTTCAAGTTTGTTTTAATGTGTTGTCATGAAGTGTATACTATGGTTAGTAACTGTAGTTAGTTTTATTTAAGCGAAATTACATTGAGTTCCCTTGAGATTTGATTTAATTACACTCGGCATTTTTCTTGTTTCAGAAGTTACAGTTACCTCTTCTTTAGGGGATGTTAGTGTAATTTCAATATCATCTTTTAAGAGAGGTAAATGTAATAATATATAACTCAAAGGAGGTTGTTATAATTTCTGAAACCAGAGAGGTGAAAGATTTAATTCAGTCAAATTTCAAAGGAAGTTGGTATAATTTTTCGTACATAACACTAGAAAATGAGGTTGAAGTTCCTGGAGAAGCAAATCTGCTACGTTGTTATATTATACTACATTAAATTTAGTGTTTGTAGAGGCAATTGAACTTACCAGTAATGTTCACAGTTAGAAGAGGAAAAAGGGAACTTCAACCGGATTTAGCTAGATTCAAAGGTGGTGGTTGGATTGAATAAAATGTTTAAGGACTTTTCAATCGATAGATGTCAAATTTTTCTGTCAAATTTTTTGACAAATTCTAGTTCTCTATATTTTTCGGATCTTAAATCCTCCAAGTGAAAACTTTCCTAATGTTCTTTATTTTCTATGAATCATAACATTGTCTGGGACTAAAACGCCCCCAATAGTTAAAGATTTTTTAAGCCAAGGCAAAATTTAGCTAGACACTGAAAAATTCAATTAAGTGGGTCACATGTTTGGGTGGGCCGTACGTTATTGTGGAGAAGCAAATCTACAACGTGATTCTGGAAGCGTATATTATGTGTGTGTTTGGATGAGCGTTCGACAAATATGATTTTGGATAGAATTAATTTCAATATAATTGAGTTTGAAGTGAAGTGATTTATGTTTGGATGTTTTTATTTTGAAAGCAAGTTTGATGTAAAATTGAGTGTAAATTTTTCAATTCAACGTAGAAGCTATTATTTGTAGCTTCTATTAGAATCACGTTTAAAGGTAAAATCAATTTTGTCAGATAGTAGTCAAACACCTCTATTTTTATCAAAATCACGTTTAACAGGGATAAAAATACTTCTGATGTCTCCAGAAGTGAAATCAAATACAAACTACGTTAAATACAGTGATATAAAAAAACAATTACGTCCCACCAAGGAAAAAAGTGTTCCTTAGGTTCTTTACTTTCTATGAACCATCATCACATTGTTTGTCACTAAAAATGTTGGCAGTGACTTAATAGGCGAAATCAAGTCCGACACTATGTTTTAATGAAGTACTTGATTTGCAATGATAGAGTGGTATCCAACTGTCCGAATCTAAAATTGTCCAACTATCCAAATCTAAATAGTCTACAAGTTTGTCATCAAAAAAAAAGGGTCTACAAGTTTGTACGAGTACAAGTACAAGGACTATGGTATGGCCTGTTAGTGTGGGATCCGGATTTTAAAGTCAATTTTTGATGCATTCACACATTCACATAATAATTTATCATTGGATTAATTTAAGTATCCTCAAGCACTTTTAGTGATAGATCCAACGATATATCAAGGTGTGAATATGTAAATGCGTTAAAACTTGATTACACATGAATCCATTTTCCTTATCGTGTTACTTAGGACCACTTCTAGTGGAAAACTGAATTCTTCAACAATTTCTTTCAATTCCCAAAAGTATTGAAATTAGACTTATTTATAACCTAGTTTTTCTCAATTTGCTTTATTATCTGCTCTAAAATTGCAACATTGTTAAGGTAAAAAAAAAAGTGTACTCTCTTCACCACTTGGGACATTATGACCCGAATTTGGATTCTTTTTCCATCCTCTCTCCGTTCAGATTTAATGGTTTAAAAAAAAATCATCCTTATATGTAAATTTAATTGACACGGCGTGACAGAATCAGGATCCCTATTACCCAGTGAGCCTTCCGGTGTAAAATTTTAAAATTCCTATCAGAAACTTTCTTTCCTTATATCCCTTACCAGAAAAGTTGCAATTACCAAATGAAGTGCTCAACATAACAAAGTGCTTCAAATCCTTACCCCAAAAGTTCCGAAGCCAAAATGATGCACAAATCTTGTTGCTTTCCAAATATGCATCAATCTCATTTGGTTTTAGAAAGCATCTGACACTCCAAAAGCAATCGCCACTAATTTCTTGATGTGGTACTGATATCAGACACCTACTTTTCTACTCTGATAATAACTACTGTCACTGTTTTATATTGTATTATTATATTAAAAAGAATTTAACACGTGACATAGTCATCATTGTACAATACGTTAAACCTTTGGAAGTCCTTTTTCTGGTTGATACTGTTAATGAATAATGAACTGTGATAATAGTCCTTTCAAATTGACTTATAGTTTTGTTTGATTTAATTTCCTTTCAGGTTTCTTTCAATGTGTTGTCGTTAAGTGTAAACTATTGTTACAAGTTGTAGTTTATTTTATTTTATTTAAAAGAGAACATAGATGTATTCTTGTAGTATACTAGTATGTGTACATGAGGATACAAGTTGCAATTCCAGCATCACACTACAAAATTCTACTACTACTATATGAATTTCAGTGATGTAACACAGTCTATAACACGCACGAGCGCACATGTGCTCGAGTTCCTATAATCTTCAAAACATAAAACATAAGAAACAAGAGTAAAGCTTAAAAGCCACGCATCTCAAAAGGAAAAAAAAAATATACACAAGAAAAATGAATGCCTCAAAACCTCGAGCTAGTGTTAACAGCGAAACCTTAAAAACAGTTTAGAATTTTGATAGATTTTAGTTAGATTCAAAATTGATTATTAGATGAACTACAAATCTCAAATGATAGATATCACTTATATATTAATAGTTAATATTCCATCAAAAATCCTGATAAACAATTTAGCTGTGTAACATTTTTTGAACTTAATCCGACCATGGAAAAACTTGTTCCTTATGTTGTTTAAAACTTCATTAGGCGAAATCTAGCCAAACAATAAATTTTAATGAAGTACTTCACAAAGAAAGAAAGATTCTGAGACGGAAAACTAGAGCTTCACAAAGAAATGTATGAAAGGGAACTTTATTACAAAGGAGATACACCGAAATTAAGCAAAATGAAAAAGACCAAACTTCATTGGCCACAATCAATAATCAAAATATTATTCATAACAGAAGAGCAATGTTCATAGACCTTGGTTCATGCTTCTCTATGATCATCCAACCCAAAACTTTGCCAACAAATCATCTACATAGTCTCTAAATGTTCTCTGAACACTTTCAACATACTAGAAAATGTAACAATGCCAACTAAGCTACAATCATCCTCAATAACCCATAAGTAATTCACCCTATGAGCAATTGCTTGAATCATCACAGCAACAAGGGAGCTTTTAGGATGACACACTACAGCCTCAGCCTTCCTCACCATCCTAGCTGAGTAGCTGCATGACCTTGTGTACCTCCCTGGTGTCCTTATTGGTGACTCCTCATCAGATGATGAAGATGAAAATGAGGATGCTGATGTGTCACTGCTGAAAGGTGAACAAATTGTAAACTCTTGTAGCATTTTCTCCAAATTCTTTTCCTTCAATCTTGCCTTCACCAATCTTACAAGATCCTCAGGAGGGCCACCACAATCAATGTAGGCCATCAAGTCCCCGGCCGATAACGTTGCGATCGCGGCCGCGACAGTCTCATCACAACAAGCAAGGTTGAAGGGTGATATCTCACCAATGAAAGTCCCATCACTATCAACAATAGCAACTGAAGTTTGTTGAGTGAGGGACTTTGAGATAGCTCCAACTGCAGATGATGCAGGGGAGTAGTAATCAATGGCAAGCACATCTGAGTTGATAATCCCAAGAGTGTCAATGGAGAGAGCAGGGAGTGGTGTGAAGAGGCCAATGGAGCCAAGAAGGAACCGGATCACATCCTCTTGGGTTAACCAGCAGAATTCACGACCATTGTGGTTGTTGATTGATGATGCTTTCTGATGTTGTTGTTTTCTTCTTGAAATGCCACTCCTTTTAGTTGGTAATATTGGTACTACAAGATTCTGTGCTCCTTGGAGAATGAGATCAATGGCTTCCAGCAAGCTAAAACATCAAAATTATAACAAGGTGAAAGGGTTAATTCACAATCTGGGCTATGTAAAACACAGACAGAGAAAAATAATTTCAAGGTTTCAATAATTAGCCTACTTTTTCAAGTAAATCCAAATCTCCAACAATCATTCCAAAAACAAACAAACAAAAACAGCTTCAGCTAATTCAAGACTTGTTATAAGTAATAAAAAGGGAACAATTAAAAGAAAAGAAAAACTCATCCATTTCTTTTTCATGTAAATTGAACACTCCAAAACCCCAATATTTATTTATTTTTAAAGAAAAAGAAGCTTCCAGATTCAGCTAATTCAAGACCTGTTATTATTAATAAAAAGGGGACAATTAAAAAAATCAAAGAAACAAAGATAAAAAAACCAACCACCCATTTCAACCTTGTCATTATAATTTATAATCCTCATTTATAATAATAATTAAAAGAAAGAAAGAAATCTAGACAGAAGATAGAGTGTGATCAGTGATTGTTCACTTAAAATTGCATAAAGCAAATTTCAAGTTTTCAACCTTGCCATTATTATTATCCTCAAGATAGAGAGAAAGAGAGAAGAGTGATTGTTACCTGGAAGATGGTTCCAGATGCATGACAAGGCCTGGAACCTTAGGCAAAAGAGCAGAGAGAGGTGCCTTAAGAGCAGCAGAAGGAGACAATAGACTCTCTTCTTTGCAAAGGTAACAAACAACATCAACCATGCACAGTTTCCCAACACATCTACAACAACAACCACCACCCAGTACTTCCTTGTTGCACAAACTCCACACACTGATGAAGCTTTCGTCGGAGCTTTTCAGTGCGGCCAAGGCTTCGGCGACGGTGGCTGACTCACATAGCGACCTCAACGTTGGCTTCCCAAGGCATAGGTCAGATATCTCACGTGTCAGAAAGCTCACTGCCATGCAAAGATCACTGAAAGGGTTTGGTGATGAAGAATGCGGTGGCGCTTTGTTGTGGTTGTGGTTGTGGTGGTGGTGTGTTTGTGGACTCAACGACAAGGGTGCTATTTATAATAACTACAACTTGCGTTGGGTGATTGTAACGAAAGAAAAATATTCTTTTTTTACCTACCAATTTGATATTTGGTATTGATATTTTATGTCAATAATAATTAGACTTAATTGTTCTTTTAGTCCTCATAGTTTTATCAGTATTTAATTTTGATCTTTATAGTTTCAATAGTTTAAATTAAGTCTCTGTACTTTCAAAGTTGTCTAAAACTTTATTAGGTAAAAATTTATTTTTTTATTATATTGAAAATATTAATAAAAGTAGTATATTATTATAATATATAACTAATAATATATAAAATTTCATTGTATATTTATTCTAACAAAGAGAGGAATACAACTACTAGAATAATTAATAATCTTTAAATAAAAAATAAAAAATATGTAATAAATAAATTTATAATCTTAATTTTAAATATATATATATATATATATATATATATATATATATTATTTTAAACTTGTACACAAACATTATTTATATTATTATTTGGGTATTTGTTTTTCTCTCATTATTAAAGTAATTATACGATGAACTTTTATATATTATTAGTTATATATTGTAATAATATATTATATCTATTAATATTTTAAATATAGGAAAAAAATTATCTAATAAATTTTTAGACAATTTTGAAAGTATAAGGACTTGATTTAAGCAATTTAAATTACAACGATCAAAATTACGCAATTGTGAAAGTATAGGGACTTGATTTGAGCTTATTTTTTTTTTATAAGCACTTGATTTGAGCTATTGAAACTATAGGGACCAAAATCACGTATTTCTGAATATACAAGGACTTGATTTGAGCAATAGAAACTATAATGACCAAAATCAAACATTGGTGAAACTACGGGACCAAAAGTGTAATTAAGCCTAAAAATTATAATGAATGTAATTTTAGTTAAAAAAATATAAGTGCAGTTAAACGCGGTTGTTAGGATGGACAAAAGGTTACTATTTATAATTTCAGTGAAGATTCAAATTGGTACCTGAAATATTTCATGGATTCACTTATAATTACTGAAAAAATAAATTAGTTATTGGGCCTCTCAAAATTAAAAACGTGAGCCGCATTAGTTCTTAAATTTAGTTTCGATGTCTATTTACTTGCATATATGTATCATTAACCATCCTACTTGACCTGTTAATGGTTCTGTGTGATTTATGACAAATTTCCGCCTAGAAAAAAAATGAAAGAAAAGCGGAAAAAATGCATAATTTTCACATATTTGAGTTTTAAAATTGTTCAACTTTTTCACTTTTTATTCTTTTTTTACTGAGGAAATTCGTCATAGGACATAAAGAATCACTAATGAGTCAGGTAGGATGATTAATGGGATACGTAGGCAAGTAAATGGACGTTGGAATTAGACTGAGGGACTAAAGTGTCCTACAATTATAAATTTGAGGGACTAAATGGTTAGTTTATTTTTTTAGAGACTAAAAGTGGGTTCCTGAAATTTTTGAGGAACTAATTTGGGTTTTCATTCTTATATTTTCTTTTTAACCATGTTATTAGGACAAAATATCTACAATCATAAATAGTGACTAATTTTTTTTTTTAAGGGTTATTCCCTCTTAATTAAATTTTCTCCATCAACAAAAGTCAAGAGTCAGGAATTGAATCTTTGACCATTTGATAACAAACTTAAACTCATTATCACTCGTTGGTAGGATATATTTATAATAAGTACAAATTATACTCGTTGTATAATTACTTACTAAATTCAACTATCTACCAGGTCATATGCGTAGTTGGTAAGCGTTATTATGCTTGTTTGTGAGAATTTATGTGAGCCTTGCGCATGTTAAATTAGAGAACGAATAATTAGTTCACTATTTAAATAGTTTCACTCATCACTTAATTATACAAAATTCATTATTTTATTTTTGTACCTATACAAAAGTTAAGTCTCTCATATACATTAAATGTCCAAATTAAATGTAAAAGCAATGAAATTGAAGAAAAAAGGATACAAAGAAAGTTGTGGGGATCCCTCACTCACTTTATTTGGAATGTATAATCTCTTTTAAAAATGTTTTTCTTTATATATTTAACAAAGTTAGTTAGCCTAATTGATAATAACCGTTTTAAGATGAAGGATGCATTAGGATAAACAACTTAATTAAACGTTTAATCAATAAGTTTTTTTCAGATAAGGTAAAAAGAGTTTATAGAAAGATCATAAACTAGTTGCATAAGTTCATTCTCATAAACTATTCTCATAAACGCAAATAAGATCTTTATAAGCTCCTATAAATGCACCTAAATATTCTACAAGCTAGTTTGGTGTACTACATTATCTTTATTAGTTAGTAATATTTATCTTTAAATGCACTTTTAGTCCCTCATCTTTTTAAATTATGCGATTTTGGTCCCTCAAAAATTTTAATTGCACTTTTATCCCTCAATTTTTTCAATTATGCGATTTTGGTCCCTCAAGAAATTTAATTGTACTTTTCATCCCTCAACTTAGTGAAATTGTGTAATGAAAGCCTTTATTTTGGTCCCTACAACGACTAATTTTGCATAATTTCACAAAATTAAGGGATGAAAAGTGCAATTAAATTTCTTGAGGGACCAAAATCGCACAATTGAAAAAGTTGAGAGACAAAAAAATTATAATTTTTGAGGGACCAAAATCGAACAATTAAAAAAGTTGGGGACTAAAAGTGAAATTAAGCCTAATATTTAAATATAATTTTTAGTTAATAATTATTTATTACAGTTAATAATGCACTTATAGATTATTATTTTAATGTACCCAAATTAGGCAGAATTTTTTTGGTAATAAAAATTAGGCAGATTTAATTAGGATTTAATTGGTATATACTGTCAGTGTAAAGATTATTTACACAGTCAACCAATCAAAAATTGTCACATAAGCTAAAATATTTGACTTTCATTGTAACTACCTTAAAAGTCACTCATATACCATGATTTCCGATTTGTTGACAGTATAAAAAAATTTACACAGACAGTGCATAATAATTAAACTCATTTAATTAATGCAAGAATCTTCTCCTTTTTAATTATTTAACAAGAAAAGAAAATACTAAACAAATTTGTACATTGAATACCTTTAGAGGGTTTTAAGAGTTTTATTTAATTATTTTTATCTTTATGTGATGAGAAGAATTGTTAAGTTTATTTTGAAAAAAAAAAATAGTAATTTTTTATTTGGTAACACAGCTTCTAAAGAAAACGTATTTTGTTTGTAAAAAAATCAAATTAACATGCACGAATCTTCAAGGGTGTGTTTGGTGGACAATTTTTTTTTTCCGGATCATGTTTTTCAGGAATCATCATTTTCCAAGAATCATGATTTATGAGAATGTTAAAAATATGTTTAGTTTAGCTTAAACATTCTTGGGAATATTATTTGGGAATCTTTGATTCCCATGTTTAATTAAAAAGTATTTTTCTTGAAAATATTAGTATTAATTATTTTTAAAAATATCATTGAATATAGATTAATTAATAAAAAAGTAAAATTAAAAAATATTATAAAAATAATAAAAAATATAATAATTGAAAAAAATTACGCATTCCTGAAAAAACTAAGGATTTAATTGGTATTATAATTAAACTCAAAAACTAAAAAAAATCTCTTTACCAAACACCCTCTAATTGCATTAGAAGTTACAGGCGTTTGGATAAGTAGATGAGATTATAAATGACATAACTAAGGATTAAACCCTTGACATCGTTATGCTAATAGGAAATACAATATTTATTATTATTATTTTGAAAATTTGAGGTATTAAAGGAACACGTTATTCTTTCCCTTTCAATTTTTTTTTTTTTGACTCAATTCCCTTTCATTCTTAAGCAATCATAATATTATTAAATTATTCTTTAGATGCAATTTAGAATTTTCAATTTAATATTTTTTTAGGAGAGATAAAATCAGATGAATTTTGAATTTAATTAGAACGGGAAATAAATCATTAGTTCATTTATGATTCATTGGAAGATGATTAAAATCATTCAAATCACCAATGACCCATTTTAATTAATGGATGCATATGCAATTCATGCTTTAATTTATTTTAATAAATAAGATGGATGGATGAATATATCTAACTCTTTTTTTTTTTTGTGTTCTGAGAGGGCCTACCACTAGAGTGGGTGTTAGTCTGTGTATTTTTGTTGAAATGTGGAGCCCTGATTTGGTGTTTAGCGTATGACCAAGGTCAAAGTACTACTGGATCTGCTGAGGCTATTTGCCAAATACTCCATATTCACATGACACACTTGCACGATGGCACTTGAGAATTTCTCTTCTTCTTCCTACCAATTGCGAAAATATTCACATCTTATAATAAGGTTAGGAATATCACTGGCTTCAAAGAAAAATATGTAGCTTCTTCCATCAGGAGGAATTTTGAATCTTTCTTTGATATGTATTAAATAGATATAGATATACCAACAATAAAATATATTAAGAAACTCAAATTTGTGTCAAAAAAAAAACTGAAATTTAACGGGTTACAATTAGGTTTCATAAGCATTTAAGATAACAACCAACATAACGATTTTGACAAACATTTACATGACCATATTAAAATTAACTAGAATGCTATATTCTATTAGACAACATTCGAGTCACACATAGCCAAAAGATACTATACGGAAAATATTTATGGATTTTTTTGGAATAAAATGCTTTTATCTTATCCGAAAAATATGTGTTTTAAATATTTTTAAATCTAATTTGGGTTAGTCTTACCTTTTTCCATCCTGAAACCAGTTTCAAATTTTCTGTTTCGCTGGAACCACTTTCTATTAGGTTAAAGTTATCGCTTCGCAGTTTTTCGAAACCATGCCCGGCCACCGGGCACTATGCAGGGGGTAAACTATATATATGTGAGTGATTTAATAATTTGTATGTACAATACAATTGATGTTTTAAATACCAAACTAAACATTAAATTGGTGAAGATTTCATGACTCACCATCCAACCTAGGCCCAACCGATTTTAATTAAATATATATTTCTAATTTTATAATATATTCAATAATAAAATAATAAACTAATGTACTAACAAAATAGTTTACATAAATATTTATATTAATTAATCAAGACTTCTTCAAAGTAATGTTTAATGAAATCTCCAAAACAAGGACAACGATTAATAAGTGTAATTACTAGTTAAACATGCCAATATCTCTAAAACAATGCTAATAAAAAGAATTGCAATGCTAATAGTCATTGACACTTAGACAACATGGGAGTTGCGCAAGTACGTTTTGCACACTGAAGATAGTGGAAGGGGTGAGAATAAACCTTGTTTCGCGAAAGAGGAACGAGAAATGAGGAACGACTGCACGACTGAGATGACGGAGAAACAAGGAAGACATAGATTCTTCCTTCGCATATCTGAGAATGAGAAATGAAGAGGAGGAAAAAGACCAAACCCTAAGGAGTTCAAGTGAAATGTTGCTTCACGTTTTTTTAAAAAAAAATGAAATTTTGAATAGATTGTTGGACTGTCGATTTTCACTGATTTGGTCGCTTTTGCCCCGACTTTCAACACAAGTGGTTTTTAAGGGCATCCAGACCAATGCTAGGACCTGTTCATCAATTCATCGGCTGAATCACCCGATTCGGTACGATTCTGACAACCATGAATAGAACTACTTTTTTTTTTTTATAATCATGAATAGAACTACTTAGTACTAAGTATTAGTATTGGTGTTTTTTTTTTCGGTAACATATATAGGGGAATTAGTATTGGTGTTTTATGTGTGACCGGATGTAGAGTATCATATTAAAAAAAAAAATCGTTCAAGTGAAACAAATCTAGAAACATATATAGTTTCATAAAATATAGGTTTAGATTTGGTATTAATCCATTTATCTTATTTTCTAGTATTTTTTTTATTTGGATAAATGGAGAGGATAACAAAAAAGAACTAAGCAATAACATAAGGAATGCTAGCATTTAAAGTATCCTCCCTCAAAATCAAAGCTAACGTGGCCAAAGCCGTATAAAAAATAATCCAAGTAAAGGAACTCATATGACGTTTATAGTATCTTTTAATGAATCTGATATGTTATATTTGTGGTAGGATTATTATTTTGGACTCAATCTCACCTATTACGAAAGTATATTAAGTTTGGTTTGGTCTCAAATTATACTTAAATGCTTACATTATATGAATGTATTCAGATATAGGCCGAAGAAAGTTTTTTTAACCTCTTTGATTAAAGGTATCTTTTTTAATTTTCAAATAGATATAACCTTCGATAAAATTACTATATTATATGAAATAAATATGTGATATTAATATATAGTTAATTAGTTAGAAATTATGTAAGTATTATAAATTATTAACATATAATAAAGATTTAATAAATAAGTTGGTCTCATAAGTTAAATAGAATTTTGAAAACGTTCGAGTTTTAAATTGTATAGTTAAATACATTTTTCAAAAGTGTCAGTCTAAACTAAAAATATAGACTAGTGCGTAATCTCTTAACAAATCAATTGAGTTATGTAACTTATTTTCTGGATTTAATTGGTATGTATTATTAGCGTAAAAATTTTTATATTGATAATCAATCATAAGTCATCGTATGAATGACTTTTAAAATAATTAAAATAAGAGTCAAATATTTTTTAATCATGTGATGATTTATAATTGATTAACAAGAAATAAAAAAATATTTATACTTATGATACATCATTATACCAATCAAATTCTTAAATATTGCTAAGCGTAAACGTATCATGAACTCTGCCAACAATAAGGGGTAAAAGTAAAACAACTATATATATATATATATATATATATATATATATATATATATATATAAAATTGATACACAGGTAACACTCATATTTATATTTATATACAGCACATTTATGGTCTACTAGATATCTTAATATTCACCTTTCATCTATATTTATACTGATATCCCATTTTAAAAATTAGACACCAGCGGTTGTTTTAGGAATAAATATCTAATTTGATCCTTAAAATTATAAGATTATATCAATTTAGTCCTTCATATTATCAATATTTCAAAATGATCCTTGAAATTTTAAAATGTAGCAAATACATCCCTGACATTATTCACTTAGTTTCAAATGCATTCCTGACATCAAGAATTTAATGTCATTATAATCCATACAAATACCAATAGAGAAATGAATCTGATTAACTTTCTACAATTCTGAAGATTATTTTAAAATATTAATAACATCAGAGATTAAATTACTATAATTCTAAAATTTTAAGAATCAAATTGAATATTTAATACTTTTAATTTATAATAATTTATATGTGCACAGGCCTATCCAGCGGTCCAGACTTCTAAAGACAGCTCAATATATTAAAGTAACCATTCTAATTGACTTGACATTATCGTGGATACTCATGCAACGCTAGAAGTGTGTTGAAAGACCAACATGGGTTGATTTATGTAGTAACGGGTTTGATTTTTTTAAATTAGTGGTTAGGAATTTTATTCTTCACTTTTATGTATAGAGAAAATTTAATTAAGAGAGATCAATCCATAAATATCATTTAATATCTTGAGAAATTAATCTCTGTAATTGCGCGTGAAGTATATCCTGAGAAACCAAAAAAGAGAAGTGTGTTGAAGGCGGAAAAAGGATAGATTCCGCTTATAATAGATTATATGTATCATTGATTAATATAATAATCAATTATAATAAAAAAATTGTTTGTTTGGATATATTTGTTGAAAAACGATTTTAAGCTAATCTATTTTGTTTGGGTGGTGCAAAAAAAATCACTTTTAAATAGTAAATTACAAAAAAAAGTATGAAGTAATTTATATAATTTAATAATATTTTTTTAGAAGTTAGTTTTGTATGGATAATTATAGAGAAGAGAGTTTTGAGAATAAAAAATAATCAAATCAGAATAATCTTACACTAAAACAAATTAGATGGCATAAAATAGTTTTTTCCCCAAAAAAGCTTTTTTTTTATAAATATAAGCAAAATATTAAATTAAAAATATTTTTTCAAAAATAACTTTTTTCATCAAAACAAATGAAAACTAAATAATTTAATTTTTCCAAACATGCCATAATAGCCGCTCGTAGGTACTTTAATCAGTTTTGGGCATGTGTTGGGATTTTATTCTTTTTTACTTTATTTGAATTTAGAGCATATTTAGAAAAGTTGGATTATTTGGCTTTCACTTATTTTGGATAAAAGAAGTTGTTTTTGAAATAATTTTTCTTTTTTGACACCTTGCTTAAATTTGTAAAAAAGCTTTTTTTTGGGGAAAAAACTGTTTTATACAATCTAATTTGTTTTAATTTAAGATTGTTGTAATTTGATTATTTTTCATTCTCAAAACATTTTTCCCTGTTTACCCCTACAAAACTAGCTTCTAAATAAATATTATTAAATTATACAAATAACATCATATCATTTTTCGTAATTTACTATGTAAAAGTGATTTTTTTGCACCACCCATACGAAATAAATTATCTTAAAATCGATTTTTAGCAAACATACTCAAACAAAAACAGATTCTGATTATAATCGATTATCACAATAATCAATTATACATAAAATCGATTATCATCACAATATATTTTTTCCAGTTTTTTCAAACGCATCCTTATTATGGTCACTTTTCCCTTCTAGATCGATACTTCCTTTATCTTTCACCTTTCATAATTTTCTGGTGGAACATAATTTAATAAGGATTTAATTGATATGTATTTTCAATGTAAAAATTTTTTATACAGTCAATCAATCAAAAATTATCGCATAAGTTAAAATGTTTGACTTTTATCCTAACTATTTCAAAAGTCACTCATATCATGATTTCTAATTGATTGATAATATAAAAAACTTTATATTGAAAATGCGTAGAAATTGAACTCATTTAATAAAAGCCCCATCAAATTAAAACTTCTCTACAAATTAACACTATAGATTTCGTCTAATCTGTTTAGATCTTGTCTTTATAAGTTGCTAATCTTTACCTTTTTTATTTATTGTTTTCGGTTTCGCTTTTTACTTTTGTCATTGCACTCAATTCAAACGCCTCTAGGTAGAGCCGAAGAGTACATCAGCCACCACGAATCATTCTAACTATTGCTTTGCAAAATATATAAAATAAAACAAACATTTTTTAAACCCATTCTTACACGTTGTTTGATTTCAGTGAAGGAATCCGTCTATAATCATTCGTTTGTGATCATTCATCTATGAGATCACTCACTCATCTATGAAATAGCCCGTATGATCACACATCTGTGATCACTCGTCTATGATCACCCGTTTATGAGATCACTCACCCGTCTATGAGATAATCCGTCTGATCACACTTTTGTGATAACTCGTCTATCTTAACCCGTCTGTAAAGTTAGTTTTCTGTTACAGTTGATTATAGTTTGTTATTTCTGTTATATCAGTATCCATAACAGAATCTTGAGCGATTGCCTATATATAAATATTAAGCAGCTCTTTGTAAACACAATATACACTCTTATTGATTAATGTGAAAGTTCAGATGAGAAGTATTTCAACTATTGTGAGTCTAGTTATTTTATATGGTATCTAGAGCCAAAACCTGGAAATCTTTTTCTTGGTAACTATTCTCAATCATGGCCAAAGATGATGAAAGCTCTACCAACAAGATTGAAGAATCATCACCCGAGAAGAAGAAAGGCAAAGATCGTGATTCATCATCATCCCCAAAGAAGAAAGATAATGATGGAGTCATTGACATTATGTAACCTTTCTTTCTCCATGGTTCAGATCAGCCAGGTCAATTGTTCGTGAATGAGCTTCTCACCGATGGAAACTATGGTGAATGGGTTGCGGATATGAGTAATGCCTTGTATGCCAAGAACAAGATTGGCTTTGTCGATGGCACAATTCCCATGCCAAAAGTGGCTAAAGGCTGGCTGAAGAAGGCTATGGACAAAGAAATTAGAGGAAGTGTTCGATATGCACTCACAGCTAGGGAGATCTGGAAGGAATTGAAAGAAAGATTCGCTAAGGGGAATGCTCCACAAGTTTATGAATTACGCAGGGCAATCACACATCTTAGACAAGATAAGCAATCAATCTCCACATGCTACAGAAAGCTTAAAGGGCTGTTGGATGAAATTAAATCAATTTCACCCTGGCCCGAATGCAAATGTGATGGCTGCAAGTGTGATGCACAAAAGCAGTTTGCACAAATGCGTGAAAGAGAGCATTTGTATGATTTTCCCATAGGTCTTGATGAAGTCTTCAACACAGTTAAGACTCAAATTCTAAGCATGGCACCAACTTTGACTCTCGGGCATGCATATCATTTGGTAGCTGAGGATGAGCAGCAGAGACTAATTTCTGCTATGCACAAGCCAATAGTTGAGTCTTCTGCTTTTCAATATCAAAGTGATCGCAGGACATACAACAAAGACAGACCTACAAGTGACCATTGCCAGAAAATAGGACATGTCAAGGAGGAATGCTGGGAAATTATTGGCTACCCTCAAGATTGGAGGAAGCCAGCTCGCAAAAGGAGAGAAAAGAATGCCTCTTGGAACAACAAGAAATCAGGATCCAAGGCATCTCAGGTGAGTACAGAAGAAAGTCCCATTCCAAGCCTTTCCTTGAAGCAGTATGAAAAACCGATACTGCAATCGCAAGGAGATACAGAACCAACTATTGGGAAACACAAACCCACACCAACAGTAAACATGGCAGGTAACTTTAATAATGCCAAGCCCTGGATCATTGATACCGGGGCAACTGAGCATATTACTTGTGATAAAACTATGCTAAAAGAGATTGTGATTTGTAATCAACAATCTGTTAAGATTCCAAATGGCACTAGTGTGCCTGTCAAGGGAATGGGAAAGACTGTTCTTTCCAATGGAATGAACATTAATAATGTTTTATACATCCCTGAGTTCCATTGCAATCTTCTTTCTGTTAGTAAACTTACAAAAGAATACAATTGTGCCATAACCTTTGTGAGTGAATCTTGTTCCATACAGGACTTACCCTAGAGGAAGGAGATTGGAATAGGTAGACATCAGGATGGCCTTTACATTCTTGAATCCACTGGTGATGGAGGTATGGCTATGAAGGTTGGAAAACCAACTGATTTGAAGCTGTGGCACTCTAGGCTAGGACACACCTCTACTGCAAAATTGAGTAGCATAGGATCTATACTTGTGGTTGTTAGTAATAATGATAGTGTCCCCTGTGATTCTTGTATGAGGGCCAAACAAACAAGCCTTTCCTTGAAGCAGTATGAAAAACTGATGCTGCAATCCCAAGGAGATACAGAACCAACTATTGGGAAACACAAACCCACACCAACAGTAAACATGGCAGGTAACTTTAATAATGCCAAGCCTTGGATCATTGATACCGGGTCAACTGAGCATATTACTTGTGATAAAACTATGCTAAAAGAGATTGTGATTTGCAATCAACAATCTGTTAAGATTTCAAATGGCACTAGTGTGCCTGTCAAGGGAATGGGAAAAGACTGTTCTTTTCAATGGAATGAACATTAATAATGTTCTATACATCCCTGAGTTCCATTGCAATCTTCTTTCTGTAAGTAAACTTACAAAAGAATACAATTGTGCCATAACCTTTGTGAGTGAATCTTGTTCCGTATAGGACTTACCCTCGAGGAAGGAGATTGGAATAGGTAGACATCAGGATGGCCTTTACCTTCTTGAATCCACTGGTGATGGAGGAATGGCTATGAAGGTTGGAAAACCAACTGATTTGAAACTGTGGCACTCTAGGCTAGGACACACCTCTACTGTAAAATTGAGTAGCATAGGATCTATACCTATTGTTGTTAGTAATAATGATAGTGTCCCCTGTGATTCTTGTATGAGGGCCAAACAAACAAGGCTACCTTTTCCTTTAAGTTCTATCAAATCTAGTTCTTGTTTTGAATTATTGCATTGTGATATATGGGGGAGGTATGCAGCTGGTTCCACCACAGAAGCTCATTATTTTCTAACCATAGTTGATGATTTTAGTAGAGGCGTGTGGGTGTACCTCATGAAGCATAAGTCTGAGGTAGATCATTGTCTCCAAACCTTTATCTATATGATTGAGACTCAATTTAATAAGAAAGTTAAGAAAATAAGATCTGATCGTGGCCTTGAGTTCACTGCCAACAATATGCAGAGATTTTATGAAGAAAAGAGAATTTTAATGGAACTCTCATGCACCTACGCTCCACAACAAAATGGGGTTGTGGAGAGAAAGCATAGGCATATCCTAGAAATAGCTAGAGCCATTAGATTCCACTCTAGACTTCCTATTCAGTTTTGGGGTGATTGTGTGCAGACTGTTGTACACATCATCAATAGACTTCCCTCTAAGGTCATTGGAAACAAAACACCTTATGAGATCATTTTTGGAAGAAAGCCAAGTTATGATCACTTAAGAGTATTTGGTTGCCTTGTCTATGCTTTAAAAACTAGGAGGGAAGGGAAGTTTGATGAGAGGGGGAGAGCTTGTGTTTTTCTAGGGTACCCTGCTGGACAGAAAGGCTACAAGGTTTATGATACCATAAACAAGGAAGTTTTTGTGTCCAGAGATGTTATCTTTGCTGGAAATGATTTCCCTTTCAAGCAAATGAGTGAGACAAATCAAAATTTGAATAAAGACAGTATTTTTTTGGAAGATACTACAGATTATGTAACACCCCGATTTTTCGTGCTTTCTAAGGACGATAAACTCAATTAATGAGTTTATATTTTTATCTGTGTTTTAGAAAATGATTTTGGGAAAACTAAGATCATAGTCTTATTTTATAAAATCGTAGGATCTTTCGGTTAAGTTTTGGATCGAAAACTCGAACGAAAACCGATCTACGTTTTTCAGATGATAGTATTTTCTACTATCACGACCTAATCTGGACTAACGAACGAAACCATTAGTCTTAGAATATATTCCTCTATCTTTTTCCTAAAATGTGTCCTGACGTCCAAAATATAAATAATATTTTATATTCGGGCCGATAATCGATCGAGGAGACGATTCGAGCTGTCTTAGGGTTTTTCGAGACCCACGATCAGATGTTTTTCATACCAAAATTGTATCAAGTAATTTGAGGAATTCATACGAGTGTCGGGACGATTCCAAATATCGGGATGTGAATTGACCAAATTGCCCTTGGTTAATTTTATTACCAATTTACCTTTCCTATTATTAAACTAATAAACCCTAAATATCTAACAACTTTTACTCTCATCCTCTCATTTTCTTTCCCTCATTTTCGGCAGCCCCCTCTCCCTCCAACACTCCATCTTCTTCCTTTCTCTTCTTTCTCTTTTCTTCTCAAAATCTCCATTTGTGGAGGTGGAAAGCTTGAGTTTTTGTGGAGTAATCTTCACCAATCTTGGAGGAAAGCTTCATAGGAGGTAGTAGTTCAACTCTATCTCTCTCAATCTTTCTTTTCTCTCCTTATATTTTCATGATCAAGGATGTTAGGGTTTTGTCCCTAAAATCTTTGAAAATCCATGAAAAATTGTAGGAAAATCGTATCTGTACCAAACCAGTTTCTATGGCCTAGGTTCATGACATACTTGTATGATCCAAGAGCTTAGAGCCAAGAAATCCCTCTAGCTATGTTTTCTAGGTAGGGGCCGAAACCCCCCTATGGGTGTAGGGTAGGGTTTTGGTTGGTTTTTGATGATCTGATCTGATATCTAGGGCTGTCACACTTAGTTAGGGTGTTATCCAGAAAATGAGAAATTTTGGAGCTCCCTAGCTATTTTTAGCGTAGTAGAGCCGAACCCTAGGGGTGGTGCATTAGGAGAAATCTTCGTTTTGTAAGTTAATGCCGATATGTTTTACGTGTATGTAGTGATCGGCAGCGTGTTGGGACGAGAAACAAGTTGATCGGGTGTTCCGAGTTGAACTGGAAGCTACAAGAGGTAAGGGGATAAACCTGAGGAATTCCATTTCCGACAGCTATGTGCTGCATCGGTGTTTGTATTGTATTTGTATTGTATATTAGTTGATTTCTTGATTGACTGTTGTTGATTGGAATATGCATTGATGTGCTGATGTATTGATGTAACTGTTGATATAGTTGAATGCATGTTATACTTGCTGAATGGTTATATGGATGTAATGTGTGCCCTGCTGTGGGATTTAGGCATTAGAGGACCTAATTTTGATTAGGATCCGACATCGTGTAACTTAAAAGCTTTAAAAGTCTGAAATGTGTTTTGATAAGAAAAAGTGAAGTTTAAAAGCAAATAGGGCATTAGAAACCTTCAATATGTCTTAATTTGATAAGTAAACCCTTTTGAGTAATGTGGTTTCCGAAGTCATACTGAGTTTATTCAAGAAAAATGAGTTTGTGCAAGTTTTGTTTTAAGTTCGTATTTTTACCGAAAAACAACGAAAGAAAAAGAAATGGTCTCTGGACCAAGTTTTGTTTTATGGAAAACCGATCCCGATGACTTTGTGTAAGTATCGGAGATTTTGGGTTTTTGGTTTTCGAGTTTTCAAGGAAAGTGGTTTTAAAGCTTAAAGCTTAGAAACTAGAAACCGAGACGTCGGGGTTCTAGGGTTCTGCAGAACACGTGGATCAAGGATCCGTGTTAGTTATGGTCCTGTCGGCTTAGGGACAATCTTTGTGGTCCTGTAAGCTTGAGGATGTTTTTATGATCTTGAATCCAACGTCCTTGACTGGTGCATCGGTTAGGGGTGTTGGGATTTAAGTTGTTTTTGGGCTAAGTGTCCTGTTTTAAGAAAATATGTTTTGAGGCTTAAAGAGTCTAAGACATTATGGTGGTTGTTAGCGTTGATGCTACAACGAGGAAATATTGATGCGACAAAGATCCATTATCGGAAACTAGATAGGTTTCTCATGCATTAAATGCGGGGCAGACGTGCCGTGATACGGGGGACCTTGATAAACAGGGAGAACCTGAGATGACTTGTTTGTCATAACATTGTGCCTTGATGGACAATGGTGTCATACGTGTTCTGGGAACGTATTGTGCCTTGAGTTGGACAATGCAGTATGACCGTTTTCTTGTGGAGTACTTCTGATTGCGCCCCCATGTGAGAATCGCGTAGTGTCATGGGATTCAAAGTACTCGTTTTTGGGCCAAATATTGGAGCCTGATCAGCTCATTTCGAATGGTGATGGGATTTCCGGAAATCTAGTAATCTAGTGTGAATATTGAGATATATGGAAGTGCCATGCATACGTTTAGGAGATAACGTTGATTGTGGGGTACGAAACCCTTGTGCATTTACTGCCTTTTGTATTTAATGATATATGCCATGTTATATGATGATTTGGGTCTGTTGTGTGGATTGGGCATATAGTTGTTGTTTATGGATTCATATATTGGTTTCTCACCCTTGCATGTTTTTGGACGGGTTGTCCTTGGATATATATTGTATCGTGTTTACAGATGGAGCCAGAGCCGGATCACCTAGCGCACTCCGGGATGCGCGTCCTAGCGTTTGATCGAAGGACAGACCCAGCCGCTTGGGTTATCCACCCAGGGGTGGAAAGTGCGGCGTATACTGGACCAGTTTGCACTGTAAGCGGAACGACGGAGACGGGACCGCGGAAGAGTACTCGGACAGTGGAGACCATCCAGGTGCCTCTCCCTCCCATCGGGCTGATGCTGCAGGCCCTTATGGAGCAGGGTGTGATCGAGTCGGTCGCCCTCGCTGCACAGTCCCCGCAGCCACAGCTACCCCAGACGCCTCCCCCGCCTTTTGTTTTGGTAGCGGGCGAGCACGTCGTGGAAGATGTGGGGGAAGAGGAGGAGGAGGAGGAAGACCCTGAGGAGGATCCTCAGGAAGACCCGGAGGATCATTCTTCGGATACTTCCGATCCCCATCCACAGGGGAACGGGAATGTAGGTTCCCAGAGTTCTTCCTCTGGTTCCAGCATTGGACTTCCCTCCGGGGGATTGTCCAATGGTTTCCATTAGTCGGACCAGCTTAGGGTGTAGACCCTTTTTTTTTTAGGCAGTGGTTTTTGGGTAGTCTGTTAACGGCTACTGATGGCCATAGGTTTTAGAGATATGGTTCCAGACTGCCGCTGCCTAGTTTTATAGCTTTTTAGAAAGTTTAGTAATCATTCGTTCTTTTGTAAAGGGGCTTGTTGTCCATTATATATATGTATATATATATATATCTTGTTCTAATTATTGTATATGAGTAGTTCTGTTATCCGGAGTGGTGAGTTTATGTATTAATGAGAAAAAATTTGGTCACGATTTCCAGAATCTGCTTACACAAAAGATATATTTTCCGAAAGTAAAACCAGCGAAATTTTATTTATCGTTTCATTAAGGGTTTTGAGTTACGAAAGTGGCACTGGGTTTGAGGGTGTCACAGATTACATAACAGGCAATAACGATACAGATCAACGAAACCCATGTAATCAGGATCTGCAGACTCATGATAATGTAGAATTGACTGCTGATAATGATAGGGTTGAAAATTTGGAAGATTGTATTCAAGATAATCAAAGGCGCAGTGAGAGAGTGAGACAATTACCTAGGCATTTGAATGATTATAAACTTGATTTGCCCACTTCTATTATGCTGCCCGAATCCAATTGTTCCTCAGGAAACTCAGTTTTATATCCTATATCTAATTACCTTACCTATGATAAACTGTCACATTCTCACCAAGCTTTTCTAGCTGCCATCTCTGCAAAAGATGTGCCAAAATCCTTTAAACAGGCCATGACACAGAAGCATTGGAGGGATGCAATGCAGAGGGAGATCCAAGCCTTAGAAAGCAATGAAACTTGGACCTTAGCATCTTTACCAGAAGCCAAAAATGTTGTAGATTCTAAATGGATTTACAAGATAAAGTACAAACCAAATGGAGACATAGAAAGGTATAAGGCAAGACTAGTTGCAAAGCGCTTTACCCAGAAAGAGGGAGAAGATTTTCATGAGACTTTTGCACCAGTTGCCAAGCTTGTCACTATAAGGTGCCTGTTGACTGTTGCAGCAAAGAAGGGATGGATTATTCACCAATTAGATGTGAATTATGCATTTCTTCATGGAGATTTAGCCGAAGAAATCTACATGAATATTCCTCAAGGGTTTGTAAAGATGGGAGAAACCAAAGTTTGTAAACTACAAAAGTTCCTCTATGGCTTGAAACAAGCCTCTAGGAACTGGTATCAGAAGTTTACCACTGCTCTTTATTCCATTGGCTTCACCCAATCAAAGGCAAATCACTCTCTTTATCTACAAGGCAAAAGGAGTTTTTCTCACTGCACTCATCTATGTAGATGATGTCATCTTAGCAGGAAACAACTTTGAATTCATGACAGAAGTTAAGACATTTCTTGATCAATTTTTTAGCATAAAAGACCTAGGAACCTTAAAATACTTTCTAGGAATCGAAGTTGCAAGATCAGCTGAGGGCATTGTTCTAAGTCAAAGAAAATACACCTTGGACATTCTTCATGAGACCAAGATAGAGAATTGCAGACCAAGTAAGTTTCCCATGGAGCAAAACTGTAATCTCCGGGTGAATGAGAATGATCCTGACACTGATGCTTCACAGTATAGAAGACTGTTAGGAAGGCTTTTGTATTTAACCATCACCAGGCCCGATATTACATATGCAGTGAATACCCTCTGCCGATTCATGAATACGCCCAAGCAAGTTCACATGGATGCTGTGGAAAGAGTCCTTCGATACCTGAAAACTACGCCTGGACAAGGAATCTTACTAACAAGCTCCGATGACTTGAGATTGCAAGCCTATTATGATGCAGACTGGGTGGGCTGTCCTCTTACTCAAAGATCATGTACAGGCTACTTCATTATGCTGGGAGACTTAACCATTTCTTGGAGGACAAAAAGGCAATCAGTTGTGGCAAAGTTCTCAGCAGAGACAGAGTATCGATCTATGGCAGCCACAGTGAGTGAATTAATCTGGTTAAAGTGGCTGCTGAGTGAATTAGGCGCATCACAGGCTGAGCCAACTCGCATGTTTTGTGACAACCAAGCTGCCTTGCATATAGCAATGAATCCAGTCTATCATGAAAGAACAAAACATGTAGAAATGGATTGCTATTTTGTACGAGAGAGGATTTAGTCAGGAGACATTGAAGCTTTGAAAATTGGCACAAAAGCTCAAGTGGCAGATGTTTTCACTAAAGCACTCGGCAGGGACAGATTTGACTTCTTGGTTAGTAAGTTGGGCATTAAAAATATACATGCACCAAATTGAGGGGGAGTGAAGGAACCCGTCTATGATCACCCATCTATGATCACCCGTCTATGAGATCACTCACTCGTCTATTGGATAACCCGTCTGATCACACGTCTGTGATCACTCGTCTATGATCACCCGTCTATGAGATCACTCACTCGTCTATGAGATCACCCGTCTGATCACACGTCTGTGATAACTCGTCTATCTTAATCTGTCTGTAAAGTTAGTTTTCTGTTACAGTTGGTAGTAGTTTGTTATTTCTATTATATCAGTATCCATAACAGAATCTTGAGCGCTTGCCTATATAGATGTTAGGCAGCTCTTTGTAAACACAATATACATTCTGATTGATTAATGTGAAAGTTCAGATGAGAAATATTTCAACTATTGTGAGTCTAGTTATTTTACATGTTGAAAAGAAAATGAGAGGAAAAAAAGCGGGAAAAAAAGAAAAAAAGTGAAAAATAAGAGGTTTGTTTAACACAATATTTGGTTTGTGAAGGAAAATGCGAGGAAAGAAAGGGGAATGAGAGAAAGAGTGGAAATGAAATGATTATTGAGTTGTTTAGTTAAAGAGAAAATGAGAGGAAAAAACTGAAACTTTTCCTCATTTAGTTTGATTGTGTAGAAAATGAAAGGAAAGGCAAACACAATTGTGAAATGACAAACATACCCTTGAGTAAAATGGATGTGATAAATAGAATAAAATATAAAATATACTCTTATTAGTGCAAAAAAATAAAAAAAAATACTCACTGACAAGTGATAACCCTAGATACATTAAAAAATATTAATAGTTTTAACAATATTTATTTTATCCCTTAAAATGAGCAACATAAATTAAGAAAATAGATTATTTGTAAACAAAATTAAATTGTTGAAAATTAATTTTGATTTACCAAAAAGCTCTACCTTCCATGTCTTGACTAATGCAATAAAAAACTTAAAGTCACCTTCTTCTTTGTGAAATGATTATAGATTAACTGATTATAATTTTGAAAAAAGTAAAAAAAAAAAAATTGACTGCAAAAATATATTTTTTTTTGACTGAACTGCAAAAAGAAATTAAAATTTTGAAAATAAGATAAAAAACGAAAAATGTGCTTGCATCGGATTGTGGATTACTTGGCATGACAATGGTAAAGAATAAAGCATGATACTTTCACTTGCTTGCATGGTACTGGAAAGGTAACGAAATATGTGACATAAAAAATACAAATGTCGGGGCTATTCATGTCATTTACGCAGTTTCCAACTTTTGGTTGAGAAAGGAAAAGAGATAGAAAGAAAAAAACAATGGTAGCCCCATATCAAAAAAGTTTTCCTTTTAAAATGGAAAGAAAATGGGAGAGAGATGAGAGAAAATAGATGAAAAGACTTAAAACTTCCCCGACCTTATTATATCCCATTTTTATTTAAGGATATTTATGTCATTTCACAAATATATTTTTCTTTCCTCTCACTTTCTACTAAATCAAACAAGAGAAGAGAAAAATTTTAATTTTCTTTCCTTTCATTTTCTCTCATAACAAACAATCAAATAATCCTCTCATTTTCTACTCTTTTTCTCTCCTTCCCTTTTTTTTCTCTCACTTTATTTCCTCTCACTATCTCTCTTACAATCAAACAACGTGTTAGTATCAAAACAAGTCATCCCTCCTGTTTTCATCTCATTTCAGAAGGAAAGAATTTTGGGGTGGGACCAACTAAATATTTTCTTTCCATCCCTTTTTATGTGTGAATCAAACGACGAAAAATATACTTTTCTTTCATTTTTCTTTTCTCTTATTTTCTTTTCTTTTGTTTTCTACTGTAACTAGAGCTGAGTATATAGATCTGGATCTGCGGACAATCTGTTTAGCTTGCAGCCCGCGCGGGCTTGGACTAGGCAAAATTCATATCCATTTAAATGCGAGCTTTTTAAGTCCGGTCTGTTTAACCCGTGGACTAAACGAACTTGATTCGCGGATCAGTCCGCGGACTTATGTTTGATGTACTTCAGTCAAATATTACTTGCTTTGAAAAAATTTTAGATAAAATTGCATGAAAATGGTACAGGTTATTAAAGCAAATCATATTCAAACTTTTTATTTACCAATTTCAGTCTTTGTAGCATAAAAAAGTTTTAACAAAAGAAAATAAACAAATAAATAAAATTTAGAACTGGCCTATAAAATTTGTTTCTCTATTTTTTTGAGCCCGTGGACCAGTCCATTTAACCCGTGGACTATGCAGACTGGACGCGGACCGAACTGGTCCGTATACCCAGTTCTAGCTGTAACAAACACTGCATAATTGTTTGATTGGAGAGAAAATGAGAGGAAAGAAAACCAAAAAATTTCTCTCCTCTTGTTTGGTTTAGGAGAAAGTGAGAGAAAAAATATATATATTTATGAAATGACATAAACAACCATAAGTAAAAATAATATGTAATAAATATAATAATAATATACTCTACTAATATAAAACAAAAAATAAGCACTCAATAAAAACTTAAAATATATTAAAAATATTAATAAATTTAATAATATAAAAATTAGAGCCAGGAGAGAGGAAAGAGCACGGGAAAACAACGTATATTAAAAAAAAATAGAAATGAAAGGGAGCAGCATCAATTCAATTACTTTGGAGGGCATTTAGGTCTTTTTAACTAAAAATGATGCAATCTTATAATTTTCCTCCCGAAGCTGCACAGAAACAAATTTAAGGTGGGTCCCACCTAAGGTGGATCTCATGCTTTTCTTCAACTTGACGAAATTTTACCTTCATACTGTAGTTTACAATACGAATCATCACTCAATTGCAATAGGACAAACAATTGTAGAGTACATAAACCTAATTGTCGTGACATGACCTGGAAGGATTAGGCATGAGTCTTGGATGTCAACATCAACATAAATATTAATAATATATTTTTTAATATTCTTTTTTTAATATATTTTTTATTATTGAATGAATTTTATATAGACCCATAAAATCATATAGATCTACTTTTTATTTAGTATGTCCCATATGAAATTTATTCAATAATAAAATATATATTCAAAAGAGTGTATTAAAGAATATGATGATAGCATCCCTCCAACATCAATGTCTTGCTTAGTCGAGAAGAACCTGTTGTGTGTGATTTCGCTTAGTGTCTGTTTGGTTTAGATTATTTTTAACGTAAACATAAAAATAACACTTTTCAAGATAATTATTTTGGAAGCTATGTGAAAAGAGTTTTCTCTCAATATGATTTTTAAATGTGATTTTACCTTTGCAGAATCTAAAATAATAGGACTCTTATTTTTTAGATGATCTGGTTTCTCCTCCATGACAATATTAAAAATAAGGAAAATTACCATAACTTTTTATCAAATTTAATTTAATTATACTTGACATTTTTTATTTTAAAAATGACATTAAACTTCTTTAAAATTAAAATTATGAACGTTAAATAATATTTTTTTATTTTCCAAACATTAATAATGTTACAAAATAAAAATAAAATATAGATATAATAATTGAAATGTCTAAATTTATCTAGGTAGGATCTACCACTTAGATTCGTCTACCAGAGACACATTTATCAATGTCTTTGAAGGCAAAGGCTAAAATCCTCCCTTCTTTTGGAGGAGGGATCCTCCCACATTTATGGTCATTGACTTATGCTTAAAAAAATTGAACGGTTGAGATTTATGAAAAGTAACCGGAAGAACAAGTTCTCTTTTATCCTTTCCAAACAGGCAAATATCAACTCTTTCAAACCCTGCAGCACCGCCATAAAGTCTCCACGCCCTCAACCCCTCAATTTCTCCTTTTCCGCCATCGTCATCGACGTTAATTATATATTATATGAATTTAATTTTCATATATTGTTAATATAAAATTTAAATTATCATCAATCATATAATATTCCATGAATAACCTTTTAGGCATTAGAAAGCAAATTTTTTTAATGATATAATAATTCATAATTAATTGACAGTATAAAAAAAAATTTAGGCTATCATTACATTTCAATTAAATCCTTATTATAACTACTATACACGTATATCACCCCTCTAGATTTTTCCTCTCATCAATGAAACCTTTAAACGGAAAACTAAAAATAAAAATATAAACAACCGATGTAATTAACAAATAAATTTAAGCAATTTACTTATGACATCTATAATGACTGTAAAAAAAATAATTACTGTCAATTGAAATTTTCATTTTTCACATTTTAGCTTTAATTAATAATTCATTAAACTACTAATTGTATTTTTTTATGAGCAACTACTAAATTATTTAGTTAACGTACACTTATGACAAAAATTAATAATATTTACTTGTGGCTATAAACTACAGAAATGCTTGCTTAGTTCTTCTAATTAATTTTTTGTTTTGTTTTGCTTATTACTTATTTGGCCTTTTCGGTGATAATGCCTTGCGATGAATAGCACATTAGCACTGATCGAATATATATATATATATATAGATATATGATCATCGATATGCAAGCATCTCTATAAATAATATTGTTATTACTTATTAGGAATATCCTACGATTGTTAGGAATATCCTACGATTGTTAGGAATGAGACAATTGAACAAAAAAGAGAGGGAGCAGGTAGATACAACTGACTACACCCATCGATTAATTCACACACACACAATATATATATATATATATATATATATATATATATATATATATATATACCTGTATTGGTTTATCAACGTTATGTTGGTCCGAGTGGAACTGACTCGGATTCCTTAAACAAGGTCTCGAGTCCTAATTTTTATGGATGAAAAAAAAACGTGATTGGTAAGGGATACCACTAAAGGTAGTCAGTCAGGTTCCCTGACGAAAATTAGTTACCGGCAAAATCGATAGATACTTCACACTTATATCATGATAACAAAAAAAACCTGCATTCGTTTATATCAGGTGACCTCACATTGTCCGATTAATAACACTTCAAGATCTAGATTATGCGTGTTTTTGTAGTGTGTGAAAACTAACATGAAGCTATTAATTACTCTTATAACAACCATAACAAAATTTCGCATCCCAACACCACAAGAATATTTCCTTTTAATATGGAGTAAAGATTCTCTCCATTTCTCAAAAGAAATGGAAGGCTCTATTACTATAGTTTTGGATTTATAAAACACATAAAAACCTAATAAAAGTCACTCATTTTAAAAATATATGTCTTTATACATCTTAAACTATAATAATGGAACCCTCCATTTCTTTTGAGAAATGGAGAGGATGGAGAGGATCTTTACTCTAAATATGTTATGTGTCATGCGTATATTATGCGATATAGTTTACAGTCATAATTATTTAGCCTTTTTCTCAGCAATACTAATATTTATGTAAACACCCTGCTCAAGAATATCGAAATAATCACAGTGGAATGATCGTGTGTATCATGTTGGAAAACATTGAACAACACGTTCAAAAGTTTAAAGCATGGGACGCATAATTATACTGTTGTTAAGAATTATTTCGTTACAATAATTAATTGTTAAAATAGCCTAAGATTTCACAGGCCCATCTAAATAAACGATCTCAGATACACATAACAACGAAAAATTATATTTATTAACAAAGGTAAGAAGAGGAGAAGAAGAAGTTCAGAAGAAAAGAAAAGGAGAAACAGATCAGATATGAGAGTGTAGGATAGTTGAGCCACTGAAAGAGCAAAAGGCAAGGAAGTTAATTTGTTATGTTTGTTTGCATCTTTAGATTGAGAAGTACATGTGAGTGAGAATAAAAATGAACTTCATCAGCAGATTTTGACGAAGTCATCAAAATTGAAAACTAATTTAAAGCTTTTTCAAAATATAAAATAAAAAAATACAAAAAATCATAGCATGTTATTCAGACTATAGAAAAAAAATGTTGAACATCATTAACGAGATAATTAATTGAGTTGGAGGAATGTACTTGTAAAGAGCGGTGAGAGAGCCTAGTCCTGTGTGTAACCCTTTTCGCCCTAACTTTTCCCCTCCCCCTCCACTGGCCTTCCCAAACCTTAGACCTACCAGCCTAGCCTTTTCCCCCCTACCGTCCCAAACCTTTCCCGTAACCCTAAGCATCCTAACCTTTCCAGACAGCCACAGAATGAGATATTTCAGCCAAGGGATAGAGTCTACTTCAAGCATCAAATTAATGGTTCCATCCATAGAGTTATCTGGGAGTCTGTATTGTACTACTTCACATATTTTCCAGACAACTAGGGGATTGAGGAACTATGGAAGACATTTAAAAAATGGGGTAAAGTAAGAGATGTGTTCATCGTAGGGAAAAAGAATAAGCTTGGACAAAGATTTGGCTTTGTTAGATTTGCTGACATGAAGAATCCAAAATGCTTAGAAGGTGAACTGGATAAGTTCCATCTCGATGGGGAAAAACTTCGTGTTAATCTGCCAAAATTTGAACGTAATGACAGAAGGGACATTGAGAAGACCTATCGAGGAAAAGACATCAGAGATGAGAATATAAACTGGAGGCAGAACGCCAATTGGGATAGAAGGTATGAAGAAAACATAACATATGCATAAATGTTAAAGAGAGGAATACAGGGGAATAAGGTTTGGACAAAAAAAGCTCGAAGCAACGTGGATTCAAGTGATGACGGTTGGCAAGGAATGGAGTTCAACGTCGAACCTGAGGCTTTGGAACAGTTTAAAAGGTGTTACATGGGAAGAGTAGCGGAACCAGAGAAGATAAGCTCCTTGCATGAAATCTTTTATATGGAAGGATTCAGTACTATTAAAATCACTCCGATGAGGGATAATCTGGTGCTCATATCAGCAGTGGAAGGTGAGGATGTGTTTAACACTTTAAAAGGTACTGAGGAGTGGCATAGGAGATGGTTTGATTCTGTAAAGCCCTGGACAACAGAAGACGTTGCTACATACAGATATACCTGGTTAAAGTGCTATGGTGTTCCTTTGCATGCGTGGAAAGAAGAATTCTTCAGCTCGATAGTGTGTACGCTCGGGACATTCATCGCTTTGGATGACATTGTTGAGAAGGGCGGATGCGGGTAGGATTTTAATTAGAACCTCTGCATTGGAGAGCATTTTCAAAACAACAAAGATGAAGATAAATGGGAAAATATATACAATTAGAATTGCAGAGGAGTTATGTTGGGGACATAAGTTGCAGTCAAAAATAGATTGTTGAGAAGGGCAGATGTGGGTAGGATTCTAATTAGAACCTCTGCATTGGAGAGCATTTTCAAAACAACAAAGGTGAAGATAAATGGGAAAATATATACAATTAGAATTGCAGAGGAGTTGTGTTGGGGACATAAGTTGCAGTCAAAAATAGAAACAAGGAAGATGTCAATTTCTTCCTCGGACGAGGATTACAATGACGAACTTCTCTCGTTGGAGGACGATTTTTCCGGTAACACGATATAGGTCACACAAAAAAAGGAATTTGGACAGTCGCAGGTCGGATCTGCCTTGGAATTGGTTATCAATAATGATGAAGGTTGGGGGCGCTTATTGAGACAAAGGGAATTGTGTCCAATTATGATGATAAAGTTAATACAGATGACCAAAACGAGGATGTATTGGCGGTGGGTGGGCCAAAAGAAAATGAAGAAATTTTTATGGTGTCTGGGAGGAATACACGTAAGGATGTTGGGCCGAATAAGGATGGAAATGGTAATGTGGGCCAAAGTAAAAATTTGGTAGTTGAAGGGGTGGTGTCTGGTGAAGGCTCCGTAGGTGAATGCTCATCAAATGGGATTAACAGTGGACAAAATAAAGGAAAATGAGAGGTGGTGGGGTTAAAAAAAATGAAGAGGGTGTTAGGGCGTTTGGGCCGAAAGTTGTTGAAGAACCTGAGCCGAGTAAGGTTGGGAATGGAATGGGGTTAGGCAATACTTTAGTGGGTAAAGTGTTGGAGGATGGTAAAGGGTTGGGAGATTTAGTGAGAAATCAGGTGGTAGGTGGGGTAGAAGTCACATGAGTAGAAAAGGAAAAGGACAAATTATGGTTTGTGGAAGAGAGTTTGGTTGGGCCGAATGAAAAGCTAGAAAGAAACAAGGCGGTGGGCTGGCTAAGTAAAACAATTTTGCCACTTGGTGATGAAGGAATAGAGTGTGGCCATAACTCAGTATCGTATCCTACGGAAGATTTGTAGAGTGAACCTGATATACCTCACGCAGTGTTAGGGAAAGAATATATGGAGAAAGAGGCAACAAAAGGTGCATTAAATTCTCTTCGGCAATGCACCAAAAAGAATCGCAAAGGTAGAAAAGGAAAAAATTCAGCGAAAGAGAGACATAAGACTGAAAGTTTTAAAGAGCAGTCTGCGTTGAAGAATTTTATGGAAGATATTGCAAATGAGGCAGATAATATGAATTGTTCTTGGAATCAGGGGTTGGATTACAAGAGGAAGAAATCGAAGTCCATAAGTATGTCGAAGCTACAAAAGTCTCTACACTTGAAGCCAAAGAACCTGACGAAGCTTATTGGTCCGTCCAAGGATTCGATTATCCATCCTGTAGAAAACTCTAATTCCATCTCAGATTCAAATATTCAAAACTATAATGCATTAATATGTTTGAGAGATCGGTAAAAAGAGGCAAGAGAAATTTGGAGGTTAGGGAAAAAATATTAGGGTTACGGCTACCGGCGACGAAGAAGGTTTTATTTCAAAGCTTATGGACATGGACAAAAGAGATGAGTTGGCTAGTAAGAAAGTAAAGGCACGGGAACACAAAAGAAGGAGTGAGGAGGGTGGTAGATGAGGATAACAACTTTTAATATAAGAGGCTTAGGGGGAGACTGAAAAAAATGGCTATAAGGAGACTGGTGGTTTCTGAAAAACTTGACTTCATAAAGCATTCAGGAAACGAAGCTGGAAGAAATAAATAAGGAATTGTGCCAGAATATTTGAGGAGATGAAGATTGTGAATGGGTAGCAAAACCTTCGATCGGAAGGGCTGGAGGATTACTTTGCATATGGAGAAAAGGAATTTTCACTCTTGAGAGCTCTTTCTCAGGATCTGGGTTCTTGGGTGTACAAGGGTGCTGGGGTTGTTCAAGGTTAAAGTGCTTCATTGTGAATGTGTATTCGCCATATAACCTTGCTGGGAAGAGAAGATTTTGGGACAAGGCTAGAAGTGTCAGGGAGGCTCTTGGGCCGGGGTTGTGGTGTTTTACAGGCAACTTTAATACTGTGAGGAACTCCAATGAGAGGAAGGGCATATCAACATCAGAAGCAAGAAATGAAGTTTTAGAGTTTGGCAGGTTGATCGATGACGTTGAGCTCCATGATTTGCCATTAGTAGGAAAGAGATACACATGGTATAATTTGAAAGGATCATCTATGAGCAGGTTAGACAGGTTCTTGTTGTCTATTGAATGGCTACAACAATGGTTAAATTCTAACCAATTGGCGTTGAAGAGAGATGTGTCGGACATTGTCCTATCTTGCTTAAGGAGGATACACGTGATTGGGGACCAAGACCATTTCGTTCTTTGAATTGCTGGCTTTTGGAAAAGGATTTTGTTAATCTTGTAGAAAAACAGTGGAACGAGATTGATGATACTGGTTGGGGAGCCTATGTACTCAAAGAAAAATTAAGGACTACGAAGGTACTGGTGAAGCAATGGAATAGAGAATGTTTTGGCAACTTAGATCAACAAATAGCAAAGATTGTGGAACAAGTCAATAAATTGGATGAAAAATGTGAAGTATGTAACCTTAGCCAAGATGAGGAGAATCAAAGGAAGGAGCTAATGGCAAAGTTTTGGAAGCTGTCCAAATAGAAAGATGAAGTATTTTATCAAAAATCAAGGTTAAAATGGTCGAGAGAAGGGGATGCGAACTCAAAGTTTTTTCATGTTTCGATCAACAAGCGTAGAAAGCAAAATGAGATACATGGAGTAAAGATCAATGGTCTGTGGCTAGAGCAACCTCATGAGGTAAAACAGGGGATTAAAGACTTCTTTGAAAGTAGGCTCCAAGAATGCAATTGGGATAGACTGGTTTTGGATGGAGTAAATTTTATGCAATTAAGGGAGGCAGATAATGACATGCTAATTTCAAGGTTTGAGGAAGAGGAGATCAAGTTAGCAGTGTGGGATTGTGATGGCAATAAGAGATCGGGGCTGGATGGGTTCAATTTTAATTTCATTAAGCGGTTCTGGAAGACCTTGAAGGAAGATATATACAAGATGCTTTGGGATTTCCATGAGAATGGAAAGTTGCCAAAGGGATCTAATTCCTCTTTCATTGTGCTTATCCTAAAAAATGACAATCAGCAAGGATTAGGGCATTACAGGCCAATCTCTTTAGTTGGTTGTATGTACAAAATCCTGGCAAAGCTGTTAGTTGGAAGACTTAGAAAAGTAATACGACAAATCATTTCAGAAAATCAATCTGCTTTCATTGGGTCAAGTCATATAATGGACGGGGTTGTGATTGCTAATGAGGTGATTGACTATGCAAAAAAGCAAGGGGATGCATGTCTTATTGTCAAGGTAGATTTTGAGAAGGTATATGATTCGATTTGTTGGGACTTCTTGGATTACATGATGATAAGGATGAGATTTTGCTTAAAATGGAGGAGGTGGATTCGGTGTTGCCTAGAGACAGCGACAATTTCAATGTTAGTAAATGGAAGTCCAACAGAGGAGTTCAAGGTCAGCAAAGGGTTGAGGCAAGGGGACCTTATGGCGCCTTTTCTTTTTCTGATAGCTGCTGAGGGCCTTAGTGGGCTTATGAAAAGTGTAGTTCAAACAAATCTTTTCAAAGGTTATATGATAGGCAGAAAGGTACCTACTGAAATTACTCATCTCTAGTATGCTGACGATACACTTTTGGTGGGAGAGGCAACTGTGGATAATGTTCGAGTTTTAAAAACCATTATGAGATGCTTTGAACTCATTCCTGGGCTTAAGGTGAATTACCATAAAAGCATTCTCTTGGGAATAAATGTGGTAGAAGAGCTCATTGATGAAAGCTCTAGACTCCTGAATTGTAAAATTGGTTCTCTACCTTTGAAATACCTTGGAATCCTGGTTAGGGCAAATCCAAGACGAAATTCAATTTGGAATCTGATCATTGATTTTATGCGTGACACCTCTCCTTTGATGGCAGGATCACCCTCATTAATTCAGTATTATCTTCCTTATCCATTTATTTTCTTTCCTTTTTTAAAGCACCTAAAACTGTTGTAAATGCACTTATTCGAATTCAAAGGAACTTTCTTTGGGGAGGTTTGGAGGAGAGGAGGAGGATAGCTTGGGTTAGTTGGTATAAGGTGTGTAGGCCAAAGGAGATGGGAAGATTAGGAATAAAAAACATAGAGGGCTTTAACATTGCACTGATTGGGAAATGGAGGTGGAGGATAATGAATGAACATGAGGGAGATAGCTAATAAGATGGTTAGTGGGGGGAGGATGTATTCAACAAAGGGTCATCTTGGTGGATGGATCTTGGGAAAATCAGTAAGGGGGTGGGTGGGTTTCGTAGGGGTTGGTTTGAAGAGGCTTGTAGCGGAGTTGTAGGTCATGGGGATGAGGTGAGGTTTTGGCATGATGTTTGGGTGGGGGATAAAAAAATTAAAGGAGGTCTTTAGTAGATTGTTCACTATTTCAGAAAATAAAGAAGATAAGGTGTGTGATTTGGGTGAGTGGAGGGAGGGGGTTTGGGCACGGTTCTTGAGGTGGAGAAGAGAACTATTTGTGTGAGAGCAAGAACTACTGCAGGAGTTAATGCATTGCCTTAGTTTGGCGACAATTAAGCAAGACCAAAAGGATAGCTGGAGCTGGACAAAGGATTCATCAGGGGAATATACTGTCAAATCAACATATTTATGGATACAGGCGGAAAGCATACCCATTGATGAGAACTTCTTCAAAGTGTTGTGGGTAAGAACAGTCCCTCTAAAGGTGATAAGTCTTGCTTGGAGGATTATGCTAAACGACATTCCTACAAGAGCAAATTTAAAAAGGGGAGGGATACTAGAGGAGGAAGAAGACATAAAGTGTGTTGTTTGTAATTCTCTGGATGAATCTACGATGCATCTTTTCTTCTCTTGCAAGGTGTCTTATGAGATTTGGACAAGGTGTTACGCTTGGTTGGGTTTTGACGTGGTCTTACCGGAGGATGGTAAAGCACACTCCCTTCAACATTTAGGCTACCACTTGTGCAAAAAAGCTAGGGAGGTATGGTTTTTAATTTGGTTCACATTGGGTCCATAGAAATGAGATTGTGTTTAGAGAGAAAGCTTTAGACTTGCAGAATCTAGTGGATTTGATTAAGTTGAGGGCTTGGAATTAGATTAGAGCAAAGGTTGATGTGGCTTTTTTTCGTTTATGGAATGGCATTCGAATCCCTTGGAATGTATTAAACAATGTTGTAATTTTTAGGTTCTTGATATAAGGGTTGAAACATCTCTTGTACTCCTCTTTAATATCATTTTTCTTAGTTGATCAAAAAAAAATTTGAGTCCAAGGAAGTATTAATATTTGCCCTAGCTATGATACATTAAAGCAACAGCCCGGTTAAGGTTCAGGTTACTGATTAATTTTTAATCCTACAATTTTATAATGTCATGTATGGGTGGCTGATGAGTGGTGACAAGCATATTATCATGCACTCAATATATTACTGCTTATCAAGAATCGTATACATTAACAACGAAACATTGTTTCAAAAAAAAAAAACAATAATGAAACATGTAGTATCATGTGTAGTCTTTTTTTTTAAAGAAAATCCAATTAATATTATTTATCTTGGTGTTTATAGTTTAGTCAACGGATAAAATTAATTATGGAATATTCATAGTAGAACCGCATTGTATCTAATTAATTGCAATTCAAACATGCTTACCTACAAGTTGGACAATATACACCCAAGACGATATTGAAGGCCACTTAGGTTATGTTTGGATTTTTCTTTTAAACTTAAGTTTGGCCAATCAGGATTTTTTCTCTGCTCCTTTCACAGTGATTGAATTCTTTATTACAAAAGTGTTACCGACTCACCACTAATGTAAGTGTATAGTTACAAACAAAAATCCAAACATAGATGTTATGGTTATCGGTTATGAACATGTAGTGCATGTTTGGAGCTCGAGTGAGAATATTGAGAATCACATTTTGGACCTGATTTTTGTGAAGCTTTAATGAAACACAATTCTTAACATTTGGAACACTATTCCAAACATGCATGTAATGAGGTTTCCACATTAGCAAATGGTAAATGTTAATCAGTATTTTAAAAATATTGATTAATGAATCAAAGATAAAAATTAATTTTAGAAAATTGTGTATTCAATATTTTGAAAGTTTAAAAGTTGCATTTTTTAATATAAAATTTTTATTTTTTGATTTCTTAATTAATATTTTTAGGACACTGATTAATAATATCCTTAGCAAGTTAATCCTTTTCCCCTGGAAATAGCTGATAATGATCAATATATGTTAGGATTATAAAGCTTTAATTAATTTGCTCAAGATGTAACTTTCCATCGTGATCTATGTGTGAAGAAATGAAATATGATTCGAGTTTGCGAGAGATAAAAATGGGATTATTCGGTAACTAGAAAATTACTTATAAAAAGATAATAACACACCTTTTTGTAAAATTCACATGCATAAAACTACTTAAAAATACTTCAATAGTTGTAATTAATATTTGTCCATATCGGTAGTGTGAAAAGGTTGACAACGAAGAACAGCGCGTTGAATTATCTTCCTACTATTCAGTATTCACAATCACGTCACATCAACTCTCTTTCGCCGGTAGAGATCCTCCTTTACATAAATGAAATATTATTTTTAAAATTTTGGGATAATGAATATATAATAAATATATAAAAGATTATATATATTATATATATATATAATATAGAGTTTAATTGTTATGTTATATTGATAATCAATTAAAAATTATGATGTGTATAATTTTTAATATAATTAAGATAAAAATCAAACACTTTAATTCATATAACAATTTTCGATTGATTATCTGTATAAAAAATCTTTACATTCACATTTTTCATCTTCCACCAGTATGTACTTGTGATCATCGTGTTTTAATTTGTGTACGGACAGCATCGTGGATAAGTTATTCAGCCAGTTACAGGTTCTAAGAAAATCTTCTATATTATTAATAATTTGAATTTAATTAATATGTATTATTAGTAAAAATATTTTTTATATTATAAATCAATTATAAATAATTATATCAATTAAAATGTTTGACTCTTATTTTAATTAATTTAAAAATTATTCATATCATAATTTTTGATAGCTTGTCATTAATGTAAAAAAAATTTATATTCATAATATATAACAACTAAACTTTAATAAATTTTATCTATTGTTAATTTAGATAATAAATTTATTATAATATAATAATTGCTATCAATTTTAATAATTCGAAATGATATATTTTTCACAAGATCTACAAAATTTATACATCCCTCAATTGAAGGAAGGAAAAGAAACATTTATGTGATTCCTACCATATATATATCCTGTGTTTGGAAAAGTTAAAAAAAATAGATTATGTTGATAATTAATTATATGTATAATTAATTATTGTAATAATCGATTATAATCACAATTTATTTTGTTTGGATATGTTTGCTGAAAAACAATTTTAAGATAATCTATTTAGTTTGGGTGGTGCAAAAAAATCATTATTTTTATAGTAAGTTATGAAAAAGTGTATGAAGTTATTTGCATAATTTAATAATATTTGTTTGAAAGTTAGTTTTGTATGGGTAAATAGGAAAGAGAGTTTTGAGAATGAAAAATAATCAAATCACAATAATCTTAAGTTAAAAGAAATTAGATGACATAAAATAACTTTTTTCCTCAAAAAAAGCTTTTTTTATAAATTAAAGTTAATTATCAAACATGATAAATTATGTATGAAACAACTTTTTAATAAAAAAATAACTGAAATGAAAAAAATTAATCTTTTCCAAACATTATCTTATATAAATTTTCATTTACTTTCTTTTTCTTTGACACAAAATTTTCATTTACTTAGATATAATGTCTCGCACACTTAGATATAATCACTTATTAAGCTAGAACAAAATTACAAAAACACCCCAACGAAAGCAAGCTATTTAGTATGGAAAACGTTTAATATACATGTTAGAGTCACATTACATAATTAGAGTGCTTTTTGTGTGCACAAAAGGGTATTCTCATCCGATAGTTAGAGATTAATCTCTTTCAAGATGTAAAAATCATAGAAGTGGATTTTACCTCTCTCAATAAAATATTTTTCATACACATGATAAGAATCGAACCCGTAAAAATATATTTAAAGAATCCAACAATCTACCAATTATCATGGACTTGATTGGCAGGGACGGATCTACCTCAGTAGGTGTGAAGGCAATTGCCCCTAGAATGCAATTTCTTTTATATTAATATATCTAATAATTTTTTATTTTGTCTCATAAAAATTTAGATATTGTCCTTACATGTCAAATCATTACTCATTTTTTTATGAAAGCAAAAATTGATTTTATAATCTCTCAACTTTTACTTGATAAATTGCTTTTCATTTCTCACACGTGGACATAGGTTTCACATTAAAACTGAACAACGTTATATCTTTTATATTTTATATCATTATTTTATTACTTATGAATATTTATAATATTTTACTTCAGTGAAACATTTTGGCAAAATAGGTTGATTGGTCTTATACGTTTATTTAAATTTTCACATTGGTCCATAAGTTTTTTTTTGGTCAAAATTGGTCCTACACGTTATATTCTGTTTCCAATATTATTCATATTCGTCAATTTCGACCTAAAGCCGTTAGTTTTGAGCTGACGTGGCTATGATATTAGAGCTACACGCGGCTCTTGATCTGATGCCGCAAGGTCGAAATTGACGGAGATGACTAACGTGAAAACGAAACCTAACGTGTAGAACCAATTTGAATGGAAAAAAATTTATGATCAATATGAAAATTTAAATAAACATATACGATCAATCAATTAACTAAAATCATGTGATAAAAATTATGTAAATATAATATAATGGGTATTGCTATGGTATCCTTGGAAAATAGAGGGTTTGAGTACCCTATGTCCAATCAGAATGTGTTGCCTCAATTAAATGGTCATGTCAATATCACATTGGACTAAGAGCCTGTTTGACAAGTCCATTTTACGAGCTTATAGTGGATGGAAAGGTAGTCCCGTTTGGCAAGCGTCTCCGTCACAAGCTTATAACGTCTTTTCACGAGATTATAGCGTTTTTTTCAGACGCTACTTGAAGTAACTTTTGAGCTTAGAGCTGATAGCGTTTCATTTTTTTTTTCCCTCCGTTATCCTTATTATTTTATGTTAATTCCAACTCTACCCTTTTAATATAATATTAATTATTAAAAGATGAGAATCTTTCATGTAATTGAAAGAATCTTAAATTTTTATTTTAATCATTATACTTTTTTCACTCTTTTAGATTATTTTTTTTACCAATAATATTGCTGATTTATTATTTTTACTCTTTTTATATAATTTAACCTTTTTTATAATAATTCTTTCAACATTTATTTGATAATATATTATAATATATTTTTATATGATAATATAACATGGTAAGATTATCATTAATATAATTTCATTTATTTATTTATATATAATAATGCATCAACATTATTAACGTATATATAATTTTTTAAATATATAATCCATATTTATATAAAAAGGTATAAACACATGTCTTTTTATGTCATTTTATATTTTTCAGTTAGTTCAACCGGTAGTTTTATCAAATACTTCCACACAAAATAATATAGCTTATCCGCTATCCACTACCTCATCCGCTATCCGCTATCCGCTATTAGCTAGTTTATCCTCTAACAGCTAATTTTACCAATCAGACTCTAAATTCTCATAATCTGATTGGATCACATATATACGAGTATGGTTCCACCTAAAGGGTATCATAGATTTTGAGTTGTGATATTTGAACATCAAAATATGGATATCGTATGTGTTTATCTCTATCTCTTACTTTTTATCTTCTTGAATATATACGCATCTAAAAAATACACTTAAAAACAAAGGAACACCTATGGTGTCCCCAATTTGATGTTCAAAAATCTTTATCCTACATTTTCCCTATAATATATATGTAACAGTACGTGTTTAGTAATATTTATTTATTATATTTAGTATTTTATAAAAAAAATATTCTTCCACATCATTTACCATCTCACATCTCTTTTATATATATATATATATATATATATATATATATATATATATATACAGAAACAACACAAAATATGAAGCATAGGTGTCTAAAAGCTCATCAAGAAGTTTTTTTCTTCTTCTTAAAAGAAGATGAGATATTTCAGAGACATTAATTCTTGGGGCCCTAATAATTTGTGAGAGTGAAGGTGCAACAAGAAATTGGCAGAGGGAAAAGGTCAACAAAACCGCACATGCATGGGAACTGTGATGCAACAGCACATGAGCTGTGATGCTCCGTACTTTTCACATGCGACAGATAAGTACCCACCAAAACAAAGGTGGTCGCAAGCTTGAAGGATGAAAGGTAGGGTTGTCTTTGTGTACGACCTATAATCGGTGTTGTTGTTATTATCATAAGAGTTTGATCCAAACACGTCTTTTATATTGGAGGGCTTGGTGACTGGTCCTAGAGTTTTTCCTTGTCCTTAGATCGCTTCAAGGTATTATACTATTACTAAAAACTAACAATAGTCTAATCAGATATTAAATATTAAAAAAAATCAATAAAGCTAGATCTGTAGGATTGGTTAACATTAATATACATATACGCTTTGGGGCTGAAAGGAGAGTTGGCTTATCTTATCTACGGCTCTATATAGCCAATTTTGTCGCATTCATCCTGTGGAATCTCTCTCACATGCTCAAGCACCCAGGTTTACATTACAATAAATCAAGCGTTTTTTTCTTAAAAAGAAAGAAGAAGAAAGTGCTTACACGTCACGTCTGACGTGGATATGTATGTGCAAATATATCAATTGATTTATAAAATGTTTAGATGGGATGGGACTCTATTATGCAATCAGTGTGAATCGGAGGAATATAAAATAAAATAACAAAAAAAAGAGAAATATATAATAAATTTATAAAAAAATATAAAATAAGTAAAAGAATTTTTTTTTAAAAAATAGTTAAAATTATAAATAATATATATAATTAATTCCAATAGAATATAAAAATATAAATTAAATAATAAAATATGCATAATTAGCTCTAAATTTTTTAAAAATAAAAATTAAGAATGAGATATGTCATTCTATAAACGATTATGAGAGTAGTCTAAGAGATTTGATCACTCTTAGGAGAGTTTACTCTAATTTAATATATAAGTGTAAATATTTTTTCCTTAAAAATCTTTATCCTGAAAAGGAAAAGAAATAAATAGAAATAAGTTAATAATCAGCGGATTTGATAATAACAACTATTAATTAGTGTATTTGAAAATACATCCAAAAGAAAAAGATTAAATGAAAGTAAATAACTAATATGCACATTTGATAGTAATATATAACCATTAATTAGAAAATTTGAAAATATATTAAATATAAAAATAATAAATTGCTTAATGTAGGTGATGTAACATGGCTCATCAAGAAGGGGAGGTTTTGTACATAATGATTCAAGTTCAAGAATGAGTAATCTAATTTAATATATAAGAGTTAATATTAGACAATTATTACTCAAACCTAAATTTGTATTAGTAATTAGTAATTAGCTAGAAACATTTATTCTAAAAAAATAAAATAGTTAAATGAAAAAGTAAGTAAGTAGATCCTACAATTGTAATAATTAATGGATGAAATTATAGTGATTTTAGTAATTAGAAATATTTATCTTGAAATGAAAATGAATTAAATGAAAAAGTAAGTAAGTATATTTGAAAATCCATTTAAAGAACAACACATAACGCACTGAGTAGAAGAAATGTTATGGATAATAACTCATGTTTAAAAGTGAAGACTCTGATTTAATATATAGGGTTAATATATGAATTTTTTTAATTATAAATATAGCAATATTAACAACAGCAACAAATAAAAAAACAAAATAAAACGAGCATCGTTAATTTTACAAATTATGATGTAGCTTGATTACATAATAAGTTGGGGTAGATAGTTGAGTTCCTTAAATATGTTGGTCAGGGTTCGACTCTCAACCGTGTATGAAAAAACTTTGTTAGGAGAGATTATACGTACCCACTTCGATAATCTTTCTCTCTCCAAAAGAAAGTAATTTTCGGTTCTCGATTGAAGAACACCCTTAAAGCACACAATTGTTTTTGCATAATATCAAATTCCTATCATTTTAAAAATGTAAAACATACAAAAGTTAAGAAAAATAAAAATCCATGCAATATTTTCAAATATATCATTAATTTTTTGTAATTTACATTAATATTTTTATCAAGAAAATAACAACAGCAGGAACGGATCTATAAGGGAACAAGCATGGGTGCCGGTCCGTCCCTCTTGCATATATTTTATAAAATTAATTATAAATATGTATTATTTTTTATAAAAAAAAATATCTTATTATAAATATTTATACATATACACATATATTATTATATATTCGACCACTTTCTATAATATTTTTTAAATCCGTCCCTAAACAACAGTACATGAATATCTCCGCATTGTATATAGCTATACCACATCAACAAAACGAGTCCTATATATGCAGAATAAGAGTCTAGAGTAGACAACGAGGATGGTGAATGTTCTCCAAGACCAAGACCTACAACGAAGAATCCATTAAAACTAACCATTAACCAACCTTTGGACCATGGTTCACCTTTAATGATTTCACTCTAGAAAAAAAGAGATCCATGTTAGATTTAGATTATTTGTGCCTATTGACATGTTTCTAATTCCTTAAACATCATGTAGACAAAACCAATATCTATATGGAAGATGTTCTTCATCAAGCACAAATCCAAAACCGAATTCTATCTATAATCCCATACCAATTCAAGATGATTAATGAATGCGGAAGCGTACCTGGAGGATCCATGAAATTTTGATGGAAAGGATGATGTGCTTGATAGAGTAGTGATCTTCCGATTGTAGATTTTCCTTAGAGCCTTAGTTTCTCCTCTAATGGGATGAAAAGAATTGAAGTTGTTATCATTCTACAATTGGGGACCATAACCCCTTATTTATCAGAGTCATATACCTTTTCATGAAGAGTAATGTCCCTTTGGATTCATACCCTTTCATGAAGAATCGTGACTATCAAACTTTTCTTATTTCTATTTCTGCCAATCATAAAAATAGTAATAAGACCTTTGGTATCTACACAATATTTTCCATGACAATTATGTCCTTAGCCACAAACCTTATCTGAAATAGATCACTTTAATTTTGGCTAATTAAAATAATGACCCTAACACATTTAAACATTACATTTGTGACCCAAAAATTCTAACAATCTCCCACTGGTCACATATGTATCCTTACAAATGTGTTAGACTTTATGAGCTCAAAATCTGCCATTATAAACCTTGGACATATCATTATCTCGTCCATTAGTTATATCAATATATAGAACCAAAGCGGCTTTCGTTATATCAATCATAACTAAACCCATCAATGATCACTAATACTAACACAACCAAATGACATAGATCAATCATGAAAAGTGCAGCATGAAAATCACATGAAGGTGATCTGTACATGTCGATTTTCAACTGGTCCTACTTTACTTTAATGAGATCATTTAAAGACATTATCGTACAAAGTGTAATAAACTGAATACCAAACTTTATTTCTGATCAGAAAAATATCTAAATATAAGAGTATGTATACAAAATACCAAAATATAACATAAATTACATCAATGACTAACTCCCACTAAACTAAAGAATCCTCAAACTGTATGACACCCATGTGGGCAGTGTGCTCATGAAAGACCTTGGGTGGAAGGCCCTTTGTTAAAGGGTCTGCTATCATGGAGTTTGTCCCTAAGTGTTCTATGAAAATCTGTCCACTTTGTACTCTCTCCTTGACAACTAGGAACTTGATGTCAATGTGTTTCGACTTTGTCGAGCTCCTATTGTTATTGGAGTATAAGACGACTGATTTGTTGTCACAATATAACTTAAGTGGTCTTTCAATTCCTTCCAAAATTTGCAACCCAGTGACAAAGTTCCTCAGCCAAATCCCATGATGTGATGCCTCATAACATGCAATAAACTCTGCTCCCATGGTGGACGAAGCAATAAGTGTTTGCTTGGCACTGCGCCAAGAAACTGCACCACCAGCCAACATATATATATAGCCCGAAGTGGATCTTCTACTATCTTGGCATCCAGAAAAATCAGAGTCAGAATACTCAATGATCTCCAAAGAATCTGACCTCGTATATGTGAGCATATGATCCTTTGTTCTCTTCAAATACCTCATAACCCTTTTGGTTGCTTTCCAATGATCCATTCCTGGATTGCTTAAGTATCTGCCTAACACTCCAACAATGTACGCTATGTCTGGACGCGTACAGACTTGAGCATACATTAGACTCCCTACAGCTGATGCATAGGGATTTTGCATATCTTGAATCTCAAGGTTTCCTTTTGGGCACTGACTAAGACTAAATTTGTCTCCCTTAGCGACCGGGGTATCACCTGGTTTGCAATCCTGCATGCCAAACCTTTTGAGGACCTTATCAATATAGCTCCTTTGTGACAATCCAAGAGTACCCCGAGATCGATTCCGATGTATCTGGATCCCTAATACAAAGGAGGCGTCACCAAGATCTTTCATCTCGAAATTTTTTGATAGAAATCTTTTGGTTTCGTGCAACATGCCTATATCATTAGTGGCAAGCAGTATGTCATCAACATATAACACCAGGAAAATATACTTTCTCCCACTGAATTTGTGATACACACAATCATCAACAGGATTCATCTCGAAACCAAATGAGAGAATTACCTGATGAAATTTGTGGTACCATTGACGAGACGCCTGTTTTAGCCCATAGATGGATTTCGTCAGTTTGCAAACCATCTTCTTTGGGTCTCCCAACACAAAGTTTTCTGGCTGCACCATATAGATTGTTTCGTCAATGTTGCCATTGAGAAATGCCGTTTTGACATCCATCTGATGAAGCTCCAGATCATAATTTGCAACAAGAGCCACGATTGTCCTAAAAGAGTCCTTCGATGAAACCAGAGAGAAAGTCTCTTTAAAGTCAATCCCTTCCTTTTGAGTATAGCCCTTGGCTACAAGACGAGCCTTATACCTCTCCACATTACCTTTAGAATCCCGTTTGGTCTTAAATATCCATTTGCAACCAATGGGTTTCGCACCTTCTGGTAATGGGACAAGTTTCCAAACCTTATTGTCTTGCATGGAAGTATACTCCTCATTCATTGCTTCAATCCATTTTTCCGAATTGGAGTCTTGCATGGCTTGACGAAAGTTGATTGGATCATTTTCCATCATACCATCATTTTCCTCATGTTCCTGAAGAAATACTATGTAGTCATCCGGAATAGCACTTCTCCTTTCTCTAGTGGATCGTCGCAAAGGCACTGGTTCCTCTTGCACAGGTTCTTGAGGATGTTGAGTTTGTTCATCAGGAACAACTAATTCATCTTGAATGGGAGTTTGAACAACGATGTCTAGTAGAGGTTCTGGACTTGCTTCATCAGAAGCAACTGTATGAATCGGTTCTGGAATTGAAGTTGATTCTTCCTCAAAACAAAGTCTCTAACCTTATTTCTCCCCCCAAACTTAATATCCTCAAAGAACGTGGCAGTTCCCGTCTCAAAAATTGTCTTTAATTTGGGATCATAAAACTTATAGCCCCTGGATCGTTCAGGATAACCAATAAAGTAGCTGCTCACTGTTCGGGGGTCCAATTTCTTTTCATTTGGCTTATAAGGCCTTGCCTCAGCTGGACAGCCCCATACATGAAAGTGATTTAGACTAGGCTTTCTACTTGTCCAAAGTTCATAAGGTGTTTTGGCAGCTGCTTTAGTTGGCACTCTGTTCAGAATGTAAGCTGCAGTCTTTAATGCCTCTCCTCAGAGTGACTCTGGTAAAGTAGAATGACATATCATACTCCTTACCATATCCTTAAGAGTCCGGTTTCGTCTTTCAGCTACACCATTCATGCTAGGTGACCCTGGCATGGTGTATTGTGGGACGATCCCACACTCTTCTAGGTATTTGGCAAATGGTCCCGGACGTTGTTCACCTAAACCGTCATATCTACCGTAATATTCACCACCACGGTCAGATTTAACACTCTTAATTCTTTTATTGAGTTGTTTCTCAACTTCAGCCTTAAATGATTTGAACACATCCAAAGATTGGGACTTTTCATGTATAAGAAATAGGTACGCATATCTGGAATAATCGTTTATAAATGATATGAAGTATTTTTGACCATTCCAAGATGGTGTTGGAAATGGCCCACAAATGTCCCCGTATGTATCAATTCTAAGACATCTGTAGCTCTATATGCACCTAATTTCTTCTGTTTGGTCTGTTTGCCCTTAATGCACTCAACACAGACATTAAAGTCTATAAAGTCAGTGGAATCAAGGATCCCATCTAACACAAGTCGCTCAACTCTATTTCTAGAGATGTGACCTAGACGCTTGTGCCACAATATTCCTGAATTTGCATTGTCAATTTTACGCTTAGTACCACGTGATTCCACATTCAAGGTTTCATTATAAGAAGCAATAGTATCAAGCAAATATAGATTGTCATACACCATAAGAGTACCAGTACCAACAACGTTTGAATTAATAGATAAACTAAATTGATTGTTGCCAAATGAACAATTATAACCAAACTTGTCCAACCAAGAAACAGAAACCAAATTCCGTCTAAACGACGGTACAACAAAAGTATCCATTAAATCAAGATAATAACCAGTACTTAACAACAACCTAAAATGCCCTATTGCCTCTACTTCTACCGACTTGCCATCTCCCACATAAATGCGTCTCTCAGCATCATTTGGCCTTCGGTAACTCAGGCAACCCTGCATTGAAACACTGATGTTAGTAGTGGCACCAGAATCTAACCACCAAGTGTTTCTAGGTACTGAAGCTAAATTAACCTCAGAACAGACCAAAGTATGGAACATACCTTTCTTTGCACGCCATGCATGGTACTTGGTACATTCCTTCTTGACATGTCCAGTCATGTCACAGAAGAAGCAATTGTTGTCGCCTTTATTTTGCTTCTTTTGTGCTGAACCTTTAGCAGCTTCATTCTTCCTCTTTTTTCCCTTTTCCTTAAAGGTGCTTGCCAGGTGAGCACTTTCTGTCCTTTCTTGCTTCATCCTCTCTTCCTCTTGCACACAATATGAAATGAGCTCGTTAAGTTGTAACTAATCTTAAATTGACTGAATTGTGCAGAAAGAGAAATCAATACCAACTGCACGAGTAAGTCCTCCGACAACTCGAGCTTTAGAGCCTTAAGTTTGGAAGCAATATTAGACATTTCCATAATGTACTCCCTTATGTTTCCTTTGCCTTTATACTTCATTGAAATCAAGCTGTGAAGGAGTGTGCTTGTTTCTGCCTTATCGTTTTTGGCAAAACGTTTCTCAATTTCGGCAAGGAATTCTTTAGCACTGGTTATCCCTTCGAACACCGCACCCCTAAAAGCCTCCGGAATGCCACGCTTAATGATCATTAGACTCATGCGATTGGAACGGTCCCACTTCTCATAATTTTTTCTCTCATCAGAGGTACTTGAGTCTATAGGCGAAGAGGGTTGCTCCATCCTTAGTGCAAGGTCTAGATCCATGCAGCCAAGAACAATCAAGATGTTCTCTTTTCAATCCTTAAAGTTGGTACCATTAAGGTCTGGAACCGAATTCAGGTTAGCAGATACAGTAGCAATAATAGCTGAAGAGATAACAAAATAAACAACATAAATTAAATATACTCACATCATAATCATAATTCCATCATCAATAAATTCAAATAATATGGCATAACATATCTCAAGATTCCTAGTGCACCATTAATATCAAGTCTTTGAACAGTAATATTAATTGCTAGTGGTACTCTTGTAGTAATGATCAAACATTGATAATAAAGCATGTCAAACAATAAACCTATCTTTGGAATGATTTATCATTCACATGTAAAACCATAATTATCATATGTTTACCATCACAGGTGTGTATGCAATTCGGCCAAGTACCAACCTTCCTTTGGGCCGATTAATACTCGCATGGATAAACACACACACAAACATTTAACATTTCTTATGAACAATCTACACAAGAGAGGTCACTTTGACGACTTCTTGTTTCAATTGGCTCATTTAAAAATGCTAAACAATTGTATATAACCCAAAATTATAGCCAATTATTTGAATTTTGATTGAAAACTTAATACAATAAATTACTTTTATTCAAATCATATATTCATTTACATGCAAACAGAAGTATAACAATCACTGTAAAAATAGCGTAAAAAAAATGCCAAAAAATTTGAATTCAATTTTCCTTCATCTATCATGGCAATAAACAGTTTATGCTATAGGTGGAGAAATATGCTTTCTCGCTATTCACCATCAGATATAGGCTGTATAGGTTATCTATTCATATAACCTGAATATGGATTTCATGCTCGCTACTATTTTCGGCCAGATTAAATATACCCAATTCTGTTATTGAGTAATCAAGCATGTAGATTATTGAAAGTATGATAACAGAGGCAACAAACAATTTCAATATCATTTGAATCGGTTCTTATAGTGCCTGAACAAATGATATTCGCCACTGAAGGATTTCCCAAAAGAAATCAATCATGGTGACAGGCGGCGTCCAAGTGACGCAAACAAGAAAAAAAAAACACAGGGTTCTACGTCTAACAAGACTGAAGTAAAAGCACCAAAGTTCGAGATTTGTAAAGAAAGAGGAACATAGAACATAGAGTGAATAACACCATGGGAGATCACTAACCCCCAAAAAAAAAAATTTCAGAAAAACTTCATGGTCGAAACTTCAAACCTTAAAACTCCATACATCATACATGAATCAAGTATGGGTGGTATGGGTGGCTCTGATACCACTTGTTAGATTTAGATTATTTGTGCCTATTGACATGTTTCTAATTCCTTAAACATCATGTAGACAAAACCAATATCTATATGGAAGATGTTCTTCATCAAGCACAAATCCAAAACCGAATTCTATCAATAATCTCATACCAATTCAAGATGATTAATGAATGCGGAAGCGTACCTGGAGGATCCATGAAATTTTGATGGAAAGGATGATGTTCTTGATAGAGTAGTGGTCTTCCAATTGTAGATTTTCCTTAGAGCCTTAGTTTCTCCTCTAATGGGATGAAGAGAATTGAAGTTGTTATCATTCTACAATTGGGGACCATAACCCCTTATTTATAAGAGTCATATACCTTTTCATGAAGAGTAATGTCCCTTTGAATTCATACCCTTTCATGAAGAATCATGACTATCAAACTTTTCTTATTTCTATTTCTGCCCATCATAAAAATAGTAATAAGACCTTTGGTATCTACACAATATTTTTCATGACAATTATGTCCTTAACCACACACCTTATCTGAAATAAATCATTTTAATTTTGACTAATTAAAATAATGATCCTAATATATTTAAACATTATATTTATGATCCAAAAATTCTAACCATCCAAACTTAATAATATGGTTTTATGTAAGTTGCATCTTCTCAAACCGGCTAACGTGGAATCGTCCCAAGGAATGTCAATGTATGGGTGGTACAACTAAAGGACTAGCAGCAAGATCAGGTCATCATATTCATGATTATCCCAAAGACTTTGCTTATTTCTCGCACTCATCACTTCCGCAGCATTGATTGAACATGCTTGGTTGGAACTTGGAAAGACAAATATCTATATACGATTAAACCTAGTCTTTGTCGTTTTACCAAGACAAGTATCACATCACAGATTCACAATGTTTCTAATTCTAGACATCCTAGTGCCTGTTTGGATAGGCTTCAAACGGTTTTTTTTTAACGTATTTTGATTTTAAATTCAATTTGATGTGTGTTTGGTTTCATTTCTGGATATATCAAAAGTATTTTTGTATCTATCAATGTGTATTCTAGCAAAAAAAAAGAGATGTTTGGTTACAGTTTAGAAAAACAATTTTGCATTTAGAATTAATTCTATCATAAACAGCTCGGAGTTTCTTCTGTTTTTGGATTGAAAAATTACACTGTGTTTTTCGTCAAATATGCTTTTAAAATAAAAACATTCAAACATAAATCATTTCATTTCAAACTCAATTGTATTCAAATCAATTATACAAAATCAATTCTATTCAAAATCACGTTTGACAAAAGTTCATCCAAATACACATTTCAACGGTATTTAAAGGTATTTGATTTTAAAATTGCATTCAATAAAATCGATTTTGAAGGGTGTGGAATTGACTTTAAGAGAAATAAGAATTTCTAACTTTTCAGTTGAGTAGAATTGATTTTAGATGTGAGATTCACAAAATTCTTCATATTTATACTTTAAAAGTGATTTTACTTTATCATCCAAATAAAAATAATTTTTCTAAACCCACTTTTAAAATATCATTACCAACACAAAATTAACAATGACTTTTTTAAAATCAAACAAAATTAATTTTATCAAAATCTCAAACAAAGTTAATAAGATTCTTAGTAATTTTTTGTATAAAAGAACCAAGATACTACAGCTGTCTTAATTTTGAAAACTTCTTGAATAAACATAGTTTACACAAATTGTGTAAAATAAGTCAATCAAACTCTTATCTCTGTCTGAGGCAAAAAACTATGAAGTTATCGTATCTGAATCATTCTTGTAGCCTCAAATTGTGTGAAAAGGTGGGTTAAATTTTTATAATATTTTTCAATAGTAAGTAAAGATAGGTAAAACCTATCTTGGTGGTCTAATTTATATCTTGAAAGGGATTAATATTTTATTATTGACTAAGGATACTCTTGATGACACCAAAGAAAAAAAACAAAGAACAAGGGAAAAATTATCATCTTAGATATAATTTAGCTATTTGATAATACCAAGTAGGTCATGAAGATAAATTGATCGTTTTAGGCATCTATAAATATCTTGAATAAAATTTTTAAAACTTTTCTCATTTAATAAATTGACAAATAGTTATCCAAGAGCGCTTGGATGAGATGACAGAGGCCTCTTCCAGTTTAATCAGTGGTTTCGAGTTCAAATTCTAAACTTGGGAATGCAACATCGTTAAAACTTTCGAGGGAAAGTTTTGTTGTCCATATGGTCCTACCCAGTTCGAGGGATTAGTCTCCATAGTTGCACATGGAAATACCTTGGTCAACCAAAAAAATAAAAGAAATTGACCAATAGTTGAAATTTAAGATAATTGTGTCCCTTAAATGAATATAAAAATAATGATATTATTTAATAATTAAGTGCCACATCTAAAAAGACTGGTAACGGCCCAAATCACAGTCCGATCAGATGTCATATGATTTTCTTATTAATGGACTCAGTCCAATAACTCATAATAGCCCCCCTCTAAAAAACTAAGATCAATTCCAGATTACAGTGACACAATTTGGCCATTTTAATTCTACTGTTGGGTCGCTTCAATGGGCTGAGGCTGCTGCCCAAAACATCTTTTGCGGGCCTTTTCGTTGGGAGCAATAAGTCAAGGACACCCTACACACGTAAATTAATTAGGGACTAAACTGAAAATGGCAATACTAGAAAGACTAATTAATAAACATATCATTGTGTCATCTTTGAGCGTGTTTGGCACGCCTATGTTACAAGTTTATAGCGGATGAAAAAGTAGTCACGTCTGATAAGCGTCTCTGTCACGAGCTTATAACGTTTTTTTACGAGCTTATAGCGTTTTTTTCAGATCCTACTTGAAGTAGCGTTTGAGCTTATAGTTTATAGTGTTTCATTTTTCTTTTCACTTTTATCCTTATTATCTTCATTTAATTCTACCTTTATTCCCTTCTCTCTCTTTTATGTAAAATCATTAATGAAGATGTCCTTTTATGTCATTTTATATTTTTCAACTTGTTCAACCGTTAGTTTTATCAAACACTTTTACAGAAAATAAGATAGCTTATTCGCTATCCGCTATCAGCTAGCTTATCCGCTAACAGCTAATTTTACGAAATAGACTCTTTTTATCTTCTTTATAAATTACCAAAAACTTGCTATAACAAGTTTTTTTACAAAGTTGATAAAAAGTTAGTTCTAAACTAACGCATGATATATGTTTGGAAAAAGGTTTCGTATTTACTCTCTCTCTCTTCCTCTCTCTCTCTCATACTCCTAAGCTATTAAGAGTGTAAGGTCAAGTAGAAAGAATAACGTTGGGCATGTTAAGGTTATTTATAACTAGTTTTAATTTAATTTTCAGGATTTTATTATAATATATTGACAATGTAATTTTTTTTATGCTGATCACTCATGTATTGTCATCTCATTACAAATGTTTGATTCTTGTGATAAGTACCTGAAAAGTTATACACGAGATAATATATAATTGATTGACCCTGTAAATTTTCTACCCTAATGATTAATCAAATTTAAACACTAATGCTAAACTTGATTTTTTATTTGTCAAATATCTTTTATTTTGATTTTGAATTAATTCAATATTAAGTAATTTGTTAAATATTGGCATATCTTCTAAATTTAGATAATGAAAATAGACATAGATAAATAATTTTTTCATTCAAGTATAAAATAGCTAGTTCTTTTAGTTTTCCATAATATATCCGATAGTTAAAGGATTAATCTCTTGAGATCAAGTTTCTAAGTGGATAAATCTTGTCTAAGATGAATTTGTCTTTAAAGTAAGCAAGTAATTGTGTTCGCTCTTGATTTATTATAATGTATAGATATCTCAACAGATAAATAATCTAACGATATTTATTTTACTAGCTCATTGTAGAGACAAAGACATTTTAGATAAACATTTTCCTTTTTTTTATACACATGAATCTTGAGATCAAAATCAAAACCACATACTTTAAAAATCTATATCCCTTCCAATCGAACCAACACGTGGTTAAAAAAATGATTTGTTTATAAATGAAATTGTGAATAGTACTTTTATATTAAAAAATACAATATTTTATATCCTAAAAATGATTTTTTGGGCCAAATATTGCAGCCTACCAGTAGGAAATATCTAAAGAAAGAGGCATCGACTTTTTTCTTAGTAATTTGTAACAAAAATGCATTTTTATTTTTTAAAGGGCATTGCGTTAATTTAATATTTGTGCCTATTGACATGTTTCTAATTCTTTAAACATCATGTAGACATAATCAATATCAAGAAGAAATGTTTTTCATCTGTTGTAAAAAAAACATGTTTTTTCAACGAGCACAAATCCAAAACAAAATTTTATCTATAATCTCATGTCAATTCAAAATGATTGATAAATGCGTAAACATACCTAGAGGATCCACGAAATCTTGATGAAATGAATGATGTTCTTGATAGAGTGATGATCTTCCAATTGTAGATTTTCCTTAATTTTGCTTTAGTTTCTCTTCTAATAGGATAAAGAGAATTGAAGTTGTTGTCGTCAGCAATTAGGGACCATAACCTCTTATTTATGAGAGTCATATGTCATTTCATGAAGAGTAATGTCCCTTTGGGTTCATAACCATTCATAAAGAATCATGACTATCAAGCTTTTCTTATTTCTATTTCTGCCTATCATAAAAATAGAAATAAGACCTTTGGTATATACACAATATTTTTCATGACATTATTATGTCCTTAGGCATAAACCTTATATGAAATAGATTACTTCAATTTTGGCTAATTAAAATAATGACCCTAACACATTTAAATATTACATGTGTGACCCAAAATTTTCTAACAATCTCTCACTGGTAAGGGTGGGAAAAGGCCAGGCCAGGCCAGGCCCTGACATAAATAGGTCTGGCCTGTATTCCAATCTCAAGGCCTAAGTCAAGCCTATTAGCTTGATATAGACCAATTTTTAAGGCCTGATCTGACCTTAAAGTCTATTTAAAAGCCTATTTTAGGTTAAGGCCTTTGAATAGGGCAATAGGCCTATCTTTAAATAGGCCAAATAAAAAAAATAAAAAAAACAAAAAAAAACTAGTCTATAAGGCCTTTCACAAGGATGCATCATATGGACCACCCCATTGGCCTTCTTAAACACTCATCCATGTAAGTATGTTGATCACATGTTTGCTCTATATTTATAGAATGTTAGTCTGCTTCACCTCTATACTTTAAGTGATGTGGGACTAACTCTTATGTGGTGCAACCTATTAAGCTATTTCACCTTCTTAAATCTCATCCTCCAACCCATATTCCGACGAACATACTATCTGTAACACCCCGCCATCTCGAGTGTCACTTTCGTAACCCCAACACTATAAAGTAGGAAAAAGATTTGCTGGTTCACTTTCGAAAAAGATTTTCTTTACTCATATTTTATTTATTACGAAAATCGTGATAGATTTTTTTCTTATTATTACATTAAAGAACCTATACTCATAATAACATTAACATACTCACAATACCACACACACACACACACACACACATATAAGTAAACATCATCTATTAAAATCCATCAGTCTACCCCACGGCCATTAGAAGCCGAAAATAGACTAACCTAAAAGAAACTACCACAAAATAAATCTAAGCTGGTCTGACAAACGGAGTCTACAGATAACAAAGTGTACTATCCTGACCACAGTCGTACCAAAAGGACAGGGTCACGTCGTCACCAATCCACACTTCTTCGTTGTCGACCTCCAGCTCTCAAGCTATAACGATCAGAGAACTGCTAACAAAATATCTGTACGTGTATCCAGAAACACAATAGGGTGTCCAACACGTACAGACAAGGGTGAGTAACCAATATATGAATCCAAAAAAAGACAATTACATGCCCAAACACAACCAATAGAGTCATGCAAATATATCTCACCAAATATCATCTTGCATCACATAGTACAACATATATATCCATGTACTAACAGTAAAACACATGGGTTTCGTAAGCCACAATCAACGTTATTGTCTAAACGTATGCATGGACATTTCCATATATCTTAATTAATATTCAATTATAGATTTCCGGGAATCTCATCACCAAAAGAATGAGTTGATCAGACTCGATGGCCAATCAAGGCACACCCTATTTATCATATTACACTGACCAACACAGGGTATAATGATTTTTCTTATATGGATTTCATTACCACATCACGTTGTCCAATCCAGGCATAACGCTTGTCACGTTATCAATCCAGGCATAACGCTTTCCATTACATGGACTTATTTATCATATCATACTGTACAAATGCTTTACATTATATGGATTTTATCCATTGCCCATCAAGGTACAATGACACATAATGACTTGCAGTCATCACGGGTTTGCTATCATCAAGGTCCCCCATTTTACGGCACGTCTGCCCCACACAAATGCATGAGAAAACTACTTAGTTTCCGGCGATTTATCTTTGTCGTAACAATCTTTCCTCGTTGTAGCATCAACGCTAACAACCACCATAATGTCTTAGACTCTTTAAGCCTTAAAAACATTTTCTCAAAACAGGACATTTAGTCCAAAACAACTCAAATCCAAACATCCCTAACCGATGCACGAATATAAAATTTTGGATTGAAGATCATAAAAAAACATCCTCAAGCTTACAGGACCATAAAGATAGTCCCTAAACCGACAGGACTACAACTAACACGGATCCTTGATCCACGTGTTTCTGCAGAACTCTAGAACCTCGATGTCTCGGTTTCTAGTTTCTAAGCTTAAAACCACTTTTTCTTGAAAAATCAAAAACTAAAAACCCAAATCTCTGATACTTACACCAAGTCCTCGGGATCGGTTTTCCATAAAACAAAACGTAGTACAAAGACTATTTCTTTTTCTTTCGTCGTTTTTCAGTAAAAACACCAACCTTAAAAACAAAGCTTGCAAAAACCTTTTTGCCTTGGATAAAACCAATTTATTTGAAAATCAAGTTTCTTAAAACGTTTCTGCCTAACCGATTAACTTTATTAATTTAAAAACTAATAAAGGTTTCTAACACCCTATTTAATTTAAAAACATCGTTTTTTATTATTAAAAACACATTTTTACAACTTTGCTCTTTTAAGTTGATTTTCCTTAAAAGTAGTTGTTCATTATTATTTTATTCTAAAAGAGATAATTAATTATTTTCTCTTAAATTAAATTGAGAAACAATAAAACATATTTATTTTCTCAATTCCACATTTCAAACTTTTAAAGCTTTTAAGTTACACGATGTCGGATCCTAATCGAAATTACGTCCTCTAACGCCTTAAATCCCACAACAGAGCACACGATACATCCATACAATTATTTAACAGTTATAGCATGTATTCAAATATGTCAGCAGTTATGTCATGCATAGTCAAATCAACAGCAGTAAATAAAACAATCACCCAATAATCAAATACAAAACATTTAATTACAATACAAACATCGATGTAGCACATAGCTGTCGGAAATAGAGTTCCTCAGGTTTGTCCCCTTACCTCTTGTAGTCCCAAGGTAAGTTGTAGACATTCGATAAATCTGACAACTGGTTCAGCTAGCTGCCGATCACTACATACACATAATCCATAAAGGCATTAACTCAAAAAAACAGAGATTTCTCCTATTGCATCAACCCTACGGTTTGGCCCTATTAAAATAAAAATAGCTAGGGAGCTCCAAAAATTCTCATTTCTTGGATAACACCTTAACTAAGTGTGATAATCTTAGATATCAACTCAAAACATCAAAAACCAACCAAAACCCTATCCTACACACATAGGGGAGTTCGGCCTCTCCTTTGAAAATATAACTAGAGAGATTTTTTGGCTCTAATCTCTTGGATCATGCAAGTATGTTATGAACCTAGGCCATAGAAATTGGGTTGGTATTAAAATGATTTTTCTATAATTTTTCATTGAATTTTGAAGATTTGGGGGTAAAAACCCTAACATTTCTAATCATGGAAATTTGAGGAGAATAAAGAGAGATAGAGAGAGCTAGCTACCTCCTATGATGAACTCCTTCAAAAATGAGTGAAGAAGCTTCACAAAAATTAAGCTTTCCAAGCTCCAAAAATGGAGAAATGGTGAGAAGAAAAGAAAGAAAGAAAGAAAAGAAGAAGATGGGGCTGTTGTGGGTGGGGGTTTTGCACGAAAATTTTGGGGGTCTAGGGTGTGAGGATGGTGTATTTAATTAGGAAATTTGAGTTAAGGTAAAAGGTAAAAAAGTAATTAGTAAAAACTTCATCAAGGATAATTTGGTCAATTCACGTCCCGACATTTTGAAAATCCTCACGACACTGATAGGAGTCCCCAAATAATTTAACATAGCCCTGATACGAAAATTATCCGCTCAAGGTTCTCGAAAAACCCAAAGACAGCTCAAATCGTCTCCCTAATCGATTATCGTCCCGAATATAAAATATTATTTATATTTTTGGACGTCAGGACACATTTTAGCAAAAAGTTATAGTATTGAATTCTAAGACTAATGGTCCTGACCGTTACTCAAAAAGATGTCTTTATAGTAGTAAAACACTACCATCCGAAAAACATAAATCGGACTCCGTTTGAGTTTTCGGCTCAAAATTTAACCGTAGGGTCCTACGATTATTTGAAGCATGAATATGATTTTAGTTTTCCCAAAATTGTAACACCCCGATTTTTCTTAATCATTTTATTTAACTAGTATTTAAGTAATTGTATTTTATTTGAGGTTCTAGAAAATTGAATAAATTATTCCGAGGCCATAGTCACGCTTTACGCTATCGTAGGAAGCTATGGTTAAGTTTTGGGTTGAAAACTCAGACGGAGCCCGGTCTGCGTTTTTCCTTGACAGTAGTGCTTTACTACTATCGAGACCTAATTTGGACCCGTGAACGAGACAAATAGTCTTAGAATCACGTTTCCTATATTGTCGAAAAAGTTCGTCCTGACGTTCGAAAATGAAAATAATATTTTTATATTCGGACAGAAAATCGATCGGGTAGACGATTCGAGTTGTCTTAGGGTTTTTAGAGAACCTTGAGCCAATGATTTTCATGCCAGGGCTATGTTAAATCATTTGGGGACTCCTACAAATGTCGTGAGGATTTTCAAATTATCGGGACGTGAATTGACCAAATTACCCTTGGTTAGTTTTTATTAATTACCTGCTATTACTTTTACCTTTCTTAAACCTTAAGGCACCTATTAATACACTATTCTTCACCTTTTTCCTCCTCATTCACGTTGGCCAGCTGCTGCTGCTTTTCTTCTTCCTTCTTCTTCCTCCATTTTCAACTTCATTTTTCTCAAGCTTCCTCAAGCTTTTTCAAGAAGGTTTGTGAAGCAAAGTTGCTCCTCTCATCCTCCTCTATCACCTAGAAGATGTAGATTTCATCCTTGAGCTCTCAATCTTTATTTTCTCCATTTATTTTCATGAATTTCAATTTCTAGATCTAAACTTCAAAAATCTCTAGAAAATTGTCAAAAATTATTTTGAGGCCAAACCAATTCCTATGAGCTAGTATCATCCCCTACTATCATAATCCAAGATCTTGTAATGAAATAAAATCTCTAGCCTATTTTTCTAGCGAAGGCCGAATGGGTGCATTGTGGGGGAAATGGGGTTTTGTTGTTCATTGTTCACATGTTGCATCCCTTAATCATGTAATCCAAGTGATTAGGAGACCAAATCAAACTCTCACCTATTTTTCATGGTGATGGCCGAAACCCTACCTTGTGAGTTTAAGGGGTTTTGGTTCAAATCTTTGATAATTGATCATTGATTATGCATTAGGTATGCTTAAGGATCATTGATCCAAGAGTTAGTAGAATTTCAATATCCCTACCCTATTTAATTAATTAAGGGCAGTAGCTAATCCTAGATATTAGGTAGTTTTTGTGGTTGTGTTTTACTTTATAGAATCTAACAGGACTCGAACGCTCGATCGCGCACTCGATTGACTGCTGCGGAGCCACATTCGGAATCTTTCGGGAAAATCACAAAGGTGGGGGAAAGAACCACAATATCGTCGGGGAGACAAGCTTTAAATAATATATATTGATATGCGTAGGGCGACCAAACCCTACTAGAGGTCGTTTGACCGTTAGGTTGATTTTATCGTATATCAAGGATGTATGCTCTGTAATTGGTATTTAATGTGATATATGTGATGTATGTTATGCTTACGATATGCTTATGATTGATTAAACATGATTTATCTGTAAGTTGATTTTGATGTTATGTATATGCTGTTGTGACTGTTGATGTCTGAGTAGAACTAGGCAGTGATTTATGAGAAATCGGGTGATGAATGTGTGGTGAGAAAGTCGAGGTTATATATATGTTGTAGTGCTCAACCGAGTGATATAGTTGATCTATCGGTGTCGTGATGTGAGTTGATACCCGGTTAAGCCGGATGAAAGTTGGTCGTGGTTGCATATAAGTCATGGTTGAGGCACTAAGTGTTAATCCTGAGACGAGTCAGTGAGATTCATGTTGCATAGTTGTTATTCATCACTGTGTTGGCATACGAGCGATTTCGATCTTACCTGCGGGGAGATGGTCGTACCGATTAGTTTGACGTAGGGCTATTTCGATCTTACCTGAGGGGAGGTGATCGTACCCGTTAATTGAATTGTAGACGGACGGATGCATATCTCGACCTAGCCTGCGGGAGGGGAGATATGTCGTTACCGAAAGTTGAGTTGTTAACGAACGGGCGAATGCTCCGACCTAGCCTGCGGGCGGGGGAACATATTGTTACCGTAAGTTGCGTTGTTGACGGGCGAATATTCCGACCTGGCCTGCGGGCGGGAGAATATGTCGTATCCATGAGACCATTTGGGCCTGCGGGCTTTAGATCGAACCCTACCTTTATGGGGGTGGCATAGTGATGATTGGGACACCTTGATCCGTTGGGGATGTCGCGTTGTGATCGCGTCCATATAGTCGTTAGTTGCATGAGTGTGAGAGACAGTAGTTAAGGGAAAAAATTATCCGGAAGTTGTTTGTTTGTCAATTGTGATTTGGTGTGTTGCTATCTATATACATTATTTATATCGTTGTTTTTCCCATGTATGACATATTATTGTTTCTTATCTCCTGTACTTTTCTATGTTGTATTTCATTGTTCTCGACTGTACGAGAAGACCCGATGAGGAGTTTCCAGAGGAGATTGACAAAATACCTGTTGAGCCTGATGCCGGCGGGAGAGCCTCGGATCCCAATGCTGAGGGACCTTGAGCGCCAAGAGATGAAGCCGGAGTGCATTTTGTTCTGATGTTATGTTTTTATTTATTTCGTACTCTGAAGTATTTTATATTTGGTATTAGTGTTGTAGGCTCTACTGATGGAGCCAATACTATTATGTATATATACTTTTATTATGGTATCAGTATGTATTGTGTATTTTAATATTTTCGCAAATTTTATACTACTACGCTACGCTATAACTCTAAGAATTATAAGTGGGGTCACCAATGGGACCTCCTAGGAATGGGCTGTCTCAAAAATCATTTTCTAAAATCCAGATAAAAATATAAACTCATTTATATAGTTTACTGGTTTTAGAAAGCGTGAAAATTGGGGTGTTACACTATCCTATTTCACTCCTAATTGTAATATTTTATATCTAATTATGCATAAATCACGTGAATGTATGGAAGTGGTACAAGCTTTTTATCTTATAAAAAAACTAAAAAGTTGCTTCTAAGTTGACGAAATCCACCTAATTCACTAACAGTAATAGTACAAACGTTTTGTTTGTATTAACATGTCTTGATGGACTTCCATGATATCTTGAAGTTTGTATGTCTTTTATAATCCATATACATACTTATACTAATGAAAATTATTTTTATTATCATGTCTTTGACTTCCATAATCATATATTTAAGTGTACCAACATCATATATTCAAATCATATAACTTACCCACTTCAAAACTTATAAAAAAATGTTTATCTACTACAATTCTTCATTGGGAGTTAGTCCCACATCTATGAAAGTTTACATGCGAAGTAGACCAACATTCTATAAATAAAGACTAAATTGTATTTTTTTCTAAAATAATCTTAGTTTGGTTAAAAAGCCTATTATTATTTTGTTGAAAAATTAATATTATAAACTATAAGTAAATATTTTATATATTATGTTAAAAAGTAATACTATATATTATATATTATTATTATATATATATATATTATATATTTTATATTTTATATAATAATATTTATTTATAAATAGGCCGGCCTATCAGGCTTAAAATGCTTTTTTATAAGCCTAAGCCTGACCTTTTTATTAAACACGCCAAGCTAGACCTTAAATAGGCCAGGCCGGCCATAGGCCCCTGATGAGCGGCCTGACCTATTCTCATCCCTACTCACTGGTCGCATATGCATCCTTACAAATGTGTTAGACATCATGAGCTCGAAATCCGCCATTATAAACCTTGAACATATCACTATCTCGTCCATTAGTTATTAGTTGTATCAATATATCTAACTAAAGCGACTTTCGTTATATCAATCATACTAAACCCATCAATGATCACTATTATTAACACAAACAAATGACATAAATCAATCGTGAAATGTGCAACATGAAAATCACATGAAGGTGATTTGTACATGTCAATTTTCAACTAGTCCTACTTTACTTTAGTGAGATCATTATCGTACAAAGTGTGATAATCTGAATATCAAATTTTATTTCTGATCAGAAAATATTCCAAATACAAGAGTATGTATGCATAATACCAAACATAGAACACAAATTGCATTAATGACCAACTCCCACTAAACCAAAGAATCCTTATACTTTAAGACACTCATGTGAGCAATGTGCTCATGAAAGACCTTGGGTGGAAGACCCTTCGTTAGAGAGTCTTCTATCATGAAGTTTTTTTTCTAATTGTTCTATGAAAGTTTGTCCACTTTGTATGGTTTTCTTAAAAATTAGGAACTTGATGTCAGTGTATTTTGACTTGGATGAGCTCCTATTGTTTTTAGAGTATAAGAGGGTTGATTTGTTGCCATTAAGTGGTCTTTCATATTGTGCTAGCCTAATAAAAGTGTAACATTACATTTATAACCATATATATCGTTATATTAAAAAATAAAATGTTATTAACTAAATTAAACGGTTATTAAATTTCATAAGCAATACTCCAAATATTTTAGAATTTCTCGTTCAATAGATGCTTTGTTGCATAGTAACTTTTTTGTTTTTGTTTTTGAGTAAATACATAATTTAGTCCCTGAAATTGTAGGGTCGTATCAATTTAGTCCTCCACATTATCAATATTTCAAAATGATCTTTAGAATTTCAAAATGTAGCAAATGCATCCCTGACATTATTCACTTAGTTTCAAATGCATCCCTGACTTTACCAACTTAATGTCATTATAGTCCATATAAATATCAATGGAGGAACGAATCTGATTAACTTTCTGCAATTCCAGGGATCATTTTGGAATATTGATAATGTGGGGGACTAAGTTGATACGACCCTATAATTTTAGGGACCAAATTAAGTATTTATTCTTTTGTTTTTTTTGTAAACAGAGCATATTAAGTTTGTAGCACACGGACAATGAGTAGGGATCTTCTCCATTTCTCATGAGAAATGGAGATGTTCATTGCTAAAGTTTTGGGATAATAAATACATGGAGGGACTATATGTATATATATTAAAAATGGATAAAAATTGAGAGATAAAAAATGGAGATGATTTAATGGTCAAAAGGAGAAAAAATATGTTCAGTTACCGACAAGTCATAGTGATTCATGGTATTGGTAGGCCTTCTAATGTGGACCTAACTTACAAGCGCTCATTCTGTCAAAAAAAAAAAAAAAAAAACTTACGAGGGCTCATCATAATATCTTAAGCTTTTGTGTTTTGGTCCACAACGTTTCCTTCGATTGCTCCCTACGATCCATGTTATGATAGTTGGAAATAGATCTTCTCATGTTATTTTTTCTCATGTTGAATCCCAATCTTTTATTTAATATATTGAAGGAAAGAGAAAGTACATTTAAAATGGAAAATAATGGAATTAAATGATAAAAATTAAAAACATAACCCTCCTATATTTTTTTTAACATGAAAGGATCAACTTTGATGTTTTTTACCAGCATGTGATGAAGCTTATTAAGAAGCTGAACGGGCTCTTGAAACTCCAAAAACTCTTCTTAAGATAGAAACCATTAACCAACTTTGGTGTTTTTTTTTTTTTTTTGGTTTTTTATCTTTTAAAATTTCTACATTTCCCATTTTCGGGTACATTTTGGTTGAAAAAATGTTTTTGCCATCATATTTATGCATTTCCTTTTCTATTTATCTTTTCTTCTGCTTATTTAAATCCTTTTGTTTCAGTGTTGTACATCATTCAAATAAGGATAAAAAAATCATAATGTTTCAAATAAATATTTTATACAAAAGCACTGATCTTAATTTTAAGAGAAAGAAAATATATAAAATTCAATGAGCATGCTTATGAAGTCTTACGATAAAATTTTTTCAATTTCTGGGAGCCATTTTTATTTAATAAATCCCATACAAAAATATAAAATAGGTTATATAAAAGGTTTTTTTTTGACTGAATATAAAAGGTTAGATATGCTATACTTTTCTCTCCCGAAATGAAAGAAAGAACATTTATATTCAAGAATTTAATCACTAATCATTTATTACATATCATCCTTATATCTTTCCTTTCCAGATTTTGTTTGTGTTGTGTCCAAATGGAACAAGCTCGGGTCTGTGGGAAATTTTCAGGTTCCAATTTGATACTTAAGTCAATATTGAGTAACAAAAAAGATAAATATTCTGAAGAGTATAGTGAGAGAGAATAACAGTACCTTTATAATAAGTGAGAGTAGTGTGGTATATATTTATAGGCTTTGATCGAGTGAATAACTTAAGTAGGCAGTGATTTTCTAAAAATTTCAATTAGAATATACACCCATGTTACTTTTGGAGAATAGAAACCACTTGAGCCTTTTATTTTCTTCTCAAATGACTGTATTTAGGTGAAGTTCCAAATTATTTGACGAATTAAATTGTGTTTGGATTTCTGTTATAAACTGACATTTGTCAAATGTAGAAAAAATTATTTTCACATTAAATAAGAATTTTATTTTATTTATATCACTCCAAACTTAAATTTGGATGAACAAAGGTTAAATCAAACATATTTTTAATCAATTATTGTTTTTGAAAGAATTATGCAACCTTAGGAAAGGCCAAAAGGGAATGGCAATGGAACCATAGTACAGAGGACGAGAGAGACCAGACCTTACCCAAGATATTCATGAGGTGGGGTCTCCACCCATAAGAAAGGAAAAGATAAAGCAGAGCTAGTTTCCCTGTCACAATCATTGAAGGAATCTTCAACCTCATAGAATATATAAAGAAAAGATAAGAACATATATAGTTAAAATTTACAAACCCACAGGTTTAACATACAATGGTTGGCTTTGCCGACTTTCTGTCACAGTTTTCTTCTTGGTAAAGCCTAAAAGCCACCTTGCTCAGACCAGAGCATATCCAAATTGTTTATTTTTGTTACTTTTTATTAATTGATGAGTATTATTTAGGTATGTTTATTTAAGTTTTTTTTTTAAATATTTTTTGAAAAAAAATCAATGATGACATTTATATCTTTAGTTGGACTTTTATTAAAAACCAGAAACTATAAAAAAAGCTAAAGAACGATTTTATGAGAAGTTATATTTTCTAGATTCTCTAGAAAAAGCTCTTTATTATAAAAAACTTTTATCAAAAGTAATTTTTATAATTGTAATCAAACACAAAATAGTTTTTGATTTAGGTAAAAGTTGTACAACAAAATCACTTTTTAGAGTATTTTAAAACATATTTTTAAACTTAAACAAATGTATCTTTTCATCTTCAAACTTATGATTTATCATTGTTTTAAATTTTTAATCTAGTGCTAAACACTATGGTAAATGGAGTCAGATATTTGTCTCGTTAATGTGAGATTTTTGCAAGCGCACGGCAACTATAAGAACTGAGGGCGGGAATAGGTTAGGTCAAGTCTGATCTGTGTTCCAATCTTAAAACCCGAGTTTAGTCTATTAGCCTGATATATGTCAATTTTTAAGGATCGACTTGACCTTTTTCAAAGTCTTATTTGACCTGAAAGCCTATTTAAAAGTCTATTTTTCAACAAAACATTTAAATATGCATCCACCTATAAAAGGTCAGAGGCATTCACTTATAAATATGTTTGTAAGCATTTAATGATAAAGAGGTTGGTAAGCTTATTCTCATCCCTACTAGCAACTTAGCCACACACACATGACAATTATAGCACAAACAATAAGAATAGATAAAGAGACAAACATGACTCTATATAAGAAAATAAGAAACAAAGTTAAAGATGAGTAGGAGGACCAAGAGGGAGAAGCTATGCGTCTTCAATGATTTCCTCCTTTCTATTGGAGCTTGCAGCTTGCTTCAATACATATCGCCTTCAATCCTTAGTGCAAAACTCCCCAAAAGTTGTTATCTCTTACAGAAATGCTAAGAAGGTGTCTTACACGAAAGACATTATGAACAATCAGTGTCATCCACGATCCATCATGAGTTTGTTTTGATTTTAAAATTTTTTTTATTAAAAAGAAGTGGTAAATATGTATTGATAACAAGTTCGTACCGTTTTTGACGGAAATGAAAAGATGTCGGTTGAATTTAGGAAACTAATATTAAGAAACTTTAACCTCATGATTTATCTTTTGGATAAGAATTGCAATCTAATTAGGATTATTTGAATTTCTCTATCAATTTAGGTTTGACAAAAAATTAAGATTCGGATTTTTTTTTCTTTAAGTCATCTTTAATTTAATTCAAAATTTTCTAGGCAACATCTAAATATATTTAAACAAAAGGATGAAATACATAAGAAAGATAAAAATATCAAAATCTAAATAAAACAAATCAAAATTAATTAAATGTTTTAATCTTAAAATATAGAAAAATGTCAAGCAAAAATTATCAACGACAATTTATATAAGTGGCATAAATTTTAACAAGACTATATCAAAACTCAATTGAAAGTTGAAACCAACCACGAAATTTGTATTCTTTTTATAAAGCCAAGATCCACTTTGTGGGCCTGGTGGAGGGCCCCCTTTGAGGTCCCCTAATAGGGCCCAATGAAGGAGGTTGGGGACAGGGAAAGAGAAATTGGGATAGAGCTCTTTGTATATTTTACTCAAACATCACCAATCCTGTTTTGAAAGGTCATATTAGCCTGTTACTACACGCAATTCCATTCTGCAATTAAAAGACAGAAAATGAAACGGATACTTCTTTTTTTTAAAATGAAAATTCCAAGTTGAAGGCTAAAAGAATAATTCCTTTGGCCATTGCTTACATAATTTAGTGACTTTGTTGTCCAAACAAGGGAAACGGCTCAATCTCCCATGGCAATAGCAAATAAGGTGGAATTAGGAGAGGAGACGATGACAGTGACCACATGGGGCCAAAAACTTAGTCTTGAGAAAACATACACTAGACAAAAGAGAGAAATTATTAAAAAAAAAGTGTGTTATTAAAATAACATTTTTTTTATCTGTATCATTAGATGTGTTATGTGAACCAATATAGCCTCATATTTAAATTATATTTGAACTATATTTTTAATAGGATTTTGTTAACAAGTGTCTAGAATTTTGTTGACTAATGCTCTAGCAATACTTGTTACAATAAAATTTTACAATAAAAAATAATGAATTTTATATACATTGAAAACTAAAAAGACATATATTAAATATTTTATTTTCATTTAAAACTTTGTATTTAAACTTATTCTTAAAAATTAAAATACTTGTTAGTAAAAATCTTTCTAATATTATAATTAATGTGGTAGACATGTAATAATACTAAATAAAAAATATTTTACTACAAGAAGTCCTAAAAACCTGTCAAGAAACAAAATTAAGAAGAGAGTACATTGGAATTTTGATAGTTATCCTTCTAACTAGGACCCACGCCCACAACTTGAACATACAGCCACCTTAACCACCCCCTAACTCTTTTCTTAACTTTAGGGTAGGTACTTGGTAACCCATATCACCATATAAATATACCAATAACCCTCCATGACAATCCCTTCATTCATTTTATACCTTCAATAATTCTTCCTTTTTGTGAAAGATTGGTGCAGAATCAAAATGTTGGCCATTTTCCACAAGGCTTTTGCTCATCCACCTGAAGAGCTAAACAGTCCTGCATCTTACAATGGTTCCAAGAAGCCTAAGATTCCTGAGGAAACTCTCAGAGACTTCCTTTCCCCTCATCCTCATAACACTTGCTCTATGAGCTTTGGTCATGCTGCTGTGCTTGCTTATGTTCGCCCTGATAAGCCTTTCTCCCTTCATCAAAGGTTATTTTCCTTCTGCTGAACATAGATCAATATACTTTTACTTTTATTTTTTGGTTTACCTGCAAGTGGTATATATATGAGTTTAATTGCTATACACCGTAGATATATAGTTTTTTACTCTCTCAACCAATCAAAAATATGGTATGAGTGTCTTTTAGTTAGGATAAGATTTAAATATTTTAGCTCATGTGATAACTCATGATTAATTGATAATGTAAAAAATTTTTGCATATCAATTAAACCTTTTATATATATATATATATATATATATATATTATATATATATATATATTATATATATATATATAAGTTAGTGATCCTTGCCACTTTTTTCTATCAACAACTACATGTGTATTCTGTGAAAATTCTGACTATTTTTTCTCTAACAATTAATGTGATGAAGAAAACTCATTTTGCTTTATCAAGATTGCAGGTTGTTTTGTGGGATTGATGACATATATTGCCTCTTCTTGGGGAACTTGAACAATCTGTCCTTACTCCATAAGCAATATGGTTTAACAAAGGGTACTGATGAGGCCATGTTAGTGATTGAAGCTTATAAGACTCTTCGTGACCGTGGTCCATACCCAGCCGATCAAGTTGTCAAGGACCTTGATGGAAGCTTTGCCTTTGTTGTCTATGACAGCAAGGTCGGCAGTGTCTTTGCAGCACTGGTATGCTAATTGTTAGCAATCTACCATGTTAATTTTTAACACACTTTTCCAACATCTTGCTTGCTTACATCAACATCAACACAGTCTATTGTGTTTTGTTTTGCACATCTTTAAATTTTCAAATGCGTCTAATAAAGATGTTGGTCATGGTTTGCAGGGTTCTGATGGTGGAGTGAAGTTGTATTGGGGTATTGCAGCTGATGGATCTGTGGTTATCTCTGATGATCTAGAAGTCATAAAAGAGGGTTGTGCCAAATCATTTGCTCCCTTTCCAACAGGTAAAATTTTAGCCACTAATACCACAAATCGGGATAAAACTCCTCCGAAATGAGTTTTTGTGTAAACTAAACAAATAAGAGTATATTTACCTTTAAATCATCTAGTGGATGGAGATCTCGATACAGTTTAGGCAAAGAAGGATGGATATACCCTTACTTGTTTACTTTAGAAATAAACTAACTTGACAAAAATAGTGCAAATTGGTGAAATTACATTAACTCAAAGGCTAGTAAGACTTTTCAATGAGATTTGTAAGAGTAAAAATAAAACTAAAAGAAGAATCCAATATAAACAATTGTATTGATATATGATCCCTGGCATGATGGTGTTGGGATGCAGGGTGTATGTTTCACAGTGAAGGAGGTCTAATGAGCTTTGAGCATCCAATGAACAAGTTGAAGGCAATGCCTAGGGTGGACAGTGAAGGGGCCATGTGTGGGGCCTACTTCAAGGTTGATAAGTTTTCAAGAGTCAACAGCATTCCTCGAGTGGGAAGTCAATCCAATTGGATGGAATGGGAGCAACATTAGCCTACAATGTAATATATTATCTATATCTATATAAATAAGGTCATGTAAAACAAATATCATGCATGCTCCTTCCCTAAGTCACCACCCAGCCCGAACCCTTCTGAATTTATTTTATTTTCTGCTTACTTGTATCATTTTCCTGTTTCCTTCTAAAAGTTTTGATTGAAATTATTTTCATCGCAGAAGTGATAAAAACTTATGAAGCCCGGATATTTCGTACGATACGACACAGATACAGGGATAAAGATAGTTTTTTGAAATTCATGATATAATACGATCTAGATACGTTAAGAAAAATTTATAGAAAAACATATATTTTATATAAATACTGAATATTTGTAAAAGAAGGAGACATTGGACATTTCTCGTATAATTATGATGATCACAATTTATAAAAAGATATTTGTGATCATAACAAAAAAATACACTTTCTGCCTATATCATAATGTATTCTTTCCCCTAGGTTAGAATATCAACAAAAACATCTTTAGTAGAACTCAATACAAGTCTTGGCTCTATACAATTGTTAACAATTCACAAACATCTTTATTAAATTGTTGTCTAATGCTAACTGATTAAGTCTCCTCTCTCCTATTACCGTCATCCAGCAAAAGCATGACTTCGAAGTCTAGTACTTTGTCAAAGGGATACTTCTCGGATTGAAGTATCCTACGAGTATCAGGTAAAAGAATATTTAAGAAAATAAAAGAAAATAAATGGATACTGCTTGAGTACGTATCCGGAAGTATCCTACGAATATGGATATCGGATACGGATACGGCATAGATACGTTTCCATTTATGGAGTACCTGGACTTCATAGATAAAAATATGTCTCGATACATTTTTTTCAAAAATTATGTGAGATGAATTTTTGATAAATGTAATTCTATGATAAGAAATCTAAAACTAACAAACATTAAATAAGTCGATATATATAATGAAGTGCTTCATCATACATGTGGTCATGTTAATTGTTGACTATGGTGCTTGTGACTGAGACATTAACATAGTTAAAGCTAGCAATTTCGGTGTCACATTTTCCTTCTGTATAGATACATTAAGATGTATTAAGTAGGTCCTAAGAATTTATAATGTATTATGGATTATGGATGACGTGACGTGCCAAATGTGAATAGATGGATGAACAAGGATCAACAGGGGTTACTGCTGTCAAAGTAAAAACAGAAGAAAAAATAGCTGCATTTGTCATGCCTTAATTCTAAGTTCCAATGTGAATTAAAATAATTACAATTACAATCAACTAAAAACAATTCTGGGTGCATGAGATAGAATAAAAACAGGACACGTATCTGGTTATATTGAAAGGCTGGTACACAGAGGCACGTGAATTCTATCCAGAGGACATGGGAGCAATTCACAGAACCAACTTTTTTTATTTTTTATTTTAGGATGATATTAATTTTAAGGATACTCTTTAAGAAAATAAAAAAAAATAATTTTATATTAAAAAATCAAATATGTCATTTCTTTAAATATTAAATACATTAATTTTTAATAATTTTTTTTTTTATTTCCTTAATAATTATCCTTAATAAAGACATTCATTAACAATCTACGGTAACTTGTTAAGACTATGAAATGTCTCGATAGTCGACACTCTTGAAGCGTCCCGTTCAAGCATGAAGCACCACCTCATCTTATCCACAAGATATTAAATGTAGCATGTAGGTAGTGAATGTTTTCTTTTGCACCAAAAATAGGAATTTAATTTTATCTACTGATGACGACGGAATCAGGATAATTTTGTATAGGAAAATTTATGTGTATGTCTGATAGAAATTTAATTTATACATTAAAATTTTCACACCACTTACTTTTTTACGAGATTTTCAGACAACTTTAATCGGTCAACCATAATTTAGTTATTTATGAATTAATAATGTATAATGGATCGGTAATCAAACTAATAATCTGTTTTCAGATTGTCAGTACTACAATACTGATATGATAATCACTTTGTATATCTCATTAACCAATAACTGAATAATTGTAAAATTCGGTGTAAAAAAATTGTTGGGGGAAGAATCATTTAACTTTGGGGTGCGTTGGATATACAACTTATTTAAGCGCTTATGTAATAAGTTTTTTTTTAAATAAACTAAAAATAACTTATTTTTATAAACTTCTATGAGAAGCTTATAGAAATAAGTTAAAAATAGCTTATGAAAATATTATACACTATTTTAATAAACTATTTGCTTAAGTTTATTATTATAAGTTATTTTCATAATCAGTATATATAAGCTCTTCTAAATGTACACCATAATAGTGTTTGTACTGTACATAACATCAAGGCAAACATATCTATACAGAAACGATATTTGTACACCTGAATTTTTAGATACACGTAACACCTTATTAACGACGTTCGAAATCGTGGTTAATGATATATTGAGTTTGATTAATAGGTACATCAAGATTGGGTAACTCATTAATTATTCACCAAGTTTCGTTAACGGACAACTTGGTTAATAATGTATAAAATCTTGGTTAATGAAATTCATTAAAAGATTAATGAGTTTCCCAATCTTGGTAAACCCATTAAACAAACTCAATATGTTGTTAATCATGATTTTGAATTTCGTTACTCATTAACCAAACTCAATACGTTATTAACCACATTTTTTAATGTCATTAACCAGGTGTCACACGTGTCTTAAAATTCAAGTGTACAAATATCATTTCTGTAACTAGAATACTGCAATGATATTTCATTAGGATTAATATATAAGTTTAATTTATAGATTTAAAGTTTTTTACATCTTAAATGAATCACAAATCATTTAATGTGTGACTTTTAAGATATAAAGTTATGATAAAAGTCAAACATTTTTAATAAGAGTGAAGACCCAAATTGATTTCTAAAAAATTTCATGGATCCACTTTTAGTCTCTGAAAAAAATAAATGAACTATTTAGTCCTTCAAATTTACAAAGTGGGACACATTAATCCCTAGATTTAGTTCCGACGTCCATTTACTTGCCTATGTGTCCCATTAACCATCTTACTTGGCTCGTTAGTGATTCTATGTAACCTATGATGAATTTTCGTCGTGAAAAATGAATGAAAAGTGAAAAGTGCATAATTTTCAAGTATTTGGGTTTAGAATTGTGTTTATTTTTTTTTACTTTTTATTCGTTTTTCCACGGAGCAAATTAGTCATAGGCCATGCAAAACCACTAACGAGTCAAGTAGGATGGTTAATGGGATACGTATGCAAGTAAACAGACGTTAGAACTAGATTGGGGACTAAAATGTCCTATATTTATAAATTTGATGGACTAAAAATATGGGTTCCCAAAAAATCAGAGGGACCAATTTAGATATTCATTCTTTTAATAATATAACAAATTCATTATTGATTGTTAGTTAAAAAATCTTTACAGATGCATATCAATTAGATTTTGTAAAGGCATAACCACGTTTAAAAATCATATTTGATGAAAGCTTCTCTCACCTGACTTTCAAAATAATTGTTTAGGAATTATTATTATTTTGTTAAAAATAATCACAACCATAGAGTTTACATACTATGTATAATAATATCACATTCACATCAAGTACAGCATCTCACAACTCCCTAGAGTGTTGTATTTGGAGGTTAATTTTTTTTTTCTTTGCTAATCAGGTCAGTTAACTACTTATAATCCGTTTTCCAGAGAGTTCAACACTACCCTCACTAACTCAGTGTTGTTCTATGCCTTGGCTGGAAAGTGAAGATGTCTGATCGTTTCTTTCCTAATGAGATGCCACGCTTTGTGGCAGAGACCACAACTGAAGAAACCGCCTCCCAAACACCAACAGCAACAGAAACAGAACCCCTCACCACCCTTCTTTCTCTTACTTACCAATCCCTCTCATCAAAGTTCCAAGCATCAGCATTCCACCTGAAACAATCGGTACTCTAACAACCACTCACCCCTTTCACTTTCTCCTTCTTAAAAATCCATTTTTTTCATCTTATTTTTTGGTTCTTATTGGTTTTCGGATTTATGGGTTTCATTTTAATTGGTGTTTTTTGATTTTGGGTAGGCTCAAGTTAGTAACTTTTTCGTTTTTGCTATTATGGGTCGATGCATATTTATTTGCCCATCAAGTGTTTGTGTTTTTGTTTTCTGATTCTTCAGGTGGTGAGGGAGACATGGGGTTCTAGTGGGAAGCGTGTGAAGGACTATACTCTTTACACGGGGGCTCTTGGGACAGCATACCTTGTTTTTAAGGCCTATCAAGTAACCAAGAATAAGGATGATCTTAACTTGTGCTCAGAGATTATTAAGGCTTGTGATTCTGCTTCAGAAAATTCTGGGTACACTCTCTCTCTTGTTCATGCATCATAGGCTATCATATATCTTAGTGGCCACTGTAAATGGGATTGGTGCCCATGTTATTTTGATTTAAAGGGTTGGTTTTAAAATGCTCAAGCGTAACTTTGGAGAAATAAATATTGGATGTTATTTGTTGAAGATTGCATTGATTGGTTGGATTGAAGTATTGAACTATTGAAGCACATCAGAGTGAATTTTTTTAATTATCTGGATTAGGTAGCTTGAGAAATTTTTAATTGTATTGATAGCTTTATATTAAGTTAGGGGAATGCTTGAACTAGTTTTAAAGTAGTGTTTGGAAAATTCTAAATAGTTGCAAGTTTCAGCCCAATATTGGAAATAAGTTGATTTATTTTAATTTGCTAATTTGCCAATGGTCTATTAAAAGACAGGAAATAATAATAATAAAAATAATAATTTGCTCTTGTATGAGTTTCAGCCGTGTGACATTCATCGGTGGGCGTGCTGGTGTTTGTGCTCTTGGTGCTGTCATAGCTAAGCATACTGGTGATGAAAGACTACTTAACAATTACTTAAGAAAATTCGAAGAGGTATATTTTGTTGTAATTATTTCTGACCCTTGTTATTCTTCCAATTTATACATGAAATCCAGTTGTTTAATTGCTTTATATAAGTAAATATATGTCCCATTGCTTTGAGAACAGATCAGTGTACCTCGTGATTTGCCCTATGAGCTATTGTATGGAAGAGTAGGTTACCTATGGGCTTGTTGTTTCTTAAACAAGCATATTGGTAAAGACACAATACCTACTATCCACATGGTAAGGCATATGTGCTTACGAGTCATGAGATTCTTCCTCTTAAATTTATTTTGTTAAAATCATGTCGACTTGCCATGAAAATGAGTTTTAAACTTTGATAGAGATCAGTTGTGAATGAAGTGATTACAGCTGGTAGACAATTGGCTCACAAGGGAAGATCTCCTTTGATGTATGAATGGCATGGGAAGAAATACTGGGGTGCTGCCCATGGACTTGCAGGTATCATGAATGTTTTGATGGACATGGAACTCAAGCCAGATGAGGTAGAAGATGTAAAGGGCACCCTACATTACATGATTAAGAATCGTTTCCCTAGTGGCAATTATCCCTCCAGTGAAGGAAATGAATCTGACCGTCTTGTGCATTGGTGTCATGGTGCTCCTGGAGTCACTCTTACACTTGTGAAAGCAGCTGAGGTAATCTTTAGCTTAGTTATAAAATTCAAATGCAAACTGCATGCAAAGTCTATAAGATGTAAAATAACTGATAAACTGATAATTTGCTGAGTATGGTTGCAATGGATTTTGTAGTTTATGTTTCATTGCTAAACTAATGACTAATAGTAATTAATGCATATGTTGGTACTGAAACTGAAAAGTGATGTAGTCAATTCACTTAGTGAATAATGTGAATAATTTATTTTTTGAACAAGTTTATTTCTGGCATAAGTCATATTCCTTTTGCATATCATACTAACGAGTACAAGCATGAAATTAAGTACTGCATTGTGGTTTTCTGTTATTTTACATAACAGAATCTATGCAATAATTCTTGAGCCTAGTTGTCAAAAACCCAATGTTCGGATCTCATGACTAGATTCTTTACCATAATCATTAGGTTTTTGGGGATAAGGAATTTTCACAAGCAGCTGTAGATGCCGGGGAAGTAGTATGGAAGAGGGGTCTGCTTAAGCGAGTTGGAATATGTCATGGCATCAGTGGGAACACCTATGTCTTTCTTTCTCTGTACAGATTGACTGGAAATGTTGAGTACTTGTACAGGGCTAAAGCATTTGCTTGCTTTCTACTTGATAGAGCACAAAAATTGATCTCTGAAGGAAAGATGCATGGAGGAGATCGCCCTTATTCGTTATTTGAAGGCCTTGGAGGAATGGCGTATACCTTTCTAGACATGATTGATCCAGAAGGAGCAAAGTTCCCAGGGTATGAACTTTAAGTCGCTTGATAGTTGATGCATATGTTTGTCAGCCCACCCCCCCCAATCCCAAGAAAATAATTGAATAAATAATTCTTGGGGTTGAGGAGCACATGATCTTCTGACAAATTTTGTAAATATGAGCAAAAACTGAAACTCCAGAAATGTGGCTTTGAGGTGCAATTTGAGACATACAAGGTGCAGACTGTGATGCATGGTTCCAGCTTAGTGCTCTATGATACTAACTCAAAGTAGGTTTTTATTTCACAAAATGATGATTTTACACCTGTTTTATAACTATTGAACAGAAGTCTTTTCCTTTGGAAACAAAAATGGGTAGATGACAGATGATTAGGATATATGTGTAAAAAATAGTTTGATAAAAAAGTGGTAAGCTGATATTTATTGTTTAAAAAAAATGTTTCTTGCACACCATTTATATTACCTACATTATCAGGTCCCTTTCTTTTTGGGTAATAAAATAAGCAAAAAAGATATATAACATTTTGCGCACTACTTTTATACTAATGATAGTATACAAGTGGTGACTAGTGTGTGTTATGTAGTGATCTGAGATGTGAATTGATTAGCATCCTTGATCACCACATGATATATGCTGATTACCGCTCATTTACACAATAATCCCGTTTCTTCCTTTTATAGGTTCAGTTTGCTATATAAGTGAAAAAAATTAAGAATGAGGTTTAAATAATTATATATGAAAAACTCATCCTGCATTTTTCACTAATAATTTTATTGTTAATATTTCTGCTCAACTAATAAATTTGCTACTTTCTCAAAGGATTATCTCTAAGTACTTCTCTTCAGTTTTTTCTTGCATTATGCCTATGCAATTGCTCTGTTGAACGTTATGGAGTCATATCTTCGTTGAACCATTTGCTCTGTTGAACCATTTACTCTGAAACTCACATAAGTGACTAAAAGAACCATTTCAGGGAGGTAGCTTTGATTTAATTAAAACGCTGGGCCTAATTAAAATTAGATCCTGGATGTGGTTCAAGGCAAAAGCAGGGGGGTCCCATCTAATGTTCTTGGTTTGGTGTTCAAACCCGATTGCTTGTATCAGCCAGTAATTGAGGAGGGGAGCGGGTGAGGCAGTAGATAACTGCTAGCCCTTTAGGTGACTAATGCTACAGGATGTGGAAATGTGGAATGCAACTGAAATGAACAACTTGGTATGTTTGGATACTGGTGGCTGCTGATCTTTTGTTCTGGAGGATGTTTTAATGCTTGGTTTGTTTGGTGTCTTTTATTGAGGAAGATTTTTTCTTTCAGTACATGCTTTTCTGGGAGTGATTTATACACAAGAGTGGTTACCTTAGTTTAGGCTGTATGTGTGTTACACTTCTTTGGGTTTTCTGTGTTGTGGAGTGTTCTCATAGTGTTTTGGAGTTTTTTGGTGAGGGAGTGGTTTTGTGGTTCTGTTTTTTCTGTCTTTTGGTCCTTTGGTTTGGTTTTGGTAGTTCTCTCTCTTTCCTTTGTTTTTGCAAGTTGGTGTTCTGTGGTGTCCCTTCTTGTCTTCTTTGGTTTTGCTGGTGTTGTGTGCTTCTTTCAGTGAGACACTTATGGGGAAAGGTTTTTGGTGAGGGTATGCCTTTAGTGTATCAGTCTGAGTGTGTCTTGAGTGAAACACTTGGTGAGTTTGGTGGGGGAGAGTTTGAGCGAAACAGTGTGTGGCCTTTTGTGTTTATACAAACTGCTTTGGTTCTTTGGTTTAGTCCCTGAGCTGCTTTTGGTTAAAGGTTGTCTGCTGGTTTGGTTTTGCGGCTGGGTTGTTTGACTTTTTTAGCTAATGAGGCTGTTTCGGAGACAAAGGAGGAGGAGCTAGCACTACCAAATAAAGTCATAGATCACTTATGGTTTAAAGAAATCAGCAAGTAAGCTTTGATGAGAAGTTCAACAGTGATGATTTTAATGGGGTTGGTGGCCAATTCTAGTCTCCCAAAGAGTCTTAATGTATAGAATTTTTTGGATAAAGCACATACAATTCTAGTCTTTATATAGCCATGCTTAAATGACTAAAAACAGCGCATATTAAACTCCTGCATTAGAAATTCTGAACTTGTGTTTGTAAGATGCTAATTCTCGCACTCAAACTTGTAATCTTACGTTACACAGTGACAATTTCATCGGTTGTGTCAAGGCAATGTAGAACAACCCACGCTTCCCCACTCTTTAATTTGGAGTGACTGTGCACATTCATATCACAGTTTATAGAAAGCACTTCGCCACAAAAATCATCAATTCCGACACCAAGGCAAAACAAAGTTCCTACCTAACAAACGACATCAACGCACTCAATGCAACAGGATATTCACTCTTCGGAGACCTCATCATGAATGTTGGAGGCTCCTAGTTAGGCCAAACCTACGAGTTTCTCGCTAATCTCCCAGACCTTGCGAGCCTTCTCTGCATCACTAGCTTCCTGGGACAACTGGTTTTCAAACGAAGCAGAAGCTTTATTCCAGCTCCAGTAAACACCAGATTTCGTTAGGCTTGGATCACTTACAACCTAAAATAAAACCAAACAGTTCCATACATGAGAAATGAAGATGTTTCAATAATAAATAAAAAAAAAAAAAATTTCATTATCTTCCTATAGTGTCGCGGGCAAGAATCCTGTAAAATGAGTTTGTTTGTAAAGTGATCAAGTAAGACTTATTCACCATTAATTTGTCTATCTTAACCACTAAACAAATAAAGGGCCCTTACTTGATCGTTATATACAAACTCACTTTAGAGGAGCTTTTCCTGAGTGTCATTGTTATTACCTGAGCAAGTCTCTTTCCTGCTTCATCTTCTGATACAAAGCCTTTGGTTATGTACTTTTGGAATGGAGGGAATAGAGTTCTGAACAAGGGAATGTGCTCTCTAAACAACCCTGTTGTGGCAATGCAACCCGGGTAAAGGGAAGCAAATGTGATTCCAGTTTCCTCATGGTATCTTCTGTGGAACTCTTGCATTGTGAGCATATTGCAGACTTTGCTGTCCTTGTATGCCTTGGCACCATCAAAGTCTCCACCATCTATCATGGCTGAACTGTTCAGCCCATTCAAGCCGCCCGCAAGTCCCCTCAAATCACCAAGGTTAGCCTTGGGAGGTACATTTCCAGCCAATGTATTTGTGTTTCCTGTTTAATCTACAGAATCAGCACCAAAATGCAACCAAATAATGTGTGATAAAAATTGGGATTTCCAATAGGACAAAACTTAAGTAAGGTGCTTCTTAGTTGTGGTGCTATTCTCCAATAAAAACATTAACATGTATATTATTTTTTAGCCTGCTCATCCTCTTTTTTAAAGACAAGATCTAAAAAATGATACATGTTATATTGTTATTAGAGAACATCACCATAAGCACATAAAGAATTTTATCTAAGTTTTGTCCTTCACAATAAAAAAAACATCCTAATGAACTACACCTGTGATTGAGCCAACAATGATCAAGCGCTTCGAAGGGTAATCGGATTTGTTCAAGTCCTCAAGCAACAGGCGTGCAAGGAGAAAATGCCCTAGATGGTTTGTTCCAACACTAATTTCAAATCCTTCAGCAGTGAATCTAGGTTCCTTGGCAGTTGGCAAGTAAACAGCAGCATTGCAAACCAGCACATCTAGTGGCATGCCCGATCGCCTGAAGTTATCTACAAATTGGCGTACGCTGTCAAGAGAGGCAAGGTCTAAGTGCATAATGCTGTAATTTTCCTTAGCCATGCCAGCAGATTTTGCAGCTCTTGCAGCCTTGAGGAAATCCCTGCAGGCCATTATCACATGCCATTTTCCTGTCTCAGCCAAAGCCTTAGCAGTGGCCAGGCCTAATCCGGAGGAAGCCCCAGTGACCACAACACTGCCCTTCCTCAATGTTTTCTTGCCTTCTGGTGCAGACTTGTTAACTGCTGGAGTGGTAGTAGCCACTGTCTCGGCCCTCACAGCACCAACTTTTTGTTGGAATTCCCTCTGATAGAAAGGGTAAATAAATAAATAAATAAATTAGACAATGGCCCCAAAAACTGAGGGGGGCATTACATTACATAGAACTTTGTATTTTGTAGTTAAACTCTGAAATTGATTAAAGAATATAAACGAACAACACATTTTCAACTAGTATAATCACATAATGAGAGGCTAACGGATTCTTAATCCTAGTGGTGCAAAAGAGTACTAGAATATACTACCGTTTTGACAAAGTACTAACACTTCACACGTGAAACCTTAACAAATGTAGTGTTCCAACAAAATAAAAGTAAGAAAAAAATGAAGCTAAGTCAAATATTTCAATAGAATAAGTAGAAACATCTTAATATGGAGTTGACAAGAATAAAAAAGGTAAAGCATATGTTGGCAGTTACCTTGCACCTCAGTGCAGAAGAGGTGAAGTCAGCTTTGAGAGAGTCTGACAATGAAAGACCAAATAGGGTGGAGTCCTTGAGAGATACACTAGACTTTCCCTGCAAACATAAAAGTCATTTCTCATAACTTCAATTGAATTATATAAATATATAACAAAGAAAAGAAGAGGCGTCCTCTTGGAAAATTGAAGCAAACCTCTTTAAGAATGGAGAAGGATGCAGGAACCAAAGAAGCAGCCTGTAAAGCCATTGGAATCTGTATTTACAAAGTTCCACTCAGCAAACAGATATTATTAAGTTGAAGTTGTAACATGAAAGGTGGACCAAATGTGAGTGATTGAAAATGAATTTATACACTGAAGTGTTTCTTTTGATATGAGAGGATAAGATAATTAGCAGCATGTGCACCTGCCACGTCCTTTGCAACCAACCAATAGGGTCTTGCGTTTTGGATTTCTTATGATATATTTCATATATTTAATAAATTTAATTAATATTGGACTTAGGAAAGAGGGGATATTCTCATCCTTTGCCCCAATAGGTGCCACTCCATGTCCCAGACCCCAGCACAAGTTATGGCGTTATGGGCTGCAAATATTAGTGCTGAAAGGGATTGGAGGAGTGGAGGTACATTTTGGATAGAAAGGTAAAGACGACCCTTTTTTGGCAGCTTCAATGATAGGAGAATGACACTGGTTAGGGAATAAAAAAATAGAAATTTATCATTAGAAAGTGATGTATTTAATAATTGATGGAGTGTTTTATTTGGTTTTTCAAGAAATACTTACTTTTGTTGAAATCGTTAATCAATATCCTTAGGACATTGATTAGCAAGACCCTCGATGATATAAGACACCCTCCTAGTGTGCAAGTTGCAGAGGTGACAAAGGGCCTAACCAAGTTGTCCCAACCCAATTACCTCCCGGGTCTCTTCAAGTAAGTTGCAAGATTAGGCCTACTCATATACTGCTTTGTTGATTGTAGGGTAAGCCCAGGAAGCTGCAGTAGTACCAATACCATGCCTCATGCCTATAATGTAACCCATTAAGTGCAAGGCACTTAATATATCATTAAAAAAATATTTGACTTTTTATATTAACTATCTTAAAAAATATTGTCAAAAAAAAAAATCTTAAAAATTATACACTGGGTGATATTCAATTGATTAACAGTGTAAAAAATGATACATTATAACAGTGTATCAAAATTAACTCTCTCCACACACACACACACATTCATGATCACAATCAATGATTGTTGACAAGAAAAACTACTAGTGAATTGACAAATCCTAAATAATGACATAAAGACGACTCAAAATATTTACGAAAATTTAACAAAAAAAACATTTGATTTTCCAGCATATGTTAAATCGGGTTGTGCTATACTTTTTAAAATTTCTAAGTTTGGAATGTTGGTAATACAACAGTCCGAAAATAAAAAAGTATTTCATTGATTCGAAATGAGACAACTAAAATGAATATGAAACTTTGAGTGCACAAGTCTAAATTGCTTAAGTATTTTAGACAAAGTAGCAACTCTCAAGCACAATCTCACATGAAGTTCAACTCACTCACCCACATTGCAAGACTTTGATGGGCCCACTCATAAATGTCGACATGGTATCGGAGCCCATATGGCTTCAGGCCCATTGAAGATTCATGTACCAAGTCAATTTTTTTTTTTTAACAAAAGAGAAGAAGAAGCGCACAAGCCCAACCCGCGCCCTCTAAGGGTCAAAACTAAGCTCAAGGTGAAAAATAAATGCAGGGCTCAACAAGAAAAACTAAAAGCCAAGTCATAACTGGCCAGATCAGTTGGATTTGAAGTTGAGCTTTGAAAATAAAGAAGTCTCACATTGATTGAAAATGAGACAACTAAAAAGAATATAAAGCATGAAGTGTCCAATCTCACATGAAACCCAACTCACTCACCCACATTACAAGACTTTGAGTCCACTCATAAATGTCAACAACATCAATGTCTTTGGAATGCAGGTTCTTCACATTTTCAAGTACATGACAATTTTAAGGATTTAATAGTTGTTCATTGTAATGAGTTTAACCATAAAACCAATAAACTTGATTGCTATAACCGATAAATCGTTCATGGCATGGACAAGGTGTCTTTGTTGTTGTATACCCAATATGAATATCTTGGGTTCTTGGCATGCGATACCATATGTTTCATTGTATTTTTAGTGTTTGTCTCTTGTTTGTAAATTGGCCTTTGAAACAGCAATACCTCACATGGCTCATATCCATAGGCATGTATATCACTTTCAAAAGCCTCGTGCTTACCTATTTTTATGGCATGGTAATGATCACCCCAGATCTCGTTTGGGATGTGGCTAGCAATATTGTTGAACAAGTGTTGTAACATAGATTATATTGTTAGGAGTTGTCAGTTTTCTCCTCATGATACGTATGCTTGTTCGGGGTGTGAATAAACACATCAATTGTATTTTGTCAAGAGAAAAATGATGGGATTCCAGTCGATCGTTTGTAGAAATTCCTTGTGGCTCTAGATTGAGATTATTGTTTTTTCTGTAAAAGGTTTATTTAAACTGTCACAGGAAATACATATCGTAATAATTCAAGTTTTTATTCTTAGTTATATTACTGTTTTTCCATTTTAGTTTATCCATTTACTTTTATATTTTCATTTAGCTGATGTGACACTAGGAAGGTTTCTAGAATATTCTCCTTATCTTAGCTAAATCCAAATCAAGAAGATTATGAGTGCTTCCATAATCAACCAATTCTTTCCCATCCACTGATTCTACTTCCTCCTTAATACTCCTTTGAACCACAAAACAAACAAGATCCATAACTGCAGTGGACAAGGATCTGGTCCTTAATAGCTCGCTGATGCAATCAAAAGCATTTGAGCCTAGAGTTTCTTGTGCAGGTTCACAAGTTTCTGTTCACATGTTTGAAATGTCCTTTGTTAACTATTTTTCTGCATAATTCACAAGGAAATCATCAATATGCTTTGGATAATCCGGGTGACACTTCATGAATGTTATAATTCCTTGAAACGTTTCAATTTTCAGAATTAAAATATCCTCTATCCACTGATCATCATCAAATGTGGCCAGCCTGCTCAAGGGAAAACTCTCTGAGTTGATCCACTCTAATCTTGAGAAACGAGGAACTAATGACGTTGCACAAGCTTTGAAAACTAGTACATCAAAACAACCACCAACTATTTTGTGCTCATCAGCAAGAGGGAGTAGATTCACATTGTTGCAAAGCTTCAACACCTATGTCAATATTCTTGCATACCATACTTTCAAGATATTCCGCAGCCTCACTTGGTATACCCCACAATATATTCTCGCAGTACAAGCAATGAACATGAATGGATGGGTATGATGCTACTTGGTCATGGAAATTGTGCGTGTGATGTGCAGGGTGAGTAGAATAATCTAGGTTGCTGAACACTGCCAAGGACTCGGTGGGCATGCCCATATATTGAGAAGACGAACTACACCCAAAAATTGGGAAAAAACTGCGCAATACATACCTTGGGTGAATCGGCATCGTGGTTGCCGATGGGGACCTGAGTGGGCCTGTTTCATATGGCTCGGTGACTCGATTGGCAACTCCATCTGGTGGTTTCGGCAGTGGGGCCTCTGCCGGATTTTACGCTGCACGAAGGGGAAGACTCAGTGGCTCTGTCACCTTCAAAGATGAATAGGCAACAGCGACGATCTCTGTAGAAGCAAAGAATTGATGTTCCGAATCTGGATCTGCGATGGGGTTATCTTCGATCTGTGGTTTCTCAGTGTCATAGTCGCTGGCCATTGACAGATCGAAGGAAAGAGGAGGTGAATCGCAGAGGAAGGAGGTTGCGGTAGGAACGATGGTAGGGAGGCCCAGATTCGGCTTCTGACCATCATCTTCCTGTTCAGCAGATTGACCAGGAACTGTGCTTGAGGCAGTGGTGGGAAGGCGATTCAGTTGTTGACCTTCCTTTTCTGGTTCGAGTTCCTCCTCATCCATGTCCATCAGAACGATCCGAATGTTCCTATGCGTTGATTGGTGTTCCAACGTTAATGGTTCATCACATAAGAAACATAATCCCATTTCTATCTTGTCAGCCACTTCTAGGGCACTTAAAATTCTGCTTGCAGCTTCCATAACCAAGCACCAGGTCGATGCTTTGATACCAATTGTGATGGATTTGGATGTTTAGGGACGAACCGAAGAGAATCCTAACTCAACCAGGAGCTCCAATGGTGGAATGGTGCTCGTTGGGAATGAGCTACAGAGAAATATAACAGAGATTTGAGAGTTTTAGAGAGGAGATATATTTTCTGAAATGTTGGTTGATCCATTTATTAGACCCTTGGTCGTAATATAGGCAAAAGTCCTTACAATAAGGAGAATATTCTAGAAATCTTTCTAGTGCCACATCAGCTAAATGAAAATATAAAAGTAAATGGATAAACTAAAATGGAAAAACAGTAATATAACTAAGAATAAAAACTTGAATTGTTACGATATGTATTTCCTGTGATTTAAATATGAAATGACATGGTAATTTAAATCCAACTAATTGGTTAAACGATTTTAAAAAAAAAATACTCATTTAAAAAATCTATGATTTATTGATATACTTAATTTTTTAATAAAATCTTGTTAGGATATTAATTAGGTGTTTTCTCTAGTATCTCTAATAATTTTGGGATAAAAATTATTCTACCCAATCAGAATGCGTCACCTCAATTAAATGAGTCATGTTAATGGGTCAAGTCAAATGATTATCACCATTTGATTGGATCACTTAAACATGATAAATTACATTTGAGATACGAGAGAATTTACTAATTAATTAGCAAGACTTCATCTTAGTTCATTTAATATGTACTCAACACTTTACACGATTTTCTATCTGAACGTTAAGGTAACGTCTACGATGAAGCACCTTAGAATATGGTACATCGATGAGGCATTTAAAACAGCCGTTAGATTTATTAGTATAATATTAAATGGTTGAGATTGTTTTGTTTAAAAAAAAAAAAAAATTAACCGGAGACTTGCTGTGGTGCTCTGTTAGGAAATTATAATATAGTCCCTGTGTTTTGCCCTATTTTTGCAGATAGGGACTTATCTCCTCCTTCATCCCACCGTGTTTGCTTCGGGGTGAAAGTTGGAAGAAGATGGCATGATCACTGCAATTGAAGGCTCCGCCAACCGCCGCCGCCTCAAACGGTGAGTTCTGTTACCGATCTCCATCCTCCACCAAGCAATGAGGAGAAAATGTCGTCGTTAACCTGAAGATGTCACCAGAAAAGAAATGTGGTGGTTGATACACCGTCATATTCGATGGTGGAAGCTCCGGCAGCCGCGTCGACGTGAAGACGAGGAAGCACCACGCCCTTCGATTCCACCTGTTCCAAAAGAAGGGGAGGTAATTTTGGGTTTTATGTTCGAATCATATTTTTCTCCGTGATTCCTAAAATTGAATTTTGAATTTTCTTTCGGTTTGGAATACTGATGTTGTCGTTAAGGGTGCATTTTGTGTAGAGTGAGTTCACCAAAGTTTTGTTGGGTAAGCAAGGGTGGAGGATCGTTACAAATGAGAACACTCTGATGTCAAAAGTTTTAAAGAGTAAATATTACCCAAGGTCCAATATTTTGGCAGCCCCAACAGGTTTCCAACCAAGCTATGGTTGGAGGAGTATTATCTGTGCTAGGGAAATGATTGAGCTTGGATATAGATGGTCAGTCGGTAATGGGAAGAAGGTGTGCATCTGGTCAGATAACTTGCTGCCTACCCAAGCAAATTCAAAGTTTTGTCTTTTCCATGAATGCTAATCTTTTCTGTAAAATAAAAATAAAAATAATGAAGTAACAGATGCTGAACATATTAGTAACAGATTCAATGCTATTAACTGATTCACGACAGCAACAGATTCACTTACAAGTTATTGTTAATGGATTCACCCAACAGATTCAGTAGAAAAATAAGCAACGTCCATAATTGATTCAGTCAGAATAAAATAAAGGTATTCATTATTCACTTGCAACACAAATAAGTAATTACTCGCAAGAGAATCGATTCACTCACAAGAGAATCGATTGACTGGAAAGAAAAGTAACCGATTCACAAGCTATCCATAATCGATTCACTCACAAGAGAATGGATTCACTCGCAAGACAAGTAACCGATTCAGTAGCGGAAATATACATAATCGATTCACTGAAAATAAAAATAACCGATTCATATTCAGTTGCAACACAAATAACTGAATCGCGGTAAATTCATGTGCGAAACAAATAACAGCCCTAATCGATTCACTCACAAGAGGAGTAACCGATTCACTAGGTAATCGATTACAAATTTTGATAACTAATCGATTGCCCATTGAAATTGGTAATCGATTACCAATTTCAATAGGTAATCAATTACCAAATTGGTAATCGATTACCTATTGAAATTGGTAGTCGATTACCAATTTCAATAGGTAATGGATTACCAATTTCAATAGGTAATCGACTACAAATTGTGTGGCAGCAGCCCAAATTTTCTCGGATGTCCCTCCTCTCATAAGATCTGTCTGCAATTACTTAAATTTTACTTACCTACAAATACCGCATAAACCGACTATACAGGATCAAAAAATTCCCTCACCGATATGCCACATGTTGAGATACTTAATACTAACATCCACTAGGAATTGGGTTCAAGCTTTCCCCAGCCCCTTCTCATCAATGGACTCCTGACGTATACGAAGGAGTGCGGTTCGTTCGATAAATTCCTACCTCTCGATCTATTTCTGAAATGTTTGGATTTTTCAAAACTCCATGGAAGATGAACCTGTTCCCATGCGATAGTCAAAAATTCTTGACGGTATCGAGCTGGAATGAGGATTCGGAATATCACACATTGATCAATCAAAGAGAGATTCAACAACTAAAAGAAAGATCGATTCTTTGTTGGGATCCTTCCTTTCTTCAAACGGAACGAACAGAGATCGAATCAGAACGAACTGAAACAGAGATCGAATCAACACTATTTTTCTGGGATATCCAAAAGCCACTTAGAAGTGTAAAAGAGAAGAAGTAATGAAATGCATTTATTTATCTTGAGCGTTGAATCGTCAGAAACCTAACACCGACTCTACATATCACGAGTCACCGTGAAGATCAACAGGTGCGTTTTTATCCCTATTCTTTCACTCTTTCTTCATTTGCTCAAATGGCAGAGACCACAACTCCCAAAACACCAACAACACAAACAGACCCCTTCACTACCCTTCTTTCTCTTCCTTACCAAACCCTCTCCTCAAACTTGAAACAATCGGTACTCTAAAAACCACTCACCCCTTCACTTTCTCTTTCTTAAAAATCCCCTTTTTTTTTTTCGTTCTTCTTGGTCTTCGGATTCATGGGTTTCATTTCAATTGGTGGTTTTTTGATTTTGGGTATGCTCAAGTTAGTAACTTTCTCGTTTTTGCTATTATGGGTCGATGCATATTATTTGCCCTTTGTTTTCTGATTCTTCAGGTGGTGAGGGAGACATGAGGTTCGTGTGGGAAGCGTGTGAAGGACTATATACTCTTTACACGGGGGCTCTTGGGACAGCATACCTGGTGATCTTAACTATTGAAGCACAACAGAGTGAATTTTTTTAATTGTCTGGACTCTGGATTAGGTACCTTGCGAAATTATAATTATATTGATGCCTTAGATTTAGTTAGGGGAATTGCTTTAACCAGTTTTAAAGTAGTGTTTGGAAAAGCCTAAACATTTGCAGTTTCTGGCTGATATTGGGAATAAGTTGATTTAATTTAATTTGCTAATTTGTTATATTTCTATTAAGAAGGAAATAATAAAGAAAAATTATTTGCTCATGTATGGGTTTCCGCCGTGTGACACTCATCTGTGGGCATGCTGGTGTTTATGCTCTTGGTGCTGTCATAGCTAAGCATACTGGTGATGAAAGACTATTACCAAACCATACCTAGGAAAATTCGAAGAGATATTTTTTTCGATAATTAGGAATTTCATTAATAAATATCTAACTTTAGCATCATAATGTCAACTCCCCCCACCTTCTAGGAAGGGTTGAGGAGCAAGTACTCAATCATGTGCTCTAAGTTAGATTAGAACCAAATAAAGTACAGCTTACATCACAATCAGTGTACACCCATACATTGCTGTATACCACCATTACCTACTACCAAGAGTTCTATCTCAGCTTCCCTTTTACATGCTAACACCCCTCATTCTCAAATTACAACCTCAACCTATCATACATAACGGTAATCATGCCTCATTCACAACTTATAACCTCACCCTAGTAGTCATAACTGTCATCATAAAAGAACAAAACTACTCCACTACACAATATAAATTCGAAAGACTCAAAAAATAGGACTTGCAGATGACATTTTTGGATTTTTTCCCCTGTATCGAATTGGTACAGCCTCTCCTACAAGAGGAGACTATTCCTGTATCAGTTTAACCCTCCTAGGAACATGGCCTCTTCACAACATCAGACTACTCAATCATTTTGGGATGCTTGCTTTGACTATCATTCCTTTGTAATATACGAAGCCCCTTCTGCATGATATCTCCAGCATTGAAGCTTTCTTCAAACCTCTCCAACCATCTTGAATCCTACACTCCAAAGTGCTGTTTATGCACTAAAAGCATAAACAAATTGCCCTGTAAATGTTGAAGTCTTCCTTAACCTGTCATATATAGCAGCATTCTAAAAATAAATCATCTGTATATATTAAACAAAACATATAAGCTTATTTCCTTTCCTTTCATGCCACAGGTTTTGGTCTGTATGTTTAAGACTTGCTCTAATGTATTACTCTTGATACACCCCAACTAGGGGAATTGGTTGTATTTCTTTCTGACCCATTTGATTCTTCCAATTTATACATGAAACCCTGTTGGTTAATTGCTTTATATATTTGTGCCATTGCTTTGAGAACAGATCAGTTTACCTTGTGATTTGCCCTATGAGCTATTGTATGGAAGAGCAGGTTACTTATGGGCTTGTTCGTTCTTAAACAAGCATATTGGTAAATACACAATACCTACTTTCCACATGGTAATGGCATAAATGCTTCATGAGTCATGAGATTCTTCCTCAGCAATTTATTTTGTTAAAATCATGTCAACTTTGCATAAAAATTAGTTTAAAACTTTGATATAGATCAGTTGTGAATGAAGTTATTACAGCTGGTAGACAATCGGCCCACAAGGGAACATCTCCTTTGAATTATGAATGGCATGTTAAGAAATACTGGGGTGCTGGCCATGGACTTGTGGGTATCATGAATGTTTTGATGGACAAGGAACTCAAGCCAGATGAGGTAGATGTAAAGGGCACACTACGTTTAATGATTAAGAGACGTTTCCCTAGTGGCAATGATCCCTGCAGCGAAGAAACTGAATCCGACCGTCTTGTGTGTTGCTGTCATGGTGCTCCTGGAGTCACTCGTATGCTTGTGAAAGCAGCTGAGGTAATCTTTAGCCTAGTTATCAAATTCAAATGCAAACTGCATGCAACGACTATAAGATGTAAAAGAACTGATAAAATGATTATCTGCATGAGTATGGTTGCAATGGGTTTTGTAGTTTATGTTTCCTTGCTAAAATAATGACTAATAGTAATTAATGCATGTGTTGGTACTGAAACTGAAAAGTGATATAGTCAATTCAGTTAGTGAATAATGAGAATAAATTTTTTTTGAACAAGTATATTTCTTGCAGAAGTCATATTCCTTTTACTTTTGATACTAATGATTAATGAGTACAAGCATGAAATTAAGTACTGGATTGTGGTTGCTGAAATTAAGTACTAACAGAGCCTAGTTGTCAAAAACTCAATGTTCGGATCTTATGACCAGATTCTTTACCATAATCATTTGGTTTTTTGGGATGGGGAATTTTCACAAGCAGCTGCAGATGCAGGGGAAATAGTATGGAAAGGGGTCTGCTTAAGCGAGTCGGAATATGTCATTGCATCAGTGGGCTAAAGCATTTGCTTGCCTTCTACTTGATAGATCATAAATAAAGGAAAGATGCATGGAGGAGATCACCCTTATTCCTCATTTGCTTGACATGTTCTTTGTTGTCTTAATCTAATTTACTTTTATCTGATTAATTGTTTATTTCTGAGTTATTTTTATTAGTTGCCATGGTTTCATTCGTTTGGTGCATGGTTTTATTTTTCTAGGTTTTCTTTGACGATGATAAAATATGTGAATGATATTTGGATGGGTAATCATTTTTCTTTCAAATATAAAAGCTTAACCAAGATACTTTCTTTCTTTTACCGTGTGGATACTGAATGATAAAAGTAAAGTGTTAATATGGTACATAAGCAAGGTTGTCAAACTCGAGATCCTACCTAGGATCGTTTGGGGGATGAAAGATCGTAACACGGATCGTAAGATCCCACTAAAAAGATAAAATTATATTTAATTATTTATATATACATATGAAAATACCATAAACAAGAAAAATAACCTTAAAACACCAAAATAACCTTAATATTAAGAATTTCGTATACAAATCATAAGGCACAAATGAAAGCTCTAATACTCTAGTCTAGTCTAATCGTAATGCTGTTGGTGAGATGCTGATCACTAATGAAGAACAAGCAGAGAAGAAAGCTCTAATACTCTAGTCTAATTGTAATACTGTGTACGTTAAAAAAAATGAATGTGTGACAAAAAAACAAAAAGGTTTAGTGAAAATTAAAAGACAGCAGCAGTAAAAGAGTTAATTCAGCCGTGAAAGAGTTAAATGGCCATTGAAGTTTAAAAAATAACCATTACTTATTTAGTGAAAAGTGAAATAGCCAAATAAGGTCTCAGACTCTCAGTAAATGAATTCTGGGCTGAGAAACCAGGTAAAGGTTGGGCCCAAAAGGTTATTTGGGCGAATAGGGTTAAAACCCGAAAACGGGTCGAAACCCGAAAACGGGTAGTCTTCCCCAAATGGCTCTGAAAACCTAGAATGTGGACGCGGCCAGAGATCTCCGCTCCATCCGCTTTTGCGCGTTTCCCCGCCGATCCCTCCGCGCCGGCCACCATACGAGCTTTTCTAACGATTTGTCTCGCTGAACCTTGAAGAAATTGTACAATCGTATGATCCAACGAGTTACCGCGCGCGTTCGACAACCATGTACATAAGGAGTAAGTATTCTGTCAGCAAATGGAAAATGGTATATGTAAGTGTTACTGGTGTTTTAAAAAAACATTCTGTATATTAGCAGCATCTATTTTTCATTTTCTCTTAAAGGTACTATATTCAAACTAACTTTGAGCATAGTTTGTGGATTCTTGAACATAAAACCTGTACATAGTTTGTGGATTCTTGAACAGTTATAAGCTTTAGCTGTGTACATTTGGTTATTAGTTTCTTTTGCAGTGTAGTTGGAAGTGTACATAATTTGTGGTCAATTTTTTTGTGTGCATAATTTTTAGTTTAGAAGAGTGTTTCGGCTCGAGAGCATACTCTTGTGTGGACGACTAGCTAATAGCTAATGAAGTAAATGCCAAGATGAACCACATTGCTTTTTACCTGAAATTTCTGTTATAAAAGCAGGGTTTCACTGGACTCTAACCGTGATAAATATGCACCGATAAAATAAATTTTCTGAAGTTTCTATCTTTTCGTCGTATAAATAATTTATTTTAATTTACAAGAACCATCGGATCAACATATTAACATTTCTCATTTTCATTTATGTCAGGCTTGGATTTTCACTTTATTCGACAGGGCACATCTTTCTTTTTCTGTACCAGATCCAGATGGCAATGTCGGATCATTGGCTTTCTTATTTTTTAATTTTATGCTATTTACTAAAATGGTTTGGAATAATTTGCCAACCATTATTATAAATTTCTGTAACGGTTTGGAAATTTGTTTTTACCATAAACCTTAATGAATCCATCCCAAGTCGAATCATCCCAAGTCGAATTGGTCTGTCTGACTGAATCGCACTGGTCTGACCGGTCAGACTGAACCGGACGAGATTGACCGGTTTATTAAACCGGCTCGGCCTAACTGAACTGGTCTAGGTTGGCCGGTCTCATTAAACCTGCGCGGCCTAACTGAACCGGTGCAGTCGGACCAAACCGCACGAGGACGGCCGGCCTAATTCAACCGGCTGGGTCTACCGGGTCGGGATCAGGTTGGCCGGTCTAATTAAACTTGTTCGGCCCAGCTGAACCGGACCATGTTGGCTAAAGCGGCTTGATCTAACCGAATCGGACCTGGTTGGCCGGTCTGATTAAACTGGTTCAGACTAACTAAATCGCACTTTGTTGGCCGGTCTAATTAAACCGGCTTGGCCTAACTGAACCGAATCCGCACTAGGTTGGACGGTCTAATTGAACCGGGCCGGGATGTTCGGTCTAATTGAACCAACACAGTCTTATTGAAACAGACAAGTCCGGTCTAGTTGAACCGGCTCGTACTAACTGAATCGCCCTAGGTTGGCCGGTCTAACTGAACCAGACTAGGTGAACTAGACCGTGAATAGGTGACATGTAATGTAGCGGCATTTATGGCGTTGTAGGATGACGAGGTTTACTGGCCGCAGGTATTGACCGGTATGGATGCGTTCTAGTTATGGGCCAGAGTTTAAAACCAAATCATGTAATTTATTTCCAAAAAAAGGTATGAATGATAAACGTTGCAAGAATTTTAAAACCAAATCTAGTATTAATGATAAACGTAGCAAGGCCCATCATGAGAAGTGAGCAGGATCTATTTGGCACGCCACGATTCAATCACCACTTGTGTCCTGCGAATGAACTAGACACGTTCAGTCTGAAAAGGTAGATAAATTTTCAAATTTGTTTCATGTTGTTGCAGACATATTTCTAGACTGAACCTAGTCACGGTAACACTTGCTGCCATGCTGTTTTATTGAGTTGGACATTGAATTCCATGAAAAAGCTGAAAGACAAGTGTAAAAGAATCATAATTTCTAATTTCAATAAGCCTTACCCATGCTCGCGTTAATCTACATTTCCCGATTACATAATTCCATCGGTTTCTAAATTCCTGGTGTACTTTTTTTTTTTTTTGTTTGACAATGTTTCCCTGATTGGACTGGCACAAGAACAAGGAAAAAAAATGAAACCCCGCTATCACCCATCTCTCTGTACATGTTTTAGCCAACAAATGGAGAAGGTGAAGTCTACTACTACCTTCTGAGCTGATAGCATCAACTCATTCTCTTCCATGTTCATAGGCATGCATTTTCTATCACCTCTTATATCCGAAGTGGCAATCCAAAATTTTGGAAAGTTCTAATTTCACCTCGAAGGCCGGCAGTTACAATCACCATACCCCAGGCTGACATGTTTCCACTTAAACCATTAGAGAAATCCACACTGACACGAGGGCTTCGATTCCTTGCAGCTAGAGGAAGTTTTTCCTCTGGCCATGTTGCAGAAATTCTCTCATAAAAGTAACTGTTTGTTGCACTTGCAATGGTTCCATGACGTGGACTATTGTTGTAACCTGATGTGGATCGTGAACCCTCCGTACCGAAGTTTTCTTCTACAGGGGTAGGAGGATGATTGGCCGATGAGACCTCATCAGCATTGTTATCAAGCTCAGTTTGTTCTCCAGAAAATGTAGCCTGCATGTCCCATGCATCACCCATACCAGGCCAGGGAATGGCCACTGAGACATCTTTACAGTGAAAATGTTCATATGACTGTGTGACAGTGACACCTTTACTTCTATTAGGCCTGCAATCAGCTTCATTTTTCCAGATGTATACATGGGAATCCTCACTTGCTGATACAATATATTTACCGTTTGCTGTGAGGGAGGCTGAAATTGGGCTAGTTGCATTACGAAATCCTGCACAAAACTTGCATCAGTTTCCTCAGAAACGGTGGCCAGGGTGGAACTAAATATACTGAAAGACCTGTTGCCATTTGAGCAAAGTTGCTGAGCTAGCAAGACCACAATTTTTGAATATCTGTCGAAATAAATTTATAATATGTCTTTCTGTTTTTTTAGAAGATAAATATCCATCCACTTCAGACAAAACAAAAAAATTCATGTTTTACTTTGACCAAAGAATTAACCACAAGAATTTTTTATGCAGAGATAAGCAATTCACCAGATGGTGTATTCACTTGATATATAACTAGTTTTACGCACCTTTAAACTTATGAACCAGATCGACACCATCAACAACCCGAATTCGTGAATCAGCAGATGTGATAAGTACTTCTGATGAACTTCCTGGGGCGAACTGTTCATATAATTCAGTTAGGCTTAGTAGTCAAAGCAATTTTTTGGATGGGTACACAAAAAAGGAGCATAACTCATAAAGCATTACCTGGAAACCAGTAATTTTCTTGTGATGTGATTTCTTTTTCTTGTTCTGCAGATTGATCTGACTTTTCTGTTGCAACTTATTTTCTGAGTAAATATAAAACAATATGATAATCAGTGGCCCTGCAATCAACAGTGAGTACAGATGGATAGACACGGTTATTTAAAAAAGTCTGAGTGACGTACCGGATGTATTATATAAATGGCAGCTACCCTTGTATGAACCAACTAGTGCACCCTGCAGAAATCAGCAGATTTAACTGAATTGCAAATTAAAAATTGAATTGCCGATTGTTCGCATAGAATGCATATTATTAACCTTAGACAGTTAGACCAACCTGACCATCAGGTGTATAACAAGCAGCAGTGACCATCTCATGCAGATCAGTCCAATCAACAACTTGTCGATCAGGAATGCTCCATATGCGAACCTTAGCATCCAAAGATCCGCTAATGAAGTATCTATCATCAACAGGATTAAACTGGATGCAAGTTACTGTACCAGACAGAAAATAATTGAAGCAAGAGGTATCCTTATTAGCAAAGAACAAAAACAGGTCGGAAGGAAGAGAATTGCTTTCATTGCTAAATTTAACCACTCTATTAGACATTAAAGACCTGTTCTACAATTAGTCCTATATGCGGCAAACACACGTTGGTAAAACTGTGCCAGTGTACCATAATGTGGTTATCCAATTCTCAAAGACGGGGTGGATCTTGAATTAGATTGGATAGGAATAGGATTGAATTTGGAATCTAATTCAATTTTTAGTCGGGAAGAGGCAGAAGACACTTTGATATAAACACACCAAAGTATTTGAGTGTTCTGCCATTTAATTAAGTGCCCATAGGAGTAGTCTATATATTATATGACATCTATTCAGATTAAAAGAGAGCAAAGATGAGAGCATTGCAAGATGTAATAACTGCATTTACTCACCATAGTCACTGTGTGAAAAAATTTTCAAACAAGAGTTGCTAGACAAATGCCACAGCCGCACTGTTTTGTCCATTGAAGATGAGAGCAAGTGCTGAACAAAATGGGAAAAGAAATTATTAGTGAGATGATCTAAAAACACAAGCACTTTAATTCATATTTCTAGACATACTGTACTGCCTTAGAACAATATTTGAATTTTATATTCAACAAACACTAAGCAAGAAGATCTCTAAATAAATAAAATAAATAGGTAAAAGCCAAACTGAAACTTTTCAAAGACATCTTCTGAGCTTGCAATAGTATCTGTCATTAAAATTGGTTCTTCAAATTATAGTCACTCCAAAAGGTGCTCATCCTTGTCGGCATCGCACTAGTGTTACTGTATCTATAAGGTATGACTCAGAGGGATATAAAGTGCTAAAACAATGTGTTTAGGCATGCTCCACTCCTATGTAGATAATAAGGGGATGTTTGGCTAACTAAAAGATCAGTTCAACAAAATTGAAGTTAAAAATGGTTTCATACATGTAAGCAAATCGTTTTTAAGATTTCAAACAAATTAGAAAGAGAGCAGGGAGAAAAGCTCAGATGCCACTTAGTTTGGAATTTGTTTTGGACCAGTTTTGACATAGAAACTTATTAAATAAGAACTGATTTTTAAATTTTGACTGATTGCCAAAAACAAAATATTCTAAATCCGGCTCTAGTGTACCTATTTACAAATTATCCATTTTTTTAAGTTTAGCAAACAACACCTAAAACATACATAGTAAATAATGATAAGTTGACCTGAAGTTTAGCTTAAAACAAGATAAAATCTCAACCATTCATCGCAAAACATCAACAAACCATCTAATAAACACTCCTAAGTTACAAATATAGCATCCTAAGCAAGTTACTGACCTGAATACACTCTTTCTGTCTTTTAAGCAGCAAATTTCGGTTCCCTTTTCCTTATAGCCAAGCCAACTATCTCTACCTCTACAGTTCACTAAAGTAATTGCTGGAAAAATGGGATATATGATATACCCATAGAGTGTTTTAATATCAAATTAACCATTAAGTATAAAGATATCTTAACACATACTGCCATCCTGTTGTTAATAAGTTACCTCTCTAAATTGATCATTTTTAAATGCCTTTCAAAGGATGGCCTAGAATAACAATGCAACCGTAGGAAAAATAAACTACTGTAGACCCATTAATGAGATCGAACTTCATCAATTAATTACAATAAATTTTTAAGACTACAATAACTCAACCCAAAACTAGGGTCACCAAAACTAAGAATAGTCTAATAACTTGTGCACTGCACACAAATATCTTCCACGATATAATAACCAGAAAACCCAAACATAACTATTGTTTCATATCATTAACTACAAATCAAACATAACATATTATTAACAGTAAATATGTTCAAATGCAATTTGAAATCCATATTTGTCCCTTGATGCCTATTCAGCCACTTGAAAACTGTCCTATTCCAATCAATTATATAATGAATACTGAATCTTTGTGTCAAAGATACAAAGCAGAAAATTCACTTAAAACCCTTTAGTACAGGTCAATTCATCAGTTAACAGGGTAATATAGAAAAACCAATAACAACTATAATGTGTATGAATGTATCCAGCTTAAGATCAACTAATGCCAATATAAGAGTGAACAATCAAACTTTACAAATATACTGAGCCATTGCACCTATGATGCATGGCTACTCCAAAAATGGTTGCTGTACCTGTACCGGGTACATACATGGTACCGATACTTGTTCGGTAACATGGGTACTAACCCAATACACACATGATGAGTAGGTACCTGATATCACTCAAATGCAAGTAATCAATCCATGGAAAACACCTAGTTTTGTTGCTAAGTTATTTGTTTTCCTATTAAATGAAACAAACTACACTTCACTTTCTTTAAATCAAGTTCTTTCTTTATATATTTTGGCTTACTTGAAATACTTTAAGGAGTTTTGTTTGAAACCTTGTAATTAAAACATTATGACAACTGTATATTTATCTTATGATTTAGTCACTTTGTTTATATTTTTTTTTTATCTCTATATAATATATCCTGCCATACCCATAGCCTAGTTTTAAGTAATTTTGTCATACCCCACACCAGTACTCATACTCGTATCCATGCTACTTAGCATCAAACACACTGCTGGAATTACAGAACAATAAAACCTATCTTAAATTATAGTAGCTAACCTGAGACTTGGACCAGGAGAGGTCAAGCACATCATGGAGATGGCCTTGAAAGGAGCAAATGGGTTTTTCCGTGAGAGCGAAAACAGTTTCGGACACCACTAATTGGTCCAAGCTCAATGATTTTCTGCTAAAGGATGACCTCCCCTTTCTCTTCTTCTCTGGATTGTTGTTGTCCATGATAGGTGATAGCAAGGGCGATCCATTGACAACAAACAACATATTAACATTCCCATCTTCAGGTTTGTCCATGAGCAACTCCCCTTTCCTCTCAGACTCCACAACCTGCCACACATGAATGACACAATCCTCGCCTGCACTTGCAAGATACTTCCCATCCAAACTAAACTTAATACTCCAAATAGATCCATTATGAGCCTGTATCTCCTGTGTCTTATAAAGAGCAGTAACCTCTTTACATGACTTCCCATACTGCCTAACCCTCACTCTCTCAGGTCCATGAAATGTAGCAGCAGCATCCTGGCTATCATCGGTTGCAGAACTTGACCTCCTTCCGCCTTTCTCCGACGAAGTATCCCTCTCATCGCTGCTTCGCCTCTCCTTATTATGCCCTGCCATTGAGCTAGCAACACTCCTTATACTCTTCAACCAACCCCCTTTCTTCTTAAACTTAAAAGAACCACCACTCCCTCCTAATCCACTTGAAGAATCCACATTGTCCTTGTTATTGTAATTATTACCAGCTTCCTCCACATTCTGCCGCCGCATTAATTCTTGAACGATCGGCGAATGGCCTACGGTCATCTCAAACTCCTCCATTGTCAACTGCCTTCCTGTCCCTACTTCCTTAAGCTTGTCCCACATCCCATCTTCCCTAACTTCCTTCACCACAAACTCTTTTCCATTATCAAGATCTCTTATAGTGCAAACTTGTTCCTCTTCCTCCTCCACCTTCTTCTCATTCTCATTCTCATTCCACTCACCACCACCTCCATTCTCCAAATCAACACTCAAATTCCTGGATTCGCTTCGAATTTCATCCACCTTTCTGCAATTCTTCCCTAACGGAGGCTTATTCGGAGAACCATTACCATTACCGTTACCGTTACCACCACCAGAGGAAATAGTTGAAGAATGAATAGAAAGAATGGAAGCGGAAGAAGAACAAAAACGACAACAACAACAAGAATAAGAAGAAGAGGAACAAGAACAAGGCTTATTGCAATTCTCACGATCCGCGGCACTGTCCGATTTCGATCGGAACATGGCGGCGGCGGAGGAGGAGGAGGTGGTGGTGGTTGTTGTTGTTGTTTCAGGCGGTTGGTGAGGTCGGGATAGGTGATCGGAGGAAACCGATCGGGAGATATCAGCATTGGCACCGGGAACCGGATTACCCCGCGACAAGGAAGGGTCTCCGGCGAGGCCTAAGTGACGGAGGAGACGGTTACGTCGTTCGGAGATGGAAGAAGGTTGGGAGGTCCATATATCGTAATTGTTGAGAGTGAGGAGGGCGTAATTGTAATTATGATTATTGTGATTGTTGTTGTTGTCGTTGTCTTCGTTGTCAGAATTGGAAGTGGAACAAGAACAAGAAGAAGAGAGTGAGAGTAAGCGGTCGTGGGATTCGTAGAAGCACTCGTCTTCGTCTTCTTCGTCACCTGTTATTGTTTTGGTCATTGTTTTATAATAATGGCCATTACCCATTCATACCCATTTCACTCCATCACTCAGATCACACAATAATATGGCATGGCAATCTCTCTGTCTCTCTCTCTCTCTCTCTCACTGTGTGTGTGGATCGATCTGAGAGAAAAATAAGATTTCGGGTTCCAACTCAGATAGATCCAATTAGGGAGAGGGAGGGAGGGAGCAAGAGAGAGAGAGAGAGAGAGAGGGGATGGATGGAGGGAGGGATTGTTAATTTGGGAACGAAGCCCTATGTTATGTTATGTTGTGTTGTGTTGTGTTGTATGTGTGGAGTTGGGGTTTGGCCAGGGAGCAATGTTTCTATGCTGTCTAGAGAGAGAAATAGAGAGGTTTTTGTTTTCTTTCTTTTCCGGTAGAAATATGTCTAACAAAGTGAAACGAAATTTCTTTTCTTTTCCGTTTTTCTTTTCCATAATTTTTTTTTTCCTATTAATCTTCTTAATTATTATTAATATAAAAAAAAAATATTAGAATCGGGGCCCAAACAAGTCTTAGAAAAATATGGGACACTTTTAATCCTTATAAAAAATATTAATCATTTAGTCATTAAAATTTACATAGTGCGACACGTTAGTCCTTTTGCGATCTTCCATTTGTTTGAGTTAATATTCTTTTGCTATCGTGAACCAGTTTGATTCCCGAAAATTTTATTGTGATCCAGTTTAGTCTCTGCATACCTATCATTAAATCACTCCTATCGTCTGGTATGCTTTCTCACAAATATGATTGGTCAGACGAGATGAGTGATAATGGTGATTAGATGATATATATCCAGGAACTAAATCGAACAACAATAAAATATTCGGAAACCAAATTGGATCATTATAGGAAAACATTAACTCAAACAAAGCTAAACATATAGAAAATGATAGAAGAAGTAACATGTTTCACATTTGTAAATTTCAGAGATTAAATGGCTAATTTTTTTTTTTAAAGACTAAAGGTGCCTCTATGTTTTTTTTCCTTCAAAAATTCAAAATATTAAGGGCTTTTTACATTTGGCCCAACTCAATTGATAGTTCCTTGGTTTCCTTAAATATGTTGTATAAGTTTCGATCCCTAATCATATATATGGAAAAAACTTTCTTAAAGTAATTGTATCACTTCAATAAAAAGAAAGTAGGTCATTCAATAACAAATAGCTTATAATGTATAATATATAGGGTGCGTTTGGGTATACAGCTTATTTAAGCGCTTATGCAATAAGCTCTTTTGTAAATAAGCTAAAAACAGCTTATTTTCATAAGCTTCTCTGACAAGCTTATGGAAATAAGCCACAAACAGCTTATGGAAAGATCATAAACTATTTTCATAAACTATTTGTATAAGTTTAATTCGGTAAACTATTTTCATAAGCTCTCCATAAGCTCTTCCAAACGCACCCATAGTATCCTATTTCTTTAAGAGTAGTGGGGTAAGGTAGTGTCACCACAACATGAACTTCATCTATTTACAAATTTTGACTTTAATTTTTGCCACTAATTCATTGATAAATTATATAAAAGATTTTAATTTTGAAACACGGTTAATGTCAAAAAAATATATTATCAACTAATCACAAATCATTTTATGTGTGACTTTAAAGATAGTTATGATAAGAATCAAACATTTTTTAATAATACAACAGTTTATAATTGATTGACAGTATAAAAAATCTTTATGCACTTTTATCAAACAATTTAAATTGTTAAGAGAGATAATTAATAATATTGTATCAATAAAACAACTTCTATTATAAAGTAGTCTAGAAAAATAATAATATTATTAGAATTAAATAAATAATATAAACATGATTCATGCTTGAATGTTGATTCCCAAAGATCCTATTTGCATCATCTTTTGCAAATTGCGAATTTGTGCCTCTGAATTTTGTTTAATTTGAATAATTATAATTAAATATCAGTGCCATTTGTTTCAATGATTTTGTTTGGTGTCTTCTAAATATACTATACTCGAACACATAAACATGACTTTCCATGATTAAGTTCAAAGTAACAGCGCTGTAGATCTCCAATTAACCAACAAAAGTTCTGGTGTTTCAACAAATTGTCCCTCAAATAGTTGTGTTTCTCAAAGCGTGTTGCAGTTTAGTGAGGCATTATTATTATGTCTTGGATTAGTACTCAACAACATATTTACTTTTGTCAATTCAAAACAAACATCACAACAAAGCCACTAAAGATAGGGAATTTAGGGACACTTGATTATGCTAACTGGGGACAAATTAAAAGGTAAAGGTGTGTCATTATGCGATAACCACTGTAACTTTGAAAAGTACTGACTTCCATCCTCCTTACAAGGCTCACCTGAATCATGTATAGGTGGGGATCATTAAATTTCTTTTTCTTATTATAATCAAGGATGATGTATTATTTATTTAAGTAATTTTGTCTTTCCTTTAACTTTAGAAGATTATACTTACGTTGAAGGTGGCTTCTAGGGTGGAATAGTAGGTTAAGTGTGGTTCATAAGTGGATGAACGTTAGATATATTAATAAAATAAGTGTATGATTCAGATTAAAACATGATAATAGATTAATAGATTACAAAAATCAAAAAATTTAAATGTTAAGTTTACTATTGTGCCTCTATCCTCAACCTAACCCATGCCACCATCCAACCACTCTTCCTCCATGGCTCCACTACTACCACCAACTTGCAGAACCATCGCAAAACAGAGCCGACGTAGCGCCAGAATCCATTGCTGCTATCTATCGTGCCTCTCCATTCCATAACCACCACACTCCGCCTGTAGAAGCACCACCACCCGCATACAGATTCGCCAGTCCACCACAACACCAACTCGAGGCCACCACACACAGCCGCACAACACTGCACGTCCCCATAATCGTGCCATCATCGTAGTCGCGCGACGCTTCCCACCTCAGATGACCAGCCATTGCGCTCCGAGTGTGGATTCCTCCGTCTTCATGAGTTGCAAACACCATAAGGTGTTCATTTGGTTTAGTTGTTTTTTTTAACCTTTTGCATTTTTGTTGTTTAATTTTTGGGCTGGCTTGACAGGCTTAGGTTATTAGTGGGCTAGCCTCATTTAGTTGATTATGTATAATCTATTCATTAATGCAAATTTAATTGATTCACAAGTGTAATGTGGTTACATTCAGGCCAGAAATTTTACTGCATGTCGTAACACTATCTTTGCACCGTTGTCATATTCAAGGTCAGATATATGTATAATCTATCATTAACGCAAATTTAATCGATTCGTAAATATAATGTGATCACATTCGGGCCAGAAATTTTACTACGCGTGGTAACATTGTCTTTGCACCGATGTCACATTCAAGGTCAAATATATGTGAGTGCTAGAGGTAGGGATGGGTTTTCAAAGTAAAAAAAAAAAATGGTCCATCTACAATAGTGTTGTAAGTCAGATATTTAGTGTAAACCCTTTAGCTATTTAAAGATTTTCTGGATTAATTTAATTTCTTAATAATACCAAATATCATTAATTACTTCATCTCTCAATCGTATAAAATATTGTTAAATTAATCTTTAAATTAGGGTTAGTGATGGTCCTGAGCAAGTTCGGGATGAGCGACCGTACATGACCTCATTTTGAGGGGCACTAGATAATATGCAAAAATCTAATTAGTATATATATAAAATAATTAAAATTAAAATTTTATATAATTAATTTTTTAGCAATTAAAAATAATTGTTCCAAATAAAAAGATATAATATGACAAGTGTATATGTGTATATTAAAATATTTCTTTACTATAAATTAATACACTTACTAGAATCAATTACACTCCTATTGAAGAGTCTTTTGGGATTCAATATTTTTTACATATTGTTGATCAAGCAATTGACTTACTTAATAGAAGATTTGGACAGTATAGCACATACCAAAAGATTTTTGGATTTTTGTTTAGAATTGAAAAACTTAGGTAATTCTCTGATAAGGAATTGAAAATTATGTTGCAAACATCTTGAAAATTATCTAAAATATGATAGTTCATATGATCTTGATGGTGAAATTCTATTTGAAGCAGTTGAATCACAATCAAGCTTTATGATATTGAGTTCTTTGAAAACATTTAATGGTTTTCCTAATACATGCATAGCTTATAGAATAACATTAATTATCCTTGTTACTGTTGCATCAGTTGAGAGAAGTTTTTCTAAATTGAAATTAAAAATCTTATTGTGATCTACTATGCCACATGGTAGATTAAATAGTTTTGCTTTGATTTCTATCGAAAATGATTTTTTGAAGAACTTTGATTATGAATTGTTTATCAATGATTTTGCAGCAAAAAATGTAAGGAGGACAATGTTCAAATGGTTATGAGGGCATTAATTTCTCAGTTCGCATAGGATACCCAAAATCTCTCGACCGCCCCTGATTAGGTTTTAATATACTTGTTTTTTTTAGTCAAATAAAGAAGGATCAATTTAACGATATTTTACATAATTAAGGGACTAAATTAAAAAAATATTTAGTATAAGTACATTAATATTATCTTTACTTTTCTTCTAACATACCCCAAATTATAATTTTCGATCATTTGTGTCGTCATTTTAGTTGTTTTGACATAACTAATAAAGGGGAAATTTATTCAAATAGATAGTGCCTGATTAAAATAAAAAGGTAGGCTTAGCTTTATACTTTGTGTAATTAATTTAATGTAAATATATTTTCATAGCGCTTACGGTGAACTTCGTGATTTATAATGATTCTTTTGCATAAATTTTTATGCTTATTTCTTTTGCATAAATTTTTATCCTAATTTCTTTGAGGTACATGAGTGTGGGTTACAAAGTAAGACGCAACTATGTCATTGAATTTAAAAACTCTCACATTCACGAGGAAGGCTCGATTTCATACCATGTTTCTGTAATTATTATTCCATTATAAAAGAACCTTGTCAATCCAATCAACTTTTCATATACATAATATGGGTGTGACTTAGATGATCGTACATGCTGAACTTGTGAGAGAGGATCTCGATTCGAATTCCACAAAACATATTATTGGGAAGGAACGAAGAACCTTAATTGTGATTAAGCACCCGAATAAAGATTAGTCTTATAGCGTGTCCGAAGGATCTAAGCTTGTGCGAATACACTGTGAAACCACTGAAAAGCCAAAAGCCCAAATTACCTACGGTGAGTTTATAACAAAAAAAATATATCAACTTTTTATATATTATAGTCACCCAAAAATTCTTTCTGAATTAGATCCCGTTTGGATAAAACAATTTATAACTTATGAGAGTGTCTATGATGATATAAGTGCTATTATGTAAAGAAAAAGTGTTTGAGTAAGATTAAATAAATAACTTATTAATCCCCAGAAGCCGTTTTTGTCTTATTTTGAGCTTATTGAAAAACGTCGTATGAAAGCTTATACCAGAAGCAAATTTCATATATTAAAGGACAATTATATCCCTATGATAATTTGAAATTATATCAAAATCAACCCTTCCATCTTCTTCTATCAAGTTTACAGATTTTAAAAGCTCTTATTCGAGAGTATTTATCCAAACATTAAATACCTTAATTTAAAAAAAAATTATTGCATAAAAATTTTTCATATAACCTCGTCTAATATAGCAGTTAAATAAATTGTTTATTCAAACGGGGCCTTAATCCCAACAGTTGACCTGCTTCTGGTAATTGTGTATATGGGGCTTTCGATATGATCCAAGGCTTTGGAACCATTTCCGTAGCGTTCCAGTCATTCTTGCTACGAATTCTTTCCTATTCCAAACACTATTTGAGAATTTGCCCAACTTGAAACTCCTCTCACGGTTTTTTTTTTTCCATACACGTAAGTTTAGATATCGAATCCATAATCACATGTTTAAATGACCAAAGTCCCTTTAACTTTGGACAACATATATGGATGAAGATTTGTTATTTCATTTTGGTATATATATCACACCCTGTCCTTACCGATAAATCTTATCATATAAGTTGAAATTGCTTGTAATTTAAAAAAGATAGAATATGTGACAAGATATTATTGGTGTGAACATCATATGATACATCAAGATGAGACAATAAATCCTTATCCAACATATATTGATATATATCTAGGGATGGCAACGGGGCGGGGCGGGCACGGATAGTAGCTACCCGTTACCCGCCCCGCGAAAAGAAAATCCGTCCCGTGCCCGCCCGCTACCCACGCGGATATCCATGGATATTTACTAAAAAAATAAAAAAAAATAAAAAACATATATTCCTATTGAAACACAGTAAAATTCTACAATTAATTACTACAACAAAAATCCAAATTCCAATCCAAGTTCAAAGTTATATTAAACAAGTACAAAAATTCGTAAATGAGAGAGTGAGAGTGAAATTAGGGTTATATTATTAGGGGAAAATATTTATTTTAGTATATGCGGGTATCCGCGGGTACGGATAGTACTAAATCTGTACCCGTCCCGTTAACTAACGGATAGTGAAAAAATCCGTTAAGTCTTACCCGCGGATATCCGCTAAACTATCCAAATCCGATCCGCGACGGATTTTACCCGCGGATACGGATTTTTTTGCCATATCCCTCAATTTTCTTTTTTTTATCTTTTAATGATGCTAGCTGGTTTATGTGTTTGCAATTATGCCTGTTATTTGTCTTCTGTAACATTTTAGTCCGTCTTTAACCCAAAAAAAAAAAAAAAAAAAATCAAAGCATAAGTTAATAAACTAAAAATTTAACTACCCCTTCTGTACTATATATAGATCTTGATTGAATTTCGAAGTTTCAAATTTACCTCTTGGCACACAACAACACACAAGTATTAAAAACTTGATTTTAACAGAGATGGCTTCAATTTGATTTTTCATTATTTACTAACAACTAAGACTAGCATTCATAAAAAAAAAAAAAAAAAAAACAACAACAACAACAACGAAGACTGGTTACTCTAACATGATAAAAATAGAGTAGCGGTTTTAGTAATATTAAATCCATTAACCCTCTGATAAAAAAAATCCATTAACCCAAAGCAACCCTTTAAATTGAAAGCTTTGATTAATGGATTTTTATAGTATTATTTTATATAAATATATTATGAGTTTTAGATGTGTGGTGATGTTAAGAAGCATTTATATTCTTTTATTAAATCATCCTAATTATTTAAAAAATCAAATGTTAAATAAATTTTAGATTTTGAAGATAATAAATATCACTTTTTATTTGATAATTTTCATTTTAGTTTATTAACATGTGTTTTAAGAGGACACGTCATATATATAATATTATATTAATATAGTACAAATTTATTTGAATTTTGTTTTTTCTTTATGATCACATTGAAATGATCATGCCGAAAGGTTAGGCAACGAAAATAAGAGTACTATAAAGCCATATTAATGTAATAGGAAAAACTCATCTAAAATAAATAAAAGTTCAAAGTGAAAAAGTAAAGGTGAATGAAATGCATTAAGATCCGAATACACTTTAACTCATCAAAGATAAATATATTCTTACTTTCTCATTTTACACTTTTATTCAATTTAAAAGAATCTAATTAATCCAATATTATCCGATACATTATTATGGCAAACCCAATTTATAGTATTGTGATAGATGAGCATTAGTAACAGTCGTTTTCTTTATCGTTTCTCTCCCATTTAATAAATTGATGTAACCGAAAGACAACACGTCTATTGATGATTTTATGATATTAAAACTTAATTAAAACGCGTATAACTTATTTCGCCCATAAGTAAAGACTTGGGGTTAGCATAAAAAGATTGCAAATAATATTAATAAATTAATTATCCTTTACAGATCATCATAACATGGAAGCATGTAATGAGCAATCAAGGCGTGACAAGTGCAAAATACATCTACACATGGGTATATATCTTTTAGGGATGACTTCTTTCCAAATAGCTGACATTTATTCTCCTCCTCCTCCTCCTTTGCCTTCCCTTTTCTTCTTTGCTTCGTGATACTTCTATACTTTATATTCAACCCCTAAGAATTATCTCTTTTGTTTCTTTTAAGTTTGAAATCAAATAGTCAAGAAGAATTTTGTTCAAAAATCCTAAAAGAAAATCAGAACAAAATCAAACACAGCCAATTAAGTGCCAATAAGATGTTAAGTGTGTGTTTAGGGTAACGTTACAAACGTACATTTGCACCCAAAAACACGTTTGAGGAGGAGGCAACTAGTTGTTGCCTGTGCCCCTTGAAAATCGTAACTCAAACATATAAAAAAATTTTTTGACAAGCAAAGATGTATTAAAAAGAATACTAGCCTTAATCCATATACATAAAAAGTTCTTAATTAAAGTGAAAAAACCTAATAACATGCAAGCACATCATAATGAAACTAGTCATATCAATTATGTTGACACCACCAACTAAATTGGGCTGGGTACATGCCCATTTCAACAATAATGTATAAAATGATTTTTTTTAATCAAAACAAGGTGTTTTTTTTTATTTCATAGTAAAAATATATAAGACGTGATAAGAATAAAAGATCAATTATTCACTTAACCGAATACGAGGAGCATATGATTCACGAATATAAAAGTACGATTGATCAAATATATACAAGAACTTTTTAACTTGACATAATTTAATTGTACCTCATTTGATTCCACATAATAGTAGTAAATAACAACTCAATAACAGATGAAAACATGTTGAAGAGAGAGAAACGCCTGTCTTTGTTTTTATTTGTTTCCTCTTTGCAAAATGCAAATGAAAGCAGTGTCCAAAAAGCATTCTGTCAATGGTAAATGGTTAGAAAGGAAAACGAAAGGTATAGAATATTATTGTCCTAATAGTGACATTCCTTGCATATGTCATGCAATGATTGACTTCATCTTGTAGGTTCTGGTCAAATTAAACCTTGCATAGCTCACACGCTATGTACATTTTTGTATCATTTAATTTACTTCTCAAGTGTTTTTCCCTTCTTTTTGGTACGTGCAAGGGGAAGAGAGCATTATTTTTAATGGGAAAAAAAAAAAAACTTTAAGGAAATCCAGAACATAATTAGCTAGAAATAAAACTTTAAATCTTCGGAGTCGCAACTTTCCATTTCATTCTTTTCAAATGGAATTTGACCTCTTGAACAAATAATATAAAAGACAAACTTCTATTTGTTTGGATGAGTAAACTATAAATTTTTATTCTGCACGCAAGTATGTTTTTCCAGAACAAGTTTGTTTTTATACTCAGATACTCTCTCAGGGTTGCTTGAAACAGTTTCCAATCAGGCAAGTGCTTCAGAACCTGTAAAATTAATTATGGTGTGATTTTACCAGCTTTTGGTGAAAGCCTTGTGGTTTATTAGTAATTAATAGGACTAAATTAATTTTTCTGTTTTATTGATCAAATATAGTCACACATACATTAATTATTTGAATATCATTAATTAAATTATTTCATATATAAAGTAGCTCTTAATTGGAGGGGACCAAAAAGTAAAATAAAGTACAAATATCTGCCATCCTATCTTGGGGGCAAGGGCCAAGGGGTTGAGACTTTAAAGGACAGAAGTTGGGGTTTAAATTAATCACTTCTTTGGTTTAGATTCCGGTAAAAGTATATAAGAAAAAATGCTTTTTAAAATACTTTCAACCAGCTTTTGACTGAAGCAACGATATAATGGATGTTTGTTTGCACGACAACTAGGGATGGCAATTTTATCCGTACCCGCGGATATCCGTGGATAAAATTCGCAACGGGCACGGGGCGGGTAGTTAAACGGGTGCCCGCGGGTAAAATAAACGGGTAATTTCAATACCCGCTTATAAACGGGGCGGGGGCGAATATCACGCTACCCGTGCCCGCGGATATCCGCACCCGTTACTTAACTTACTATAATACTCTTTATTATATATATATCTACGAATTGCTAAACCTAATTTTCCATCCTTCCTTACTAAAGCTAATACTAATGGAAAAATAAGTACCTAATCATATTAATTATATTAAGTTGAGCTATTATTAAGTTAGGAGAAAACATAATCCAAGCGTGTTTTAAGTGGATCCTAGCTTTTGTCACTTTTATTTTTAGAGAAAACAAATATATTTGATTACTCTTGTTAGTAACTTTTGTAATTGGATAATGCTTTCGTAGTTTCGTAACATCTATTTGTATGAACATAATTATTTTAATAGAAATTACGCATATTTCAACAATTTTTCAAGCAAAAATAACAATTTTTTTCCTAAAAAAATAATCTGTGGATATCCGCAAACCCGCAAATATCCGCGAAACCCGCTGGATACCCGCCCGCAAGATACCCGCGCTCACGGATGCGGGGATGGGAGGAGTGCTACCCGTGCCCGCCCCGCCCCGTTGCCATCCCTAACGACAACAAAGCCACGTTGAAGTAAAATCATGACAATAATGATATTTTTGTAAAAATTTGCACACAATCCTAAAAGCTATAAATACCTGTTTCCACGTCGAGTCACTTTGGACGTGATTTTGTCCAAATCGCCGCTATACCAAACAATGGCATAGTTGTTTTGTTAAAAAGCATAATTGGAAGCATTTTTTTTTCTCATTTGCTCTCACTGGAATCTAAATCAAACAGACACTAAATGCAGATTTACTATACCAAAAAACTGTTTTTTTTTTTTTTTTTGCACTTTTTACCAGTACTGTAGGCACAATTACATGTTGGCTTTTGTTTGGTGTAATTCTTTTTTTTTTTTCAACTAAGTAACTGGCACTTTCCAAAAACAGTAAAATTTTGAAGTTATGAGGAACAGTAGTTATGTTATTTATTTCTGTAAATATTGAAGAGGTGGGCTTTTCCATGATATTTATAGAGAGAGCCCAGGGAAAGGGTATTGGTGGTGACAGAAGAGATTAAAAAGCAGTACAGGCTAGGTTGGTGTGTGTGGCCAGCAACTTGGTTACTGTTCTCCCACTCCCACATGGTGTCCAGCCTCCAGCCCATTGTGTTTACTGTTAACTGAAGGCGACACCAATTATTTCTTGTTTTCAAATTGCTTGTGTTGTGTTGTGTATGGCATTCGGGACCGTCTTATTAATGTCTCCCACTCCCACCATTCTTTTTCCCTTCCCTTTCCTTCCCTCTCTTTTTCTCTCCCTCTAATCACAAAATTCTCCAGTGCCTATATTTTTATAGGTTGGTGGACTTGTGGTCCAAAATAACAAGAAGCATAAATGGTCAACATCTACTACTCCTCTCCTCTTAGGCACTTCACTTCTTATATGAACAACTATGTACTGGAATCCTTAATATCTAGCTATCTTGTATCTGAGATCGATTGAGATCAGAATATATAAAAAAGAAATGATATATTTTATAAAAAAATTAAAAACTATTTCAGGTTTTTATGGTTGTTTAAATATTGTGCAGTATATTTGATAGTACATAATGACAATTTCAATGTTTCACTTTCACTTTTCTTATTCAAAGTAAGTTTTACTATTTAACATGAACCATGTTAAATATTCTCATAATTTTTTATATGTCAAATGCCAATGAATTGGGCAGGTTATATCTTGAAACATTCTGCTATGCCTTTTTTTTATCCCTCAAACAAAAGAATCATTTGACAATTGGTTAATAGGATTTAATTAGTATGTACTATCAATGTAAATTTTTTTATATTATCAACCAATCATAAATTAGTATGTCATTAAAAGTGTTTGATTCTTATCCTAACTACAATAAAAGTCACTCATACCATGATTTGTGATTGATTGATACTATAAAATTTTTAGAGTCACAATACATACCAATTAAACTCTTTAAAATAAATATTACGGTATTTAAATATCAAAGTTAATCGGCCAATGACCGTAATCTTGTAAGTATTTTATATGAACTTTAGGATACTTAAGGTCCTAAGTATTTCATAAAATTTTGATATAATCCGTGAAATGAACTATACATTATTGCCTAGGTTCTCTAAAAAAAGGTGTAAACCAAAGCAATAGTGTTATACCATTTATGTTTATTCTTGTCTACATTTTAAATCATATTTTCAATATTTATGCATCATATTTCTTTATGTTAAATTAATAATAATCTTTTACTTCATTCTATTATTGATAGTATGGAAATAACATTATATGGTTCAACTTAGAGCATCTCATTTCTAGGTGAGTTACTTAAGAAATAAGAATCGATTATTACACGTTAGCATATTTGGAGCACCAATAACGTGACGTCCAATTGTAAGTACCGTTGTTTAGAGAAGGTACCAGTTCTTATAGAAACACTCTAACTTTAAGAATTCGATCATTAAAGTTGAGAGTTACGTAAAATAGTATAAAATAAAAAATGATGATTTAACTCGATGAAACTAAAAAAAGAATAAGAAATTAAGCAATTTTAATAAATTGCAATATTGAAGATGTTCATGCTGGTATCAAGGCGAACAAAATATTTGGTGGCATTGTCAAGACCTTTGGGGTGGACTCAAAAATTGGGGTGAAAATTAAGCTAGTCCAAGTCTAATGACTAGGCCGTAGACCAAATTTGTCAACTTACATTTAAAGGGAACAAAGTCAAAGATAGGCACACCTCCCACTTTTCAGTTATTAGTATGGCCAATACTACTCACTCGTCAAGCATTAACCTTCAATCACGTGCTGCAAGCCAGAGCTAGTGGCTTCCCCCTACCCACATGAAGAAATAACTAGTCTATGTTAATTATAGAAAATTCAGATCATTTTGTATATTTAAGGAAAATTTCCGCCACATCCAAATGGTGAAAAACACCAAAAGAAAAATATATATTAGTCTAATACTCCAAAGTCTCAGCCAAAGGTTATTATACTCCCTCTACATACCTTGAAGGGTGAGCCCTATATCCAAAACATCCATTTATCTATATGTTTTCTTATTATCCTTTTGGTCATCATAGAAGTGTGTAAAAGTGAGTTAATCAATAGTTGTATGCATTGTCCAGCTCACCTCAAAATGACATTTTTGACCTACTTGAAAAGAACATTACAACTCATTCTTGCGATTGAAGTTTTGCGAACCTCGTGCAACATTATTTTATGTTCCTTGAGAAGAGGAAGAACCAAAGAAAGAAGAGGGACGGTGGTGACGGTGAGTACGTGTATAGCTTAAGGGGCCAAAAGATGCACCCAATTGGCCAATTCATATTAGAATCAGAAGGGCCAAAAGTGTTTGTGAAAACTTATTTTTTTTACTGGGTATGCGGAAACTTAATTATAAGAGATTGAGATAGGAAAACTTAACCATTATGAAATTAAATTAAAGTCTCTAATAAGCTCTGGAATCATGAAATGCAAAGCAATTATGAGATGCTTGGCAGTTTTGGTCAGATTGTCAGGTGAGTTAATCATATTCTTTGGCCGGGCCATTTATTTAGACATCATTTGGTTGAAGCACATGGCACAGATATTTAGTTCTAAGAGAGTTGCTCATGTGCATAGCAATTGGCTATCTGTTCTATGTTGAGTAGAGTGTAACATGGATTTGGAAATTTTGGACTAGTTTGGAGTAGTTCCTAGGTGCCAATGTAGATAGCCTAAGGAAGGAAAAGATAATTATTGCCGTACATGTAGTTGGTTGAAGAATTATACATGATATTTAACACACAAATCGAAAGCAGGGTGTTAGGTCTTCTTCTATTGGGGAATTGAGGCAGAAGCTCCAATTTTGGAAGGAGCCCTTTTTTTTAAACTAAATAAATAAACATTTTGGAAGGAAACACTTCTGAGTGCACCTGCAAAACCAAAGGACATGTGTATTGCATTGATATAAAATTACAAATTCGTCCGTTTACATATTTTTAATAAATTGAATCACCTAAATTAAACATTAATTTCCACAAAGTTGGATAACTTTATCATGTTCATCTTTGAAGCTTGGATTTGATCGACAGAGTCCTTAAAAATTTCATCTACATATATTCAAATTTTTTTCTTGGAACAGGCACTATCACCGAACCAAAGTGGCAGGCTGTAACGGCGTTGTCACCAATTTTAGAACACTTATTTTCTTTTTCTTTTTGACTACGTAAATACATGAAAGATGCTAGTAAAAAAAAATTGGATTGGAACTCATCGTAATTAGGACATTTGGCTCCCCAGTAGGTCCACTAAGTATCTCACAAGCTTAGATCCTTTGGACCCACTATGGGACTAATTTCCGATCGGGTGCTTAGTCACAGTTAAGGGTCTTCGTCCCTCCCCAAGAATGTGTTTTGTGGGATTTGAACTGCAATCCTCCCCCACAAGCTCAGCCTGCACAATCAACTGAGTCACACCCATTGGGTAGTTACAAGTACAATAATGTAACATTATAAAATTCGTATCTAAGAAATTGTTAAGTATTGAAACACTAGATAATTAATTCAGAAGCCTAAGGGTGTTTAAAGGTTCCTAAAATAGCTTAACAGGTTAAAACATGAAAAAATGGGTTTTCCGGATACACAAGTGTGTCTCATGGGTCACCGGGCTGTGTCCCATGCACCTAAAAACTCGCAAGGAATGTCATTTGGGAGGACACACGAGCGTGTCTCCATTTTCAGTGTTTCGGCGCGTTGAGCGACAAGTCAGTTTTTCAGCTTCATGTTTTTACGCGTTTTGGATTTTGGAAACTCTATAAATATGTTTCTTTTTTTTTTTTCAATAATCAAGGAATTTTATTTAAAAAATCTAACTTTAGTATCACAGTAAATATCCTTCCCACCTTCTAGGAAGGGTTGAAGAATACCAACTTTATCATGTGTTGTAGGCTAGATTAGAAAAGTAGTACAAGAAGGTCCACAACAAAAACAAAGTCAACACCTCTATCAGCAAAACACACCCCTATAAATAGGTTTCTAATGCCATAAAATGTCGTTTTAGAACCATAAATCAATTTAGAAACACATAAGGGCTTGGGAGAGTGGAATTGAAGGGTTCTCGAAGGATAAAATCCAAAGAGAAAAGGAATACAAGGAAGGGGAAGACGAAGGTGCTTCGGATTGAAGATATTAATCAAATGAGATGTCTCTAGAATGTTGAGAGCGCTCTTTGGAGGTCTGCAAGAGGTAAGTAAACACATTTTCCTATAATTCCATGGTATGGTTTAAAGGGGTTAATCCTTATTTTGAAAACAATAATTTTTGGGTTGGGTTTTGATGGGAAAAATTGGGGTTTTCGATTTAGAATTGAAATTGATGGTGTATGTTTGCAATTAATGTTAGTATTGATGTTTTGTCATTGTTCTTGATGATTAATGTGATTAGATAAGGTCAATTTATGTAATTGTGGATTATGTTTATGATAGGGTTCATGTGGGTATGAACCTTATTTAAAAATTTCAGGGTTTTCATGATTGGTTAATTAATATGTATGATATTTTTGTTTTGGAATCCTTGTTTTGAACCCTTATTTTGATTTAATTGTTGTATTTAATGTTTTGCTTGGCATTTTATTGATGTATGAGTATCCTATGTAAGGAGCATGTTTGAATTGGATACCTCCTTTGAGAAGATGAAAAAAGGCTTAACTTGTAACGATAACAGATTGGCTTAATGCCAGGCAATGACAAAGTGCCTCCCTTAGGGAGAAGGAATTGTGGAACATTGCAAGGTTACAGATACCTCATACGAAGAGATAGCAACATGCTTAACTTGTAGCAATGGCATATTGACCTAAGGCAAGGCAATGCCAAAAGGCCTCCCTCAGGGAGAATGCAATGTAGAACATTGCGAGGTTATAGACACCTTCTTCGAGGAGATGGCAACGAGTCCAACTCATAGTGATTAGGGATAATAATGGGTAGGGTATGGGTAGAGTACTATAGTATCCGTCCCCGTACCCGCGTTTTGAAAAAGTACCCGTACTCGGACCCATATTCCCGCAGGTAATAACTTCAATACTCGTACCATTACCCTCTGGGTACCTAAGCATCCGTACCCGCACCCGTTGCCCGCACTTTAATATAAGAAATTTTAATTAAACAATAAAATGCCTAAACTCTTGCATTCCAAACTAAAAATGCAATATGTGGATCTAATAATCAATTTGTGAACATGAAATGCAAATGTTTTAATACAAAATATTCAGTAATCAATCTCCAAAACATTAAGTAAATATTACAATTAATAAACTTCTAAGAACTATAATTCATAAACTTGCCGCTCCTGAGCTGCTGGCACTAGGAAAGTGAGACTCCCAGGTTTTTCGGAGGAAAGTGAAATTTTAAAATGAAATAGGTTATCAGGGTTTATTTTGGAGGATGCGGTCATGTAGGTCACGGGACAAGGGTCCCAGACTCACATCATCACATGATATTTTTAAGTTTTTCTAATATATATATATATATAGTGCCGGTATGGGGTGGGGTAGGTACTAGAGTATCCGTACCCGCACCCTTCCCCATTAATTTTTTAGGGTAATTATCCGTACCCATACCCATACCCATACCCAATTAGCGGGTAACTACCCTACCCATAGCGAGTAAAATTTGCGGGTACCCAGTGGGTCCAGTATCCATTGTCATCCCTTTTCTTTTTTTTTTTTTTTCAAATCAAATACATTCAACTAAATCATTGTTATCCAGGATTCATGGGAACAAAAAGAACCCAGCTAAGTACTGACCTGGGCGGGCTCTGGCTGTATAAAAAGAAACTACAAAAAAAAATGGAATAAATTGATTAATATTTCATATTAAATATTATTTTATATTTCTATTTTTTATTATAGATATATAATAAAGAATAGAAATATAAAATAATAAAAAAGAGATATGAATTGCTGGTTGTAGAATATTATTCTCGTCAGGCTTAAACCTAACTCAAATAACAAGAATTTATTTTGATCCGAGGAGATTTTTTCCATTCATGTATCATAGACATAGATATAGGAAGATTTTCATTCCTTGCCCACTTTTTCCAGTATTTTTTGTATTACAGAAAGAAATTAGGAAAGAGAATCAATCCATATCCAAAAACACCGATATTGAGATCCGATAAAATAAAGTTATAGCCAAAAGGAATTACTGAATAGCTTATTAGAATTGATATGATTGATATGGATGGTCCGATACTGAATAAACGAATATCTCCCCTAGATGGAATAAGATTCTCTTTGAAAAGTAGTTTTGTTCCATCTGATAGAGCTTGAGTCCAGTATCCATTGTCATCCCTAATAGCGATGACATATTGGCCTAATACGAGACAATGACAAAGGGTCTCCTATAGGGAGAAGGCAGTGAGATGTCATTGAACTCATAAGATTGAGTTGTTGTTGTCATTGTATGTGCTATGGTATATTATGTTACTATTTAAAATACTTTGATAATAATATAATATTTATGAAAATAGCTGATTACTATAGTTGTTTTTCCAGTTACTGTGCCGGCTGAAAGCAACATCTTTTCAAAACCCTATTAGAACTGTGTTTGTTTATTGGGATTATAAATCTTATTAGTGGTATTATCTTTCAAAATTCACAAGTGATCGACGTTAGACATGATGCAACGACTTGAGGAAGTCTTGTGTCTTGAAGTCCTTAGTATTAGTGTTGTCTTATTTTTATTTTTGGATGTTTTAGTTGCCCATGTTTTGAGGCTAAAATTTTATTACAGATTTGTATTATTTTTTTATTTAATAACTTGAAGAGTTTTTACGTAATAATTTAGAAGTTTTAATTTATCTTATAAGTTTATGATGTTATGAATGGATAATTATTTTTGTTTAACTATTTATTTCAATCTAATATCGCGAGACGTTACAAATAATATTTATTTAAAATAAATATTCTTGTTCTTTAACTTTATTAACATTTTATATTTTTCATTTAACTTGGTGTGTTAGATTCATCATCTACTTTTGAAAAGTTAGACAACATTGTTAAGTGCGTCTTATATGGTAATGAAAAATCCTACCTAACATATATGAGGTGGATTAATTTGAATGAATTGGCACATGAGTTAGCAATGAACCCGGCCTGGTCAGATCTTCCTCACTAGTGCAAGTCAACATGTCTAAATGTGGGTTCAACCATGGAAGTTTGTCGCTGAGTTTCAAAAGTTCAGAAAACATTTGTTGAAACATGTCTTCCATAGATTCTTAAGCAAAGATTATCCTAACAAAATTCAAGCCAAATCTATGATTTAAAATGGTTGAAGAAGTTTTTGTATGAAGAAAATTCATGAATAAGTTTTTCAACGTGAAACTCCAAAGGTTAGCTAGTTTGTTCAAATGGCAGAAAATACTTCATTAATGTTCAAACGAACACTAAATAAGTCCAAACATCAAACCACACATATAACATATTTATCATGATCAAGGGTTTTCACACCCTACGTTTCCTAAATCTAAAATTTGAAAACAAAAAATTCTCTCCACATGATACATGATTGAACACAATTTTGGTTTCAAGAGATTTCTCAAAACAAGATTTACTAAAGCCTCAATATTATATTTGTATCAATTTTAAAGAAATCCAAAGATTCAAAGGGATGAGAAGCACAATATTGGAGTTGCACAAATTCTAAATTTTTAATTTGAGAACAATATGATCGCCTACAAAGTGATAATTGAAGTAACATGAGAGCAAAGCGTTCGCTACCTTTTCAATGTTACACGACAAATTTGCGTCATAAAAAGTTAGAGAGCAAACTGAAAAATTTAATAAACTTAGAGGATGAAAATACCTATTTTGTCTAACTTTAAAATTTATCATCTTTCATATCAAATTTTTTTTTTTCTTAGAATAGTAAATGAATGAAGGATCAAGCTCTCAGCATGACTTATTTAGGTATGGTCGGTTTACTAGGCTTGATTTATTTATATAGAATTTCAACCTGAAGTAACAAGTTTTTGTCAATTGCCATTAATTCAGGGACAATGTGTAACGCTATAATATTATTTGTTATGCTTATCTGAATTTTTTTAGAAATTATTATTTTTTCATTAACAAAAGTTATATTTTTTTACGTGTAATGTTTTTAGAAAAATAGTTTTTTTTAACCCATAAGTAAAGTATTTCTTGGATCTCTTCGATGAAAATTTATAGCTTCCTACATGCTTTTATACATTACAAATGTTACATGTACAACATATGGAGTGTACGTACACTTTACAACAAAGGAAGAACAAACTTAAATTTAAAAATACTTTTGAATATAAATCTTTATCTACAAAAACTAATTGATAGCACTAGGTCTGTTGAGTTTATTGAGGCAAAAAATTGTGATTTTGACCACTATTTTACACACCCCCACAAAAGAGTGAGCCATCAAGAACACCGATATTAGATTTAGAACTTAGGAGATGATAATGTTGCATTACAACAAAAAAGAGATTAGACAGCATTTATTTTTTGCCTACAACAGTGCTTACAAGCGCTGTTTATGTAACTGTTATGGTAGGTTGGAAGGAAAAGACAGCGATTATGAAGCGCTGTCTAAAAGATAATTGAGGAAGCGCTGTCTATTCTCTTATCAACCTTTTAACAGCGCTTCCTTGATCAAGCGCTGTCTATTCTCATTCATCTAACAGCACTTCCTAGGAGAAGCGCTATTGCACATTCTCTGCATCATTAAACACAACGTTTCACTAGAAAACGTTATTGAATGTGCGCTTCCAAAGGCATAAACTGGCGTAGTGTTGTATGGACAAAGGCTTTGCAAAATAATCTGCCATTTGATATATGGTAGAAACATGTTGAACTTAAAATGCACCTTGTTGGACCATGTTATGTATGGAATGCACATCAATACCTATTTGCTTCATGCTGCTATGACGAACTGGATTTAGAGAAAGGTACACTACGCCAGATTATGCCTTTGGAAGCGCACCTTCAATAGCGTTTTCTAGTGAAACGTTGTGTTTAATGATGCAGAGAATGTGCAATAGCACTTCTCCTAGCAAACGCTGTTAGATGAATGAGAATAGACAACGCTTTATGAAGCAAGCGCTGTTAAAAGGTTGATAAGAGAATAGACAGCGCTTTATTAAGAAAGCGTTGTCTAATGTGAGGGAATAGACAACACTTTTTCAAGGAAGCGCTGTCTAAGGTCACACTAAGACAGCGCTTCTTTGAGTAAGCGCTGTCTATTCTCCACCCTTGCATTAAATTTTCATAACGTATACTTCCTCCTCGCGCGCTCACACAAAACACTCAGGTACTGTTCATTCCCTCCTCCACGACCTAAGTTCAGACATCACTCATCCTCATCATTGCCACCATACTCGAACCTTAACCTCTACGACAACCATCGCAAACAACATTATTTCTCAAACCACCGGGAGAACCACCTCTCATCAAGTGCATTATTCGTGCGGCCTGCTCTCTGCCCAATGCGAGAACCACCGGGAGAACCACCTTTTCACCCAACGCGACAACCACCTTCTCTCTGAAAGCCCTCTTCTTCACTGCAAGCTCCCAGGTAACCCATCATTCCCTGCAACCCCGTCTTCACTGCAAACCCTCCTCTTCCCTGTAACCCCTTCATTCCCTATATACTGTAAAATTTGAATTTTTAAAATAGCAATATAGATTATCTTATTAGGCTGTTGAATTCTTGTATTTTACATTTTCAGCTTATATATTGAATTAAATGATAAGAATGAGGACAACACCCCTGCTCTGATTTGGTTTTGTTAGCAAATGACATTGGTACAGAACAGAGAATTGGTAATGCAGTGAAAAAAAATGCAATGTGTAGAAATATTTTTTGTTATGGAATGTCTAATCCATCATAGCTCACTCGTGACACATTTTCAATACTGTCATAGGGATAGTTCTTGAGTTTTTTTAATCCATCATCTCCTACATTTGCCAAGAAGCAGACACTGTCATTTCCCTGGAGTTGATAATCATGAATTTGGCCCTTGTGGTGTTGGTTGTACTGTTGAGTAATGTGCATACACAATGACTTTTGTTTCATGTTCGAATTCAACTTTTTTTTTCCTAACCATAATGTGTATAAAATGGTTAGTATTTTTATGCTTTACAAGAGCATTGAACCTAAGACCTATGTCTCAACTTATCTTAGGTTGGATTTATGTTTCTAATGTAGTTGTGTGTTATTTCCAGTGCAGAGATTTGAAATCTTGGGCCAGTTGGGTTGCATTCCGAACTACTTGCTTGCACCTCCTAAAAAGCATCTTGTTGAAAAGGTAAGTATGGTTTGATTTGGTCTACTTTTTTATACATTGCTTCTTAGTTGATAGGTTAGTGATCAATTATGAGTTCTGATATGTGTATGTGTGTGTGTGCTCGTGTTTGCTTGATTTCAGTTTTAGTTTCATTGTTGGTGTTTGCTCGATTGGAGCAAACTTGTTGGTGTGCTCGGTTGCCTCCTCTCTCAGGTAGCTTACTTGACTAGCTCTTGGTACTTCCTTTAAAATTTTGTATTTGATTTCGGAAGAAATAAAGAAACTAATAAAACGTTGTTTCTCTCAGGCACCTCTGTCAATCAACTCTCTGCTGTTCAAGCTTCTCGGCTTCACTACGGTACTTGCTAGTCCCCTGACTTTCTTTAATCATTTAGTTGTAACATTAGACATGTTTATTTTAGCATCGGTATACACATGCATTAACCTTAGTTTCCTGTTCAAGAACGATTTGTATATTGTTTTGGGCACAATATACAAGTTGTTCTTGAATTGTCCAAAGTGGACAGTCTGAGATTTTAACTTCGCATTCAATCCGTATTATTATATGTCTTATTTCCTTCTTGATCTAAGAATGTCATTGGTTTGTATTTTCTCTTTGTTCTCTGGGTATATACCTAATTTGGGTCATAATCACCTGAATTAAGTTGTGTGCTTGGAGAACCAAGGGGAAATGCTGCCAAATTTTTCTTAGAACAAGAAGTATCTAATATATACAATAATATAATGCGAAATTTACAATCTTGGATAGGATAGGAACCCCACCCTGTAGTATCAAGTAGACATATGCACCATGCATGCATGTCGTACTCATTGAATGTAGACATCAATCTCTCTAAACTTGTGGTAGATTGTGAAAATATGGATCGGAAGTGGATGTCTGCCAATTGTTTATGAAATGTGATGATTGCTAACTATAATAAACCTTTTTGTAGGCAACATTGGATATTGTTAGCGATCAATCCCAAAGAAGACATAGTATACTATTTAGAACCCTTGCATACTGACTATAACATTCGCCAAAAAATGAAGGATATCTACAATCAATAAGTATATATGCATTTATTTTTATCTTCATATATATAAATAGTGATCATGATTATGTAACTTAATGAAGTTGTTTGATTTTGAAATCAGGGCTTTGCTAATTCATCGTGCCTGCAGTGGAGGAGCCAAGTCGAGATATTCTAAGTCGTCCAAGACTAAATGGATATCTATAGAGGTATTTACAAAAACCCATATGCAATTATTTAGGTTAAAAATTAACTTGAAACTTGTAATTTATTATTTTCGGTTTTATAGTGCCCTCGCCAACCAAATAGCGACGATTGTGGCTACTATGTCCTGAAGTTTATCAAGGATATCGTCGTTCAAAACCAAACGCAAATCCCAACGACAGTATGTAATTTTAGCTCTAGTTTAATAATTAAATTACACACATTTTATCATTAATTGAATGTACTTTAATTCTAATTGATTTAATTTTCATTTCGCAGTACTTTCCTGAGTGTAAATGTGACACATATTATGATGATCAACTTATTGAACTCAGGGAAGAGTGGTGTCGCTATGTTGTTACGAATTTTATCCAAAAATAAAGGTAGAGTACACATATACTATGATGTTATAAGTTAGAGTAGTGCCTCTCCTATTAGGTTTGTGTACATTGTGCAAGTGATTGTGTGTGTGAATATCTAATTTGTTGATGTGTTGTAAATTTAAGTTGTGTGTATCTTGTGTGCAGGGGCGTGCAGGGGCAGCAACAAGCCTGGATATATATGAAGTGCACCTACATGCAGGTAGTTAGTATTAAGTAGTGAAGCTATAGTATGTAGTGTAAAGTGTTGTTATAGTGTACATAGTGTATAAGTGTTGTTAGTGAACCTCTGTTAGTACTGTTAGTGTAGTACAAATTTTAAGAGCAGACTTCTTTTTGTATATGCAACTAAGTTAACCTTACTTTTGTATACTGTGTTAGTAATTAAGGTATAGAAGTTATACTTGAATGGTTATTTTGGTATATATGTACTGGTTTTGATGAGAAATTGCAGCTGGTATGTATTGATTTTGCTGTGTTTTGTGTATTTTAGATAGCGCTTCCTTGAGGAAGCGCTGTGTTTGTGTAGCGCTTCCAGAAGGAAGCGCTGTCTAATTATCTTTTAGACAGCGCTTCAGAATCGCTGCCTTTTCCTTTCAATCTACCACAGCAGTTACATGAACAGCGCTTGTAAGCGCTGTTGTATGCAAAAAATAAACGCTGTCTAATCCCTTTTCTGTTGTAGTGGTAGGTCACACTTAAATTATCACAATAGATAGTAGGGACCATGGGAATGGTGATTTGGAGTCTAGAGATAAGAGATTTTATCCAAACAAGTTCTACTAAAGTGTTGGCAAGGGCCTTGTATTTGGCTACTGTGGATCATGAGCAAGCAATGGCACGTTGCGTTGAGGATTTGTAAGAACTGAGATTGCCACCATAAAATATGAGATAGGGTGAAGTGGAAGAGTAATCATCTTTGTTTTCTGCCAATTTAGGGCATGTTTGGTTTGTTTCTAGTTTCCTGTTTTCATTTCCTGTTTTTATAAATAATTACAACACAAATAATTATAAAACTGTCACATTGTTTTCATTATGTTTCTTCATTCCAAAGATTTGTATAGGAAACAATGAAAACAAACAAAAAGATATTTTCAGTGTTTCTTGTACAAATTTTTGAAAATAAAAATGTGTTTGTGCTTGATTGAGAAATAACCTGTCATTGTTCGGAATTGCCTTTGACTAGAAAATAGTGAGGTGAACCCAACTCCAGAAGTTCGAGGCCAAGGGGGAAATGCACTAAATAATAGCACAAATAGAAGAGCTCGTAATAAGAATATATATCATCAACATAAAATGGGTGCAAACAAAATAATATTACCGTGAGCATAATTCAATTAGCTCTTGTTCCTAAGATTAAGCACAAGTGTTGAAGGAGACAACACCAAAGGTCTCGTGAGTAGGGATATGTCAACGGGGACGGGAAGTACTCCCTTGCTCCCCCTCCCCATCCCCCAATTTTGTCCCGTCCCCATCCCCATAATTCCCTGCCGCGGGGAGTTTTTTTCCCGTCTTCGTTCCCCACGAATCCCCACAGAAAGTTTGAGGACACTGAAAATTCATAAAAAAAGAGGTTATTTTGAATAAAATATAAAATATATAAAACTAAAAAAATCTTAAATTTAAAGTTGAATCACTCTCCAAAACATTGTAACAAGTTCAAACTCAAATAGCACAAACACAAGATTCAACAAAAATTACGACAAGATCTAAGACTTCGTCTAATTCAGTTCTTCTTATCATGCCTAGCTTGTAAGGTCTTTAACATCATTTTAGTGCCAGCGTGACGGACAATTGGCACTGCGGCGAGATGTGGAGGAACAACGTTATGACTCAGACGACGCAACGGACTAGACGAGCGAAGAGCTGAGAGTGAGAGGTCTGGTTGTCTTAGACTGGAAGGTGAAGACCGTAAAGGAGGAACTGAGGAGCCAAATCGGATTAGGAAGATAACAATTTAAGTATCCCAATTCCAGATGGGGTATCCTTTCCTTTGCCCAATTCTTGATGGGGTATATGCTTTCCTTTGCTGTCTCAATAAGAGAACAGGGATATATCAGGTCCATTTACTATGGATGAATTGGAGGAGGCAGTGCATAACTATGATGGGAATAAATGCCCCGATCCAGACAAAAATAATTTTAATTTCTTCAAAAGATTATGGCCACTAAGTAAGTAAAAGATTTGGGGTATGGTGGAAGAGTTGTTCGAGCTTGAAAAATTGCCAATAGGTCTCACATCCTATTTTTTAGCTTTGATACCAAAAATAGGTAGCCGACAAAGACTATGTGACTATCATCCCATCTCTTTTCTAGGAATCCTTTATAAAATCTTCGCTAAGTTGCTAACCTTAAGTCTTAAGAGAGGGATACATTCTATCATTATTAGTAATGAATAAGGCTTCCTTACGAAAAGAAACATTCCAGATAGAGTTTGTTATTATTAATAAAGTGGTTGATTACGCCAAGAAATCAGAAAGGAATGCATGAATTTAAAAGTTGACTTAGAAAAGGCCTATGACTCAATGAATTGACAGTTCTTGGATTACATGATGGGTAGATTCAGAATGGCTGATGAGTGGAGATCTTGGATTAGGGAATGCATTTCCAGAAGTAATCTCTCGGTGCTACTCAATGGAAGTCCTACAAATGAAATAAAAATTCTGAAAGGACTAAGACAAGGTGACCATTTGGCGCTTTTTCTCTTCTTGTTAGTGGCTAAAGGTCTATGTGGCATAATGAGGAATGCGGTTTCCTTAATAAAGTTCAAGGGGTTCGTGGTAGGAAAGGGTGGGGCTGAATAATTTCAATCCTTCAGTATGCTGATCACAATCTAATAGTGGGAGAGGCGTCTTGGAACAACCTATGGATGATGAAATCAATATTGAGGTGTTTTGAAATGGTGTCTGGCTTAAAGGTAAACTTCCACAAAAGTAGTGTGATCAGAATCAATGTGGAAAATAGTTTTTTGTATGCAACCTCTCTTTTTGTTAACTATAAGTGTGGGGGAATACCTTTTAGGTATCTTGGACTATGAATATGAGCTAATCCGAGGAGTACGTCCACATGGCAGTCGAGTATTAACTCTATATTGAAGAAACTTTCAATGAGGAAAAGGAAACATTTATCTTTTGGAGGGAGGATTACACTTCTCAATTATGTTCTTAATAGCCTACCTATTGATTTCTTGTCTTTCTCTGATAATTCCAAGAAGATGGTTGAAAGTACTCATTAGTATAGAAAAGATATTTTTATGGGGAGGTAGCGAAGAGAATAGGAAGATTTCATGGGTGAGGTGGGAGTTAGTTTGCAAAAGTAAAAAGGAAGGGGGCTTAGAAGTAAAAAATTTAGAGTGAATTTATATGTCTTTGTTAGCCAAATGGAGATGGAGAGTAATTAAGGAAGAAGGGTTTTGGGTGTGGATATTGCATTGATGAGAGGACTCTACCAGTTGAATGTGGGAATATGAACAATAAAAGGTCGACATGGTGGAAAGATATTTGTAAGTTGGGAAGGTATGGGTCTTTTATGGACTGGTTCGATTAGGGGTTGAAGAGAAAGTTCTATAGGGGTAACAAAATACTTTTTTGGGAGGATATGTGGGTGGCTGAAAATAGTCTTAAGGAGCTATTCCCTAGGCTTTTCTACATTTCAGAACATAGGAATTAAATAATAGAGAACTTAGGGGGAATGAACAAACGCTGGATGGGTGCGATCTCTTAAGTGGATGATGGATTTTCTAATTTAGGAAAATGAGCTATTGGCTGAGTTAGAATACATACTGCATTCGGTGACCTGGGATAGGGGAGGGGGATGAGTGGGTTTAGGCTGTAGCCCTATCCAGGTCATTCACAACAAATTCGACATACAATTGTCTTCTTTTAAAGTATGCTCCCAATCAAACTCGCATCATAACAGATCCAAAGGGATTCAAACTTTTGTGGAAATATAGAGCTCCATCAAAGGTCCTAGCATTCTCATGGCAGACACTGATGGAAAATATTCCTATGTAGGATACAATTTAAAAGGAAGGTGTTGTTGTTACAACAAGATTTGGGATGTGTTATTTGTAATTTATTAAATGAAGATTCTAACAACCTATTTATTCCATGTACATTTGCTCATACAATGTGCGTAAAGGTGTCTGCTTAATCTAGTGTTGTCTGTAAACTCAAGCGCTCTTTTTTTCTACAACATAAAGGATTGTTTGTTGGAAAAAAAAGGTAAACAAAGAGGATGTTTCATTTGGAATGCTGTGGTATGGTCTTTATGGCTAGAAAGAAATGTTGTCATCTTTAAGTATAATCAACTGAATACTATAAGGATGTTGGATCTTATTAAATGCAGGTTTTGGGTTTGGTTTTACGCTTCTGTGGAGAGAACTTTTCCATTTTCAGATTGGTGCGTTAATCCATTGGAGCGTTTAAAACTAGTTGTTGGTAGCTAGAGATGGTTTCTTTATGCATTATGGATTCAAATGGTTATAGAAATGGAGAAGTGTGTTTTGGTTTATCATTTGTATTGCTATTGGCTGGTTTTTCTGTTATTTGCTGGTTCATTTTTATTTGGGATTGTTTTTTGTGGTTTATTTTGTTGTTTTCTGTTTAGTGTTGTTTGCTGGTTTATTCTATTTTGCTAGTTTATCTGGTGCTATTGGTTTTACTGCTCCGTTCTGTTGTAATGCTTTAAGTTGTCCATTACTGATGTGCTACTAGTTTATGCAATTTTTGGTGGTTCTGATAGGTTGGACATTTTGCTGAATATATGCTTCTATTTTCTTAGTGTGGCGTTTTGGACTTTTCTTTTGCTATTGAGACAAGGCAATGCAACAATGATGATTAGCTTTTATAGTATCTGGCTCGAGTTCTTCTGCAAGTATCCAATTCTGATGTGCTTCTTGTTTATGTAAGTTTCTTTATAACTTGGTGAGACTAATGCTAATCTCCATCAATTAGTGCGAGCTGTCTAACGTTTATTGTATCGATAGTTGAGGACTTCCTCATAACTTTAATACCGTTGATTTAATATATAAAAATTCAATGGTTTCGATGTTTTGCCGGTTACTTGTTATAAACAATGACAATTATATTTCAAGATAGTCCCTAACTTCATCAAATTCTCCAGCACCATCAACCAATGACAATATATTTCAAAAAAGTTTTTAACTTCATCAAATTCTCCAGCATCATTAAAGCCCAACGAACACCCAAGCTCTTTCCTAATTAAACTTTGGCTTTGTGGCGAAAATGATTATGTTTACCATGTCTTCACAAGTGATTCTTGGTCACAAAAATTAAAATGTTGGAGATTTAGTCCTAAAAATACCGTGGGTCCCTTGTATTTACTTCTTTGCACCACTGGAACTGAGACTTCCATAGACCGGACTCCGACGGGGGCGAGCTCGAGGAGGACAGCGACTAGCAGCGGCAACTGCATAATGGTTGCTGTTGTTACAGATCTGTTATTTGTGGCGAACCTTGCATTGGGTGGAAGCATAGGAGATCATGGAATTTATGACATTCTCCGTTGTCCCCACATCGTCTCCAACTCCACAAAGCACCGCTTGCAGACGCGCCTCCCACTGCCTGGTTCAAAAATCACGTCCTTTCAAATCTCTCTTCGCTCTATCCTCTGGGAATCCACATGGCTCTCAAAGCTTTGTATGAAATTGTTTACCAGATTAGGGTTCTTGCCGACAAGGTTTCCATATTTTGGGGCTTGGTGGTTGGTTGTGGTCGTGCGAACCCAGACGAAAGCTTCAGATCGATCGTCGCATCATCTTCAAGCTTTAGATCTGTCGTCGCGTCGGAGATCTATGGTTGTATTCGAGATTCGCCACTTCATCTTTAAGCTTCTGGTGTCCCTGGTCGCTGTAAAGTTTTGACCCAACCCCATGGATTCAACGCCTATCGTGAATCCGCTTCAGATCTGCATGTTGTTGTTGGGCGGTGACACCGCCTCTGTGGTGGCGGTGAGGCCGGAAGCCTGAAACTTTAACTGCTGGAATGAGAATTGGAGTTGTGGTCTGGTGACGCCACCGTACGTTGATGTAGAGTAACAGATATGAGATCTGAGGAGAGGAGGAGTTGGTCGGTGGGGGTGGGAGAAGATAAGCCAGAGGACTATTTAGCAATAAATAAATAAATAAATTTTACTTAAACAATAAATAACGTAAAATCGGTTGGAATAAGTGAAAACCCTTATTATAACATGTAAATCTTTCTGGAGGACCAATCCCCACAAGCCTGATGGTGGACCGTAGCCTTCTCCCAATTGGTGAGCTCAAATTTATTTATAACATGAATTATTTCTTATGAGTTAGTTTTATATAAGCTAAATTACTCTTTTACTCCCTCATTTGTTTTAATTTATTCAATTTGGTCTCTCTTTTACTTAATTTACGATTGATTCAAATTGAACATATTTTTAACATAAAAGGACCTTAGTTGCAATTTTATAGGTGTTTGTCGTGTTCTCTGATGAAAAGAAAACATGTAAAAATAGCTCATCAATGAACAACACCTCTCCACAAACAACTATAAAATAGGATCTTTTTTGGGTTATCATGTCATAAGTGCGAAGTATCCATCGGCTACTATAAAATAGGATCTAAGAAAGGAAACTTAGTATGAGAAAAGATTTAATATATTAAATATTTTTACAAACTTTTATTTTGTTGATTCTTTAATCAATATCGGGGCACTCATTTGCAGGACCTTAAAATAATAATTAATTATTGCAAGATGCAGTTTAACTAGGGGAGTTCGCAAATCGGTTTAGATCGATTTTGAGGTAAAAAGTCATCCGATCCAAAGATTAAAACAACACGTTGTTTGGTTAGGATTGCTTCCTTAAAAAATCCGATCCTAACCGATTCGATTAAATACGGTTTGGATTGGATCGGTTGATTCGGTTTTTACCAACACATCATTACATATTTACATTACATCAAAGAATTAAGATTATAAGCTAAATTGAACAAAATCTTAAACATTTATATACTGGTTGATACATTAATGTAATAACATTTTATAAAATATGTCTAAAATAAATAAATATCATCATTATCTAGTTCCAGAACTTTTTTTTTTTTAATGTTTTGAACATAAAAAATAGTTTAAAATAGCGTCAAAACAAACTAGTAAGTATTATTAAGAAAGAAAACCAACAAATAAAAAATCAATAATGCAAAAATAGAATAAAGATATGTTAAATTTTATATATGCAGTTCGCTTCGATTTTTAAAAAAAATCATAAATCCGATCCAATCCAATCGATTTTTATAAAACAAGATAAAAAAAATCCAATAAACATCGGTTTTATTTGGTTTTCATTTTTTGGATCGATTTACGATTTTATTTTGGATCAATTTGGATATGAACACCTCTAAGTTTTTCTGTCACGAAACAAATGGGAAATTATTTTAAAAGAATGCAGTCATTTATATATAATTTGCAATGTAATAAAACATCAAATTGCGTCCAAAGCCAAATGATGCCAGAAGTCAATAAATTGTTTCAAAAACTGCCCCACGTTAGATAGAACTGGTTGCCATCCCCAATGCTTTAAATACAAGTGATTATGAAATGAGATTTTGCTAACAAGTGTACTTAGGAATATTAATTAAAGAATTTAAGAAAGATAAATATTTTTAAAAAAATTAAAAATATCACATTCCAATTTATTAATTAAATCATTATTCATGAAAATTTACTTTTTTAAATACATTAACTAATATCCTTAGGGTAACTCCAATAAGAGTTGCTTATAGGTTTCTTAACATTAGAATATTATTTCGGTGGGTCACTATGATTTTGAGTTGTTTATGAGTTGATTAAAATTGAGGAGAATTTCTTATATAAGCAATCATTCCGCCATATGGGTTGCTTAATATTTGATCATTTGTGTAGGTACATGTAAGAGAAAGAATATGAAATATTGAAGGGAGAGATGATACTTGTAAGTTAAATAACTTGTTGATAGGAACTTCTATTGGAGTAAAAAATGATTGTATTGCTTAAAATTGAGGTGATTCACTTAAAAAAAATAAAGTGGATTACTTATATAAAAAACATGGAAGATACTGATATGACACTGCATGACATTTGCCTATAAATTATGATAGACTTACCATATATTAATCCACTATCTAATGGCTGCCCATCACCTTGGAAGGCCTTTTCCCTTTTGCCTTACTTCACATGGATTTCACCCTTACTAATAATAATTAAAAAATACTTAGCCTAGAATACACCAAATAGCAGGGAATTTTAAATCTAATCAATAAATGTAGACAACACCACGTGTCTTGATTCCCAACATCCTGTTTGATTATGGAAAGGTGCTTAAAAATTAAACAAGAAAATTAAGAAGAAGTGTCGGCATATAGAGAAATTTGAAGCAGTAATAGTAATGTAACATGCTATTGCTATGTCTTTGAATTTAGATTTGTGAAAAAATTATTTTTTAAAACACTATCAAGGATTTTTTATCGATTTGTTTTAGCTTTTAAAAATAATTAGAATATAAAAAACAAATCTAAAAATCTGATTATAATGATAAACTATTTTCAATAATTTCCCATAGAAAGTGATTTCAAGTGATTTTTATGATTTTAAATAAATATAAATTAGCTTCTACTTTACTAAAAAATCTGTAAAAATAATTATTAAATTATTTTATATAAAAATTAATTTTTTTAATCTTAAAGAAACATATCTTAAATTAATGAGGCTTCAACACCTCAAATTGTCATGAGTATCATTCAGATTAAAATGTTCAATGTATTAATATATATTAAGTAAAGCGGGTTGCTAGTAGTCTGATACTTTTCTGATCTTTCCATGTGTTATAACTCAATATTCTCGTCAATAGGAGTTGCTTACAAGAAGGTTCGTGTCCCACGTTACTGATGACATTAATTCAGCATTTTATTGCATAAACCTTATACTACCCTTAGAATAATTGGTGGGTAACACCGTAATCTAGAATTGATTTCTGAGAATGATTTTTGTCCAACATCCCAACACCTTTGTTCTTACAATTATTAAGAATTCGAATAAGGTTAAAGCCTCTTACTCAAACTAATATTTCTGTTGTAAAAATGTGAAGATGGTTATAAAGATTTATGGTTGTTCTATTTATAGACCAATCGTGTGATTATCCTATTAATGACCCTTTATGGGTGATATGCTTGATAGCCGCAACCTTTGATATCCCTTTATCGTCCGGGTGAGCCTTCCTTCATATTGAACGTAATGTGCCTTTAATATTCGAACATTACGGAATCAGTTCAACTGTGGTGGAAATATTCCTACCGAATATTCTTTCGGTTAGGGTTTAAATGCCCTCAGAACTCTTTGTGCATAGGGTTCGCGGATGAGGCTCGGAAGGCCTACTTGTCGGTCGGGCATGAGGTCATCTATATGGACAACAACCTCCATTTCGATAAATCAATTAGAGGAGGCCGGTTTGCTCCATTTTCAAAGCATGAGAATATTTTCATAACCTACCTACCCCTATATTTTTTTTTTATGCTCATGACATACCCCTATATTGTTATATCATCAAATTAGGCCACATCATTATCCAAAGTAACCACATCATCACCACTAGCAGGCTACTAGCTACCAGAATCTGGCTACCCTCCACTGGTAACTTGGGCCACCGTCATCGATCATTAGAATTTGGTCATCCTTCATCATTGTTGGAAGTTGACGCTGCTTGTCGACTTCAGTCGTCGCTAGCTACTAAATACCAAAATTCAATCATTTTTTAATTTTGCTGATATGGTTAAGGGTAACTAGTGATTTTGGCCAACATTGCCGATCAATGATCACTTAATCAGTGATCATTATAGTAGGTCACTCCTTTTCGTTGAGACATTTTTTAGATCATCTTTGTTATAGATATGTTTGTAAGAATTTATAAAGAGTTTATTTAATTTTATAAAAATATTTTATATAAATTTATACAAAAAATTTGTTAAAAAGTTAATGATATTTCTATATTGGTACAAACGTATGTGGTACATTAGTGGGGCTTGGGCCCCCGTGATTTTTTTTAAAAAAATTGTAAACTAGCAGTAATCTTTCCGAACTATGTATAGATCAAATATTTATAGGAATTACGCTATAACAATTAGATATTGTGGCGCAATTGATAACTGCTGACACCCCTAAGTTAAATGTAGGTCCAGATCAAGCCCCCTCTCACCCCCTACCTTTTGGTAAAAGGATTTGATTATTTTTTTTTGCCTTTTCTCTTCTTTATTTAAAGTTGGCCCCCAATCATCAAAGTTCTGGGTCAGTTTCTGTTTCTATATGTTCTTTTTAATTTATTTTCATAAGATTTTTAGGAAAGTTTATGAAAATAAGTTGTTTTTAATTTATTTAAAAAAAATTTATTAAATAAGTGCTTAATTAGACCGTTTACCCAAACATGCAAGTCAAGAAATTAATAAAAGGTAAGGATGTGTTTGGTTTGTTTCCTATTTCAAATTTCTGTTTTTATTAATAATTGTAAAAATATCACCTTATTTTCATTATATTTTCCATTTTCAAATATTGTATAAGAAACGGTAAAAACAACATTTTTAGTATGTTGTTTTCATCGTTTCTTATATAAATATTTGAAAACAGAAAATAAAAAAAACAATTACTATTTTTACAATTATTAATGAAACCAAGAAACAGAAAACAAACCAAATGCTCCCTAAGTTTTTATCAGGAAACTTAGTCATTGCTTCTCCATCTATTCAATATACTATTTCTAAATATAATAAACTTATCATTTTAAATTCTTTAGCCAATGATTAGTATTTGCCTTATGAAACTACTAGCAGATCTCCCATTATTATTCAAGGGAATATTAAAGAAACATAATATAATATATATTATATATATTTAAATAAAAATATTTTTTAAATAATCAAACAATTAAATTGTGTCTAATTTTCTGAAAATGTAATGTTAGTTTCATGTATAATTATAAATTTAAAATCTAGAAGTATTGAAAGTAGAATTTAAATTTGAAATAGAATTCTCTGGTAATAGAAAAATTAAATGAAAGTGTTGGGAATTAAAAATGTAAGATTGAGAAATTTCAAATATTTTTAATGAAGTCAAATGTCAAAATAAAATTCTAAATGACAAAATCAACTTCCATATGACAAAGTCAAATAGACAACGTACTCCTTTACCAACTTAGGTTGGTCCAAGTGGTAAGGGCCTGGACCCCTTAAGTAAGTGGTCAGGGGATTAAATCCTGACTTTTGCGAATGGAAAAAATCTAGTTGGGAGGGGACTACCCACCTTGTGTGCCTTCAGGTTCTCCGACGGAGATTAGTCACCATTAACGATGGTGGATACTTCGCATCTATCACATGGGTATCCAAAAAAAAAAAAATAGACAACTCCTTTTAAATAGATAATAGATTCTATAAATAACTTGCCCAGTAACAATATTACCAAAAATGATATGGCAAATGTTAACAGACACTAGTTAATAAGGAATTAAAAATAGTTTGTATTGAGAATTGGTGTAATTACAATATAATGAGAAGTGTTGTTTTTAGTTTTCCAACATAGACTTACCCCGTTTTTGTTTTTTAACCAATGTCTTTAAGACACCGGTTAACAAGACCCTTAAGTTTTAAAGAAAATTGTCTTACTAGGGCACGGGTTAAGGAGAAAAAAGAGATAGGTTTTTATTGGGAAACAAAATGCATTACTTCTCAATCTATTCAATACATCACTTTCCAATGTATTAATTACACCATTTACAAATGATAATATGTTAGATTATCTATTTTATGAGGCCAAAATAGTTGGTTTATTACTCTTTTGTAGCCTTTTGATAATGTTTATCACTTAGTTTTAGTAGTTTAACGTTTATTTCCATTTCACAGTTGTTTTGGTGATTTTAGTCCATTTAACTATATTTTTACTAATCTAATTTCACCCAAAGATGGAATAGTAGCATGAAGTCTTGAAGAAATGATAAAAAAAACAACGAACGAATTGTTGCATAACTAGCCTTGGATGTCCATCGCCCGGCGTTGACTGATGGAACGCAAAGCAAGCCCCTTTCTCGGCTAGGCCAGCGCAGCGCTGGCTTGTTGTGCCAAAATATTGTTTCTGTAATGTAAGTGCTCGCTGCTGGTAGTCATGCGCTCAGTGATGACGGTGACCTACCTATACATTATAAAAACGTGATTTTCGAATTTAGAAAGGGTCTTTTGCATCCCAAAGGTGGGGAGAACGATTTGGTAACCTAGTTTTGCATAGCTTGGAGGAGGAAGGAGGACATCTTCTTGCTCACCCTGCTTCAATTCATGGAGTTTTTCTATCCCTTCCCATTTTCTTTGCTTTTAGGTTTTTTCTCATGTTCAATTAAACCCCTCCTTGATAGGGGGAAGATATAATTTGATATTGTTGAAGCTTTATCTTTAGTTGAGTTATCTTATGACCATTTTACTTTGTTGAGTATCAATGGCTATGTTTTATACTTTTGGATGCTTGATCACCATTCAAATGATTTGTTGGATCATGTTTATGTTAGAAATTGTGAGATATGAGTTTACTTCTTGCAATTGCTATCACTAATGAAGTTAATATAAGAATAGATATCATTGTTTGTGTGGTCAATTTGCTTAAATTCCATAAAACGTTATAACCTTGCTTAATTAATTTGACCTAAGGAATTAGACTAGTTAATATGGTTTATGCAAGGTTGTTTCACAAAAAAAAAATTATAACTAATTTAGGGAATTTGACATTCAAGAAGAAACTTGGAAATAAGATGATTAGATTGAGGGGATTTCAAATAATTTGGATTCTCTCCATCCACCCCTCTCCATTCTTCCTATCTCTCTCTTATTTTTTTCTCTCTCTTCATCATTTCCCAACTTTCTCCTCCATTTCTCTCTCTTCCCACTCTATTATTTTTGCTGGAGAGGAAGGAGAGACAGGAGAGGATCCAAATTGGATTTCAAAGGGTGTTATATTGCCTGTAAAATACCCAAATTCATAATTAAGTGAAATCAGAATGGCTAGCTTTATCTTCATTCTTGCCCTCTAGTGTTGTTTTAACTCTTCAAAGAAAAGTCTGATATTTAATTGGTTTAGTGCACACAAATTATATAGGCAAAATATTTTACACAAAAAATTTCGTATTCGTTTGATTTTTATGCAATTTACCTCTTACTATTTTGGGCTTGATAACCTTCTTCTTCTTCTTAGTACAAAGACATGCAGACTCATCCCTCTTTCATAGAAGCACATGCGTGTGTGCTTACATTGTCGCACCCACAATTACACGAGAATATGCCTCTTCGCAGCGTCTTAATTTTCATGGAACTCAGAAACATTCACGAGAGGCCAATTTCGGCTAAGTACTCTGCATTTCAAATTGTGCATTTGAGAAATAAACATGGACACCACAACTTAATAATAAACTCACATTATTTAAGCGGTTTGGATAGGCAATCTAATTAACGTTTTGTAGCTGTCAAAATCTATATATCTACATATATGTTACTTATCGTGTTTCATGAACTCCACTCAGTGTTTTTTCCTCATCTTAATAATGAGATCTGGACATCATAATTCTGAAAAAATGAAACTACCAATATACCAACGATTAGAAACTCGCCTCATGAATGAATAAAAAAATAGAATAAAGGCTCAAATTATAATTCCTTGACAAAAAAACGGTGATATTTTGATCCCTGAAAAATGAAAATTATCAATTTGGTTCTCAACAATATAAAACACGAATCAAATTTTAGGAACATTTTAATCTCTATAAGAGACTATTTTGACCTCATTTTACATTGTTGCAGGTCAAATTGATATTTTTTTTATTTTTTAAGAACCAAAATATTACTTTTTTTTTTTGTCGAGATCAGTTTGGACTTTTATTAAAAAAAAAATGGAAAGGAGCCAACTTCTGAAATTCAATTGGAATTTTGATATGGGCAACATTGAATTCAATTGGTTCATAGCCGCAACAAAGTGAATAGAGAGCTGTCCAAGGAAAGAGACGTAACTTATGAAGTATAACAAACCCAACTAGAAAGATAGATACATGTATCTTGCAATAAAGTAATATGTCAGTACTACTGTGGAAAGTTGAGGGCATGTGTGTGGCAGCTATATATTGTCAAAGCTAGATAAGTGAACTTGAGGATCTCTCATTTTTCTAGCTTGTTTAAAGCGTGCATGTGGAGTGTACTATTTCTCCCATGAATTAAATATAGAAGATAAGAAGAGAAGAAACACCCGGACAGAAACATAAATGCAGGGATGGCTTCTTCTCAATTTTAGAAGAATCACCTTGTTCTTGTTCTTCTTCTTCTTATTACTATCATCATCATCATTATCACCATTTTCATCATGGTTGTAGTTATCATCATCTTCTTCATCCTCCTGTTCTTAAACAGGAGGAATTTTAGCTAGGAGGACCCAAGAGCATTAAGTCTCTATCTTTCTTGGATTTTGCTGCTATTAATTAATTAAAGTTAATTCTTTGGGTGATGTAGTTAAAAGAAAAGGTTAGAATATACACAAGAACGAGAAACTAATTGGTGTAGCCCTGTAGGCAGGAATAGGGTTGGACAAGAACCGATGGCCCGCCCAGAATCGAGTCATCCGAGTCCAAATCTGGCATAGTTGGTGGGTGATGACGGGTGTTTGGGTCGTCGATTTGAAAAATGGGAGTTAAAGGCGGGTGATGTCGGTTTAGTACTTTTAGAATAATTCTATTCTTAAAAATTTATATATAATTGTAATTATATGTAATAATATATATATATATATATATATATATATATATATATATATATATATATATATACACACGGTGCGGGGCGGGATGAATACTAGAGTACCCGTATCTGCACTTATACCCATAAAGCGGGTATTAACCCTACCCATCATGGGTATTTTTTACGAGTACCCAATGGATAGGGTCTAATTAAATTGCCAGCCCTATTTTGAACTAATAAACGTTCTGATTAGGTCCTCCAAGGTGTCAACATTACACCACGTTAATCCTTTCTGTTAGATTTGAGTCAACAATGTTATATTTGGCTTTTTTACCAACTTAGCGTAATTTGATTGAAAAAATATGGAAGTAGTATAAATTTTATAAAAATAACGTAACTGGGGTAAGTCGTAATGCAGAAGTACGACTTACACACCAAAGTCGTACATCTAACATACGACTTTATTTTATATTGTTTAAATTAAAAAAAAAATCCTAATTGCACTGAAGTCGTGAATACAACCCACGACTAACTCACTTTTTTTGTAAAGGTTGCACAAGTCGTAGGTCTCAACTACGATCCAACATTTTTAATTTCATGGAAGTCGTATTCCTCATGTACGACTTCCTCAAAAAAAAAAAATTTGAAAAAACAAAAGTCGTATTTTACCTCTACGACTTCAGTGTAAGTAGGATTTTTTTTAATTTAAACAATATAAAACAAAGTCGTGTGTTAGATGTACGACTTTGATATGTAAGTCGTGCATCTCCATCACGACTTATCCCACTCACGTTATTTTTTATAAAATTTACACTACTTCCGTATTTCTGCAACCAAATTACACCACTTTCATAAAAATCCCGTTATGTTTCTACCATTAGTCATCATATTCTCACTGGAAACCCCTCTTCTTCCTCTTCTCTCGCCGGAATTTGGGCTTCTTCATCTTCTTCTTTACCCCGATGAAAACCAAGTAACTTGATGCAAAAAAAAAAAAATGCAACATAAATAAGCCTCTTAAGTTATGCCACAAACTTACATGAATTTTTGCAACAAGTTTTCATTTTTAAGAAGAAAAACAATAACTTGATCAAAAAATGCAAGAGCAATTATAATCTGTATGCATTGTTAGTGTATGATCATACAATTATAATGCATAAAGTTCTCCCATTGGCCTACGTCGGTCAATCATAATTATCACATCATTAAATTATGTTTGACTCTTATCCTAAGTATTTTAAAAGTCACATATAAGATAATTTGTGATTAGTTGATAGTGTAACAAATTTTACACTAACAATATATATATAAAATAAACTCTAATTCTATTACATGTTTATATATATATATATATATATATATATATATATATATATATATATATATATATATATATATAATGTAATATGTCTTGTACGCATATCCAAAGTTGACTGATCCGAAAGTAACAATTATATATAGTTTTAATTGTTTAAATGTTTAATAACTATTTAGTACCCATGGGGTGGACAGACAATAGTTTTGGTCCTACAATTTTTTCATTGCTTTTGGTGTTTGCAAATTCAAGAACTTAAGTTTTAAGGTGTGTTTGGATTTATATTTAAAACATCGTTCAATAAAAAAATACAGTTTACGAGACACAAAACATGAAAGCAAGAATTTGTTGCTTTCGCTCAAATATACGTTTGAACTCATTACGGCGTAAATCCAAACATGCACTTAGTCTCTATCATTAATTCTCATCCGTTAAATATTGACATAGCTAACAGCATATCACGTCAACATGGTCATAAAGATCGAAATAATGTTATTTAAATCCATGTGTCATTAAAACATATTTTTTATATTTTTTTTATTAAATGATTATTAATATTATTTAATCATTATAATTTTTAATTTTTTAATATAATGTATAATTATTAATTTTATTTTCATCATTACATACTCTTTTTCTCTCTCTTTCAGCCATCGAAGTCGATGAGAAGGCCTTGGCTGTCTGAAAATCTTGATCCTGGCCCTCCATGCGTCCTGCATGGCGTCATCAATATAGAGCACCATGAGCACCTTAAACAGTGTCTCACTGACTAGCAGAGAAGCTGCAAGGATTTGTGGTGAGGAACTCAGTCCGAACGTTAGTAAGAGTTTATATATTGTCGAATTCTGGACTTGTGATTTGTTGTATTGATTTTTAGATTTTTGGATAATGTATAGTGTATATTAATTCTGTAGAGGGAAAAATGAATTATGAAATAAAATCAGATTTTAAAAAAAATTTAACTTTTGACATCGATTCTGGATTCAACTGATATTAGAAGTACACTTTTAATATCGATTGTTCACGGAACGGATATTAAAAATGTGACTTTTAACATCGATTGTAAAGGTAACCGATGTTAAAAGTGGACGTTTGACATCTGTTATGGCCTTCAACCAATTTTAAAAATCATATTTTTAACATCGTCTATATTAACATCGCTAGAACAATCAACGTTAAATGTTATTTTTAACCAATATTAAAAGTGTTTTCTATATTAGTGTATTATAAAGTCTTATGTTAATGCAATATCTACTTAAGTTAATGGGTGATCCAATCAAACAAATTGTTGATAGAACATACCAAATTTTCAACAAAAAAAAATATGGGATAAAGAATATCTTAGAGAAAGAGCAATACTCATCCCTTGAAATAAAAATAAATTTAAGCTGTAATTGTTTTTTTGGTGACAATTTAAACCGTAATTTAAACATGTATATAAAATATTGCAACTCATACAACGCACGAATATTATTTGTTGTATAATTAAAAATGAACTTACAATATAATTTAATTTTGCTGTCGTTAAACGTACTTGCACAAGAAAAACCATGCATTAATATTTATTTGTTCATTTAATAATGACTTTTTTGTCTGTTTACGCAAGGATTATATATTCCCGATCGTTCACCGAGACTAATCTTATTCGAAGGATTTGAAGGCATAGAAGGTGAGATGCCCCTCCTAATTAAGTTTTTTTCCATATACAAGAGTCATAAATCGAATCCTTCACCACTTGCTTCAGGGACTTGAGTTCATTGTCACTCAGACCAACCTTGATTGATATTTAATAATGACTAAAGACTGCCTGCTTGGCCTTGTTCAAAATGACGAAGGAGCAGACGTGAAACATGGTACCAAAACTTGAAGATATGCCTAACTTATATTCAGATAACATAAAAACTAATTCTTTTTTATACCTCACGCATTAGAAAGCTATTTTTCTCTTGAATTATATATATTTTGATACTGATACCTTGATGAGTTGATTCAACCTACTGAACTGTTATGCCGTTAAACGTTAATGAAGTCTCGTTTGTAAAATGGGCTTTGTGTATTCTTGCAGAAAAGCAAGCTTACCTACAAAAGGAGGAAAAAGGCAAAAGAAAAAAAAAATTCTACCACAAGATGAAACAATTAATTTTTTTCAGAAAGAGTTTCTAGCAGCTATCATGAAGACAATAATTAACAAATGCTCATTCGGTCATCATCAGTGTCTACTAGGCACTCATTTTGTTTTTGTTTAAGCAAACAAACTAAAGATCCTAAGCATTTTGAAAGTAAAATATGCTAATGACTAATTAGCAAACTCATCCAGAAACCGAGAGATGATTGAGAGAATTAGAGATGGACATGGCCGCATGGGTCGGGTCGGATTTGAAGGAAATTTGGACCCAACTCCATCAAATTTGATCGGTAGAGTTGGATCGGGTTTTTGGAAAAAAATTGTATAGCCGAACCAACCCGATCACAGCTCACCACCTCACTCGTATTAACCCTACCCAAAAAGCCAAAACAATCAAAACACTCCAATGTTCGAAAAATCAAAACATCAATGGATGTGATTTTTCCACGTTCTGCTTACCGTACACAGCCCTTTTTCTGTTTCAAAGCTCCTAACACTATCAATTTCAAAAAATAATCAATGGATTTCTCACCAGTACCCATACAACATTGTTTGCTAGCTTCCGTTCTTCCTTGTCTGCTTAAACTTTCTTCTTCTCTTCTTAATCGCTCGCAGTGTTGTTTTGATTGTTTTCTGAAATTGCATCAAAAAATGGGGAAGAACCGAAGAACAGAGAAAGGAATAGAATCATCGACGATGATCCTCTCTTCTCATCATCAGCTTCATTCTTCCCTCTCTCTCTATAAAACACTAAAACCTTAATTTCTGATTGCGATTTTAGGGATAAGAGGTCGATGCCTCTCTTTTCTTTTCTTCTGATTCTGATTTCTGAGTAAGTGGGTGTTTTCTTCTTATTTCTACAATTTTTGAAAGCATGTGGAATAGAAATCAGTGGTTGCTTAAGGGTTCGGGTTCCTCGAGTCGGTTCAGGTTGCTCGAGTTTCATTTTCTCCAACCTGGTACCCGAACCGAACTGATCGGGTTATGCAACAGAGAAACCGACCCGAAACAACCTGGTTTTTTCTGTTCGGGTCGGTTCGGGTTACTCGAGTCATCAGGTCGACCTGATCCCATGACCACCCAAAGAACGAGTGCTAGGTATAGTACTCCAACGCTAGATTAATCATCAAACGATTGATTGTTGGTACCAAACGAAATTCGTACAATACGCATAACTCATCAATATAATTGCAATAGAAATGATAATAGGGTTTTAAAGACAGTTGAAAGTTGAAACAAAACACAAAGCAACAACGCTCCAATTCTCGTTCGTACTCTTTTGATGAAATTCATTTCGTTCTAATGAGCATTCTCCAAGATGAAATCAATACTTATTACTCTCATTGAGAAAATCTTAGGTAACCTCAAGAGTAAGAAATTTCTTTACTATGTATTATTGATGTATGTTACATTAGTTATAATATTAAATATATATTTTAAAGTAGGAAACAATGGTAATATTCGAGACCTGTATTTCAGAACCTAGATTCATCTGAAACACCTGTTAAAAAAAAAAGTTTCATCTGAAACACGTCGCATTATCCGTCTCAATGTATACCTTAGCCCATCCCTGTTCCAAGAGGCTTATTAGTCCACTTTTTAAAATATGTTAATTATATCTTGACAAATTTACACTTAAATGAGAATAATTGGATCCAATCCCCTTTGACTCATCCTAATTACTCCTTCCATCCCATTAGATATGCCATATTAGGCTAAATCACACAGTTTAAGTAAAAGCAATAAATGAAAGAAACAGAATGATAATTTTATCAAATTAATCTTATTAATCATTGATGTATTAACTTTTGTCTTAAATGCAAAGTGAAATATTTAAGGGTACAATTGATACAAAGCATTTAATATTACATTGAAAATAGAACATGACATATATTTTGGGACAATTTTTTTTTATAAATATGACATATATAATGGGACGGAGGGAGTACCTAATTACCTAGATTCCTAATTATAAGGAAAGATTTCTGCTTGATATTACATCTTTACCTAGCAATCCTACACTATAAATAAAAGGTTTATCCATTACATGACGATAAACTACATTAGCATTCTCAGGAATATTTCTTTCTCACCCTTATATATGGGAATGAGATTTTTAACTTTTATTCACAATTTTTATTCTGGAATATCGTTTATGTCTGAGAATGATTTCTCATCTCTTGTACCAAATATGAGAAACTTTTATTCTCATTTCACTTTCTCAAAAATATTAAAAAATGTTTGTTATCAAACGCTACCGTAAGATATCAAGTTAATCTCATAAACTCTTCCTTCCTAATGTAAATCTTAAGTTGACCCCCTCCTTACCCAAGGTTAAGGTCTATAAAGCTGATGTGGTATATATTTAACGTATTTGGGTAAGATTAAAGTGTTTTTCATGATAAAACACTTGTTGATGGTCTTACACCCACACATCTATTTTTCATGATAAAAGTGGTTTTTTGATAGAATCTGACATATTTGAGTAAATTGGTCCATTAAATTGTAAAACAGTTGTTTTTATGAGATAAAAATTGATTTTAGAGAAATTAAAAGTTTTAAGCTAATTTAAAAAACTGTTAGATTATTTTAAAATAAATAACATTATTTTCATTTCACCCCCTGGAAAACTAATTACCAAACAAATATAAATAAATTATACAAATAATTTCAAACATTTTTTGTAATTTACTATATAAAATTGATTTTTACACAATTCAAACGAAACAAATTATCTTAAAATCGTTTTTCAATAAGCATATCAAAACATAAAATTGATTCTATTATGATCGATTATGCATATAATTGATTATTTGAATAAACAATTTTTCGCGATTAATTCAAATACACACAAAATTAATAAGATATATATTCAATAGTATAAAACAATAAATAATCTCTTACTCAGAATCTCTTTCCTCAAACCATGAATGCACTATATTTTTAAAACTTATTTATTAAAAGAATAATCATATATCTTTTTATTTTTAATATAAAAAGTTTAAGAGTAGAAACTCCCCCTTTTTATTATTAGAGTAAATCACCACACTGAATGAGAATGATTCATTAGATCGTCTATGATAAGAAAATAATTGTATATCACACTTCTTTTTCAAACTTTATACTAATCTAAGGTAGCATTTGCCGCACGGGGAGCGAATAAGAAAACGGGATGGAATAGAAAATAACTGTTATGTTATGTTTTCTTTGCTTCCATTCGTTTTAGCCGAATCAAAATGTCTCGCTTTTTAACCTCATATTCTATTATGTTATATTTATATAATAATATATAGTCAAATTAGTCTTTTTGTTTATTATCTTAAATATTATGTTCAATTAGGTCTCCTAACTTTTATTTGTATCATTACCTTTTTCCTCAGTTTTCATGTAACATCGTCACAACTTTCATTAAAATTCAATAAAAAAATATCTTTTCCTTCTTCTCTCCTTTTGCTCTTCTTTCCACAATTTGATAGTCGTAATTCATGTTTTTCTTGTAATGAGCTCCCCAATCCTAACAAGTGGTATCAGAATCAGTGATTCGGTTGAGATGAATATTAGAGAAAATTGGCGATTGTTGATGGATTCGTATGTGAGATCCTTATGTCGAAAGTCTTCCTAATGATGAGAAGAGCTTACGATTATATATGGTGGTAAAAAATGGTTTCAAGCTTTCCACCGCTTAACTTCCTATATTTCCATATCAGTATTCCATGCTCCCTCCGGATTTAAATATAAGCAAAAATACCTAATTTTACGTTTATTCAGAATGTTAGTTAAGTTCATTTAATTTTCTTGATTTCATATAAAAATGAACTACACTTCTTAAACTACCCTTAATTATGGAGAGCGTGTCATTCTCTTGAAAAATAACAGTTGAATTAACTGAAGGGTATTTTTGGAATGATGACATTAAATAAGGTTGAATTAGTTAAAATTTGTTTATATTTTAATCCACCAAACTTGGATATATTTTTTTACTTATATTTGAGTCCGAAAAAAGTACATTTTAGCATTTTTTCTTTTAATAATTTTTTACAAAGGTTTATTTAATTAATAAGAATATACCCAAACGATTCACGTCATGACCTTGGGATGAAATATTCTGCCCTTTTTTTATGATCGAAAATAAAATAATATGATGAATAATAATATAACTTCCTAAGGGAGATATGGGCTCTGTTTCGCAAGTTTAATAAGTTAGCTTATAGTTCATTTGATTAGCTTATAAGCTAGTTTGACTGAAATGGAGGTGTTTGATAAACAAGTTTATCTCATAAGCTTATATAGCTTTTCTTTATAAGCTATTTTATTTAGCTTATGACTTATAGCTTATTTACTTTTCTATCATTTTTTTTCCTCATTCATTTAATGAAATTCTCACTTACTATGTTTGTCTAAATATGTCATTTTATATTTATAAGTTAGTTCAACAGTTAATTTTATCAAACATTTCAAATTCAATCAGATATAAACTTATCAATCATAAACTTATCGGCTAAAAATTGACTTATCAACTATAAATTAATTTATCAATCATAAACTAATTTATCAATCATTTTTACCGAATAGAACCTTCAAAAACCTTCCAAGGTCCAACACTCATGGAATTAGAATTTTGAGCACAAATCTCCTATGTTTTATGTTGATTTATCAATTTCTTTTTCTACCAAACAGAGAAATCCACTTTTTACAACCTCTTTCCGCCAGTTGGCCGCACGTAGGGATGGCAATTTGGATCCTATCCACTGGGTACCCGCAAAAAATATCCATGATGGGTAGGGTAAATACCCGTTTTGTGGGTACGGGTGCGGGTCTGGGTAATTACCCACAAACAAGAGAAGGTATGGGTGCAGGTACGGGTACTGTAGTACCCACCCCGCCCCGCACCCGCATATATAAATATATATATTTATATATTTATTTATTTATATTAATACATATAATTATAATTATATATCAAATTTTAAAAATAAAGTTAATGTAACCTACGGTTTCTTAACTATTTTTTCTTTTCAGACTTAATCACCTACTGTCCTGAGCATTAACAGCAGCCGCTGATGTTCTTTATGTTATTTTTTCCTTTTTTCTTAGTTAAAGTGCGGGTAATGGATGCGGGTATGGGTAATTAGGTACCCAGAGGGTACGGATAAGGGTACTTAAGTTGCTACCCACGTGGGTACGGATCCGGATACGGATATTTTTTTCAAACGCGGGTATGGGGACGGATACTATAATACCCTACCCAGACCCTACCCATTGCCATCCCCAGCCGCACGTTGTTGGATCTTTTTGAGACATCTTTGTTTTCATAAACTATATGTTCCACGTCTCTCCTATTTTAGTCCATGGCTTCGTAAAATTGGGTTGTTACTTTTTATTTATTTTTGTCTTTTTGACTCCACATTTAAGCCTATTCTTACGTACTTGTACCCAAGCCAAGAATATCTTCTGCAATTTGTTCTACGTCAAAAAAAGTTTTTCAGATTCTCCCAGCTCTTCACTATACTGCAAGCAGAGTTTTGTTAATTAGGATGTGTTTGGGAAAGCTGAAAAAAAAAAGATTATGCTGATAATCGATTTATGATGATTATTGTGATAATCGATTATAATCAGAATCTATTTTTGTTTGGGTCTGTTTGCTGAAAAGCGATTTCAAGATAATCTTTTTCGTTTGGATGGTCTAAAAAAATCGCTTTTTACATAGTAAATTACGAAAAAGGGTATGAAGTTATTTGTATAATTTAATAATATTTATTTGGAAGTTAGTTTTGTAGGGGTAAATAGAGAAGAAAGTTTTGAGAATAAGAAATAATCAAATCATAACAATCTTAAGCTAAAACAAATTAGATGACATAAAACAGTTTTTTTCCTCAAAAAAAGCTTTTTTATAAATTTAAACTAATTGCCAAACATGATAAACTATATATAAAATAATTTTTTAATCAAAAAATAACTGAAATGAAAAAAATCCAACAATCCAAAAAAAAAGCATTTACTAACAAGCTTGAAACTGTCAACACACAACATGATAAAAGTGCTATCTTAGTGACGTGATAACTTCAGAGCTAGTAGGATTTTCTGTGACCCTATGAATCTCTGAAATATGTGCAGCTTTATATGAAAATGCTATCACTTCTGGAGATGCTACAAAACTTTCACTAACTATACCCATTCAACTTATGAGAATAGTACAATTATAGACCAGCAGCTAACAATTTATATCGAGTATATATAGAGTAGCTGCAGGCTCCAAGGTACTAAGCCAGCTAGTTGTATTTGGTTTCAGCACATGATAATAAATAACAAATGAAAAGAGAAGGTTAGGAATTAGAATTCAGATTTGCATTTTTAATTCTGACTCCGACATTAGGATTGAAATTTGGTTAGAATTGTCGTTGTAATATTTGGATTAGGACAAACAGTTGTAATTGAAAAAAAATTAATCCGGATTAATTAACATTTGTCAACGACATTGGATGTGGTGGTTGTCTCCCATAGCACGATTGATAGTGATGTTTTCCTATACTTACTACCAATGGTTATATGAGGCCAAAAAGTAAGACTAATGATTGTCATCATGGAATAATATTTGAAGTGATATGAGATTAAATCTCACTTTCAGTTGAAAAATTGCTGTCCTAAGGAGGTGTCTATCCATCAAATTACCTGAGTTTGTCAATTCACTTTATCTTCTTTTTCATTTCATTAATCATAGTTTGAGAGACTTACAAATTCCATCAAATTACATTTTGATGACTCATAAATTATATTGGCTATTCTAATTTGGATATCGAAGACATTGGATTTTTTTATAATAACGCAAGTGTGATAAAAGAATTACATCATTAATTAAATTTTTTTTTTGTTAGTAATTATGATATAGGTACGAATTATCTATCGTTGTTAATGGTGACTAATTTCCATCGGAAAACCTGAAGACACACAAGATGGGAAGTTCCCTCCCGACCAGATTTTTTTTCATTTGCAAAAGACATGATTCAAATCTCTGACAACTTGTCTAAGGGATCCAAGTGTTGGAAAAAAATAAATAAATTAATTAAGTAATTAGTGTGACTCATGTGAAATAAAGTAATGGACCTGAATATAATTAAATAAAGTAAGGGACCTATTGATTATTATGAGAAGTTGAAAACTTCAGTAACTACTTGATAACTTGATGGAATATTTATGTATTTTGGGTTCTATCTCTCCCATTAATGTTCTCTCTACCATTGCCATCAAGAAAGAGTGTGAGAAGGAAAGGAAAAGGGAAGAGATAGATTGAGAATTGGAGAATACCTTCTTCTTGTCATTTACTCATGGATCAAGGAGGTAAGTATCATTTACTCTTATGTGAGAATCATAGATTTCAAGATTCTTTTATGAGTATTATAGTTTTCTATTATTGAGAATCTTAGAGAACTATAACTAATAAGTGGTATCAGAACAAGTGTTATGAAATTTGTGATTCTCCATTGATGATGTTTCTTTCCCAAATTATCTTGAACCTTAAACTATAAATTTGGAATTTTAATGTTTCCGCTGCATTGTTGTAAGAGAATGATTTTGCATGAGTTTTATATATATATGTATACATGTGATTGTTGAAACCGATTTTTTAATGAAGCTTCCTGTAAGATTTCAATTTGAAATATTCACTGTTCAACACATTGAATTGTTAAAGGATACAAGGGATTTTAAAAAAAAAATGCCTGTCATTAAAGCCAAAGACAATGTTTTTTTGTCCTTTGTGAAAGAATTGCATATGCCATTTGAATAATTTTGGCTTTTATGAATCGGTAATGAAAGCCTGCTACATACATGAATTGTCGAAAATTTTCTTTTACGGCCAGTATCGTCTAGCATCTGTGAATTTTGCAGAAGCAAACACAGGCAAGCCGTGTTGGCGTGGCTGGTATAGATTTTTTTTTTCTTTAAAAAAACTATTTTTTGTTTTTTAATTTGGGATTAAATATTTTGATAAGTTTGTTAATCACCAAAGTGGTCAAACTTGTATGTTTATTTGATTCCAAATTAATGATGTTTAATATCAGTTACCCATAGAATGGATGCTATAAATGACAAGATGATTTTTTGTTTATGGATAAATTGAAGTTCGTTGTTATAAAGCATTTATGAATCACCCAAAGGTTGATTAGTTGTTCTTATAATTAATGGGCATGATTGATGGTAATGTGAATGCACTATTAGTTTTATTTATATATCTAAAGATAGTAAATATTTCTAGTTAGTGTATATTTCATTGCCTGATAATGTTGGTTTTATTAGCATCATTATGTTTGTTGTACATTGATGTATCACCCAAAGGAGAACATTGATGTGCATTGAATGTTTAATGTTTTATTGTCTGAATCTGTATTGTATGTTATTTTATAACTCAAAGTATTAATGTTAGGCACGTGTTAATTGCAGTACCTACTCCTATGTCATTACATTCGCATGCTATGTCTGTTCCAACCTTTAATGGGCTGAATTTCTCTGATTGGAGTGAACAAATCCAATTTCACCTTGGTGTAATGGATCTTGATTTGGCTCTTCAAGTTGAGAAACTTGCTGCTATTACTGATGATAGTAGCAATGAAGAAATAGCCCATTATAAGGCTTGGGAAAAGTCAAACCGGTTGAGCTTAATGTTTAGGCGAATGAGCATAGCAAGTAACATCAAGTCTGCTCTTCCCAAAACTGAAAGTGCAAAAGAATTTATGAAGAATGTGGAAGAGCGCTCCCAAACTGCTGACAAGTCTCTTGCTGGGACATTAATGGGTACTTTAACCACCATGAAGTTTGATGGTTCTCGTACCATGCATGAGCACGTCATTGAAATGACAAATATTGCAGCAAGACTTAAGTCATTGGGAATGGAAGTGGATGAGAATTTCCTTGTGTAGTTCATTCTGAACTTATTACCGTCTGTGTATGGCCCGTTCCAAATGAGCTACAACACCATGAAAGATAAATGGAATGTGCATGAACTGCATAGTATGTTGGCTCAAGAGGAAACGAGACTTAAGAATCAAGGAAGTCACTCAATCCATTATGTGAACCATCAAGGAGCTGGTAAGAAAGCTGATAAGAAACATGGAAAGGGGAAAGGACCGCTGAAGATAAATGAGTCCTCCGTTAAGATCCAGAAGAAGGAAAAGAATGACAAATGTCATTTCTGTGGAAAATCTGGACACTTCCAGAAGGATTGCCCAAAACGTAAGGCTTGGTTCAAAAAGAAAGGTAAGCTTAATGCTTTAGTATGTTTTGAATCAAATTTAACTGAAGTTCCACATAATACTTGGTGGATTGATTCTGGATGTACAACTCATGTTTCTAATACGGTGCAGGGATTCCTTCCAATCCAAACCATAAGCCCAAATAAGAAGTTTGTCTTCATGGGGAATAGAGTGAAAGTTCCAGTGGAAGCTGTCGGGACTTATCGTTTAATCCTAGACACTAGACATCATTTAGATTTGTTTGAAACTTTGTATGTACCTAATATTTCTAGGAATTTAGTTTCTTGTCTAAACTAGATGTTGCTGGATACTCTTTTAAGTTTGGTAATGGATGTTTCAGTTTGTATAAGCATACCTTTATGATTGGATCTGGTATACTTTGTGATGGTTTATATAAATTGAATCTTGATAATTTATATGCTGAAACTCTTATGACCTTGCATCATAATGTTGGCACTAAACGTAGTTTAGTGAACGAACGTTCTGCTTATTTCTGGCATAAGCGTTTGGGTCATATTTCCAAAGAAAGAATGGAAAGACTAGTAAAGAATGAAGTCCTTCCACAATTGGATTTTAATGACCTTAATATTTGTGTGGATTGTATTAAAGGAAAGCAAACAAAACATACAAAGAAAGGTGCCACAAGAAGCACTCAGCTTCTTGAAATAGTACTGTCGCGACCGTCCCGTCCGGGCGTCGCGAAAAAAGGGGTGTTAAAAAACAGAGGAGTCGCCACCGATATTTTTATTTGGGAAAATACTGGAAAACCCAATTATTTAAGGCAAAATTGGTCCCTTAAAAAAAGATAGAGATTTGAGTTCGGGAGTCGATTACGAGTAGGGAAGGTGTTAGCACCCTACGTCGCCCGTTCTAAGAACGGTACCCCAAGTTAATCGTGCAAAATTTTTAATAACCTTTGAAAATATTATTTTACCCCATTTTTTTCAAACCTAAAAAAGAAAATAAACACAAAAGGAAGAAAATAAAATTTTGGCTTGACAGAATGATTATTCTGCTCCTATGTATTCCCCGGTGTGATGGAAAACTCAAAGCCACGTAGTTCTTAATAGAAAAAGTTTGATTGGTTGGTTTATTTTATTTTAGCTTTTTAAAAAAGGATTGGATTCTGAGAATAATTTCGAAAAGGGATTTTATTCTAAAAAAAACTCTTACACAGGGTTCAAGATAGCAGTGCTACACGATAAACCCTTACAATTCTTACAACACTTGAGGATGAAAAATTCATACATCAACGTCGTAGATTGCTGAGTGGATTTCTTTGAAAGCGATTATTTTTTTATTTCTCACTTTTGAACGATTTTTTTTTCTAAAAAGAGGGGATTCTTTCACTTTTGTATTTATGTTATTTATTCATTTTTTATATTTTTGGACTTTTGCTGAAAATCTCAACCCAAAAGAAAAAGAAATTGAACTCTACCATAGCAACTTCATCAGCCCAAGACCAAATACCCCTAAACCAAAACACAGCCCAAAGCCTAAATATAAAGAACAAAAAAAAAAATCAGAAGAAAAAAAATAAATAAATAAATGAATAAATAAAAGAGAAAAAGGCTTAAAGTGGCAGAAGGGAGGGCTTCTGCCATCTTCCCATTACCCACGTGAGAGAAAGAGAGACCAGGGGAGGGGGATTGCAGCACAGGGGCACGGCGGTGGCGGTGTGGCTCGGTGGGCACCGGCGACGACGTGTTCGACCGGGACTATTGTTGCTCTTCGCGGTGAACGGTGGCTGGAGCGGTTGGAGGGGCGTGGTGCAGGTGTCGCGGCGGGAAGCTCGGGTCCGCGACGACGATGCTTGGAGCGGTGGTGGCCGAACTGGTGGAGATGGCGGAGCTCGCGGACTGTGGTGGCAACGGTGGGCTCGAGCGGCGCTCCTCGCGTCTGGAAGGACAGCTCGTGGGTTCAGGTGCCGTCGAGGTGGAGCGGGTCGTGCAGCGACAGCGAGCCCGTGCGGCGGTGGCTGTGCGGTGGTTCTGATGTGGTGGCTACGGCAGGTTCGCGGTGGTGCTCCGGTAAGTTCACGGTTGCGAGGAAAAGAATCCGGGATGTATTTTTGATGTTTCAAATGCCTTAGTTTTTTCCCAAATTCTTTTCCTTCTGCTTCGAAAAACCCCCCTTTTTCTCTGTGAATGTTGAATTTATAGGCAAAAACAAATGAGAATAATTCCAAAATTTTCTGTTAGCTTGCTGAGGGAAGAAGATGTACAATGCAGTGCCTTAGGAGGGGCAGATCAGCCTTGTTCCCTGTCCTTGTTTTTCTTTTTTTTTTTTGAACAAGAAATGGGCTTTTAAGTGGGTTAAACAAAAATGGGATTATATACCAAAATCTTACTCAATTTTTGTTTTCTATTTCTAATCACTTAATCAAAAAACGAATTAACCCGGACAAAATTGGGTGTTCACAAGTACAAACCGATATATATGGACCTTTTGATGTCAATTCTTTCGGTAAAGAAAAGTACTTTATCACCTTTATTGATGATTATTCACGTTATGGATATGTCTACTTACTGCATGAGAAGTCTCAAGCAGTGAATGCCTTAGAAATTTATCTAAATGAAGTTGAAAGGCAATTAGACAAAAAGGTGAAAATCATTAGATTTGATAGAGTTGGTGAGTATTACGGAAGGTATGATGAAAATGGACAACACCCTGGTCCATTTGCTAAGTTCCTAGAAAAGCGTGGCATTTGTGCTCAATATACAATGCCGGGTACACCACAACAAAATGGTGTATCAGAAAGGCGTAACCGAACCTTAATGGACATGGTTAGGAGTATGTTAAGTAATGCATCTTTAACTTTATCATTGTGGATGTATGCCTTAAAGACTGCTATGTATTTGTTGAACAGGGTTCCTAGTAAGGCAGTTCCAAAGACACCTTTTGAATTGTGGATTGGTAGGAAACCTAGTTTAAGGCTCCTGCATGTTTGGGGTTGCCAGGCAGAAATAAGGATTTATAATCCACAAGAAAAGAAACTAGATGCAAGAACAATCAGTGGATATTTTATTGGTTATCCAGAAAAGTCTAAGGGGTTTATATTCTGTTGTCCTATCCATAGTACAAGAATGGTTGAAACTGGAAGATGTTTATATGGATCAACCAATGGGATTCATAGAAGAAGGAAAGGAACATATGGTGTGTAAACTTAAGAGATCAATATATGGACTTAAACAAGCTTCCCGACAATGGTATCTCAAATTTACTGATACTATTGTTTCCTTTGGATTTAAGGAAAACATTGTTGATCGATGTATATATCTAAATGTCAGTGGGAGTAAGTTTATATTTCTGATTCTGTATGTTGATGATATCTTGCTTGCAACTAATGATCTTGATCTATTACGTGAGACTAAGAATTTTCTCTCTGATAACTTTGAAATGAAAGATATGGGAGAGGCAAACTATCTGATCGGAGTAGAAATATTCCGCGATAGATCACTTGGATTGTTGGGTTTGTCTCAGAAAGCATATATTAATAAAGTTTTAGAGAGATTGAGAATGAACAAGTGCTCGGCATCTCCCGTTCCAATTCAGAAAGGAGATAAGTTTAGTCTCATGCAATGCCCAAAGAATGATTTGGAACGAAAGGAGATGGAAAAGGTTCCTTATGCATCTGTTGTTGGGAGTTTGATGTATGCTCAAACATGTATAAGGCCAGATATTAGTTTTGCAGTTGGAATGCTGGGTAGATACCAGAGTAATCCAGGATTGGATCACTGGAAAGCTGCAAAGAAATTTTTGAGATACTTGCAAGGAATGAAGGATCACATGCTTAGACTTTGCTGACTGTGTGGATACAAGAAAGTCCACATTTGGCTATGTGTATCTTTTAGCCGGAGGAGCGATATCATGGAAGAGTGCAAAGCAAACAATCATTGTTGCATCCACCATAGAGGCTGAATTTGTGGCATGCTTTGAGGCCACGATTCAGGCTAATTGGTTGCGAAACTTTATTTCAGGACTTGAAATAGTCGATAGTATTGCTAGGCCTCTGAAAATTTATTGTGATAATTCCGCAGCAGTCTTCTTTTCTAAGAACGACAAGTATTCCAAGGGTGCTAAGCATATGGAATTGAAATACTTTGCCGTTAAAGAAGAAGTTCAGAAACATAGGGTGTCAATTAATAATATTTGCACCAACCTTATGATAGCTGACCCTTTAACAAAAGGGTTGCCGCCCAAAATATTTGCTAGCCATGTTGAGAATATGGACATTATGTCTACTAGCGAATGTTGAATTGTAATGTTTTATTTCATTATTGATGCATGTTTGATACTCTGAGCTTGTTAATGTGTAAGTTTCTGAATTTTCTGTTTTCTACTTATGTATATGCATGCAATTGATGATGTCGAAAACAGATTATGTTCTTGATAATGACATTATGTTTGAACCCATTACGGATTTCTCATTTCAAGATCATATTGAGGAGAAAGGCTAATATAATAGTACATGGAAGGAAGTGTGTTGATAATAACATATGACCGCCATGACTCTTATTAGTTTATATTCTTGATTATGGTTAATGATGGAACCAATGTATGTAAGGTCCGTTGATGCACATCATAATTGATGTATTTAAGTGTCACAATAACACATGAGTCAAGTGGGAGAATGTTGGAAAAAATTAAATAAATAAATTAGTGTGACTCATGTGAAATAAAGTAATGGGCCTGAATGTAATTAAATAAAGTAAGGGACCTATTGGTTATTGTGAGAAGTTGAAAACTTCTAGTAACTACTTGATAACTTGATGGAAGTTATCATATTTATGTATTTTAGGTTCTATCTCTCCTATTAATGTTCTTTCTACCATTGCCATCAAGAAAGAGTGTGAGAAGGAAAGCAAAAGGGAAGAGATAGATTGGGAATTGGAGAATACCTTCTTCTTGTCATTTACTCATGGATGAAGAAGGTAAGTATCATTTATTCTTATGTGATAATCATAGATTTCAAGATTTTTTTATGAGTATGATAGTTTTCTATTATTGAGAATCTTAGAGAACTATAACTAATATCAAGTCCTTATTATTTGGACCAACCTAACTTTTTATCATTAATTACATTTTTCATGCCTAATATATTATAACAATGTTGGGCATTGGAATGTGAGATACTAAAATTATATGATGACCAATAAGAGAGGAAATGCAGAACAGTACTATTAGGTACTGCGTGCTTGGATTTTGGCAACTAAAAACTTTCTTAGTATTCATTCAGATGAGAAACGATTTCTTCTTCGAGTCTTCTGTTGGGGTTTGTTGTGCATTGTAAGTATTTGTTTCGATGTTGTACCTTTGATACAGTATCTTATGTATCAGAGATGCCAAGCACTAGCCATAGCATATGGCACTTTTCTTTTTTGGGGTCGAGGATTTGACCCTATGGGATTCGATCCTAGATACTATGACTATATTATAAGTCCTAATGGACCAGATCCCATGTGACTTATTTTTCTTTCTTTTTTTTATTTTTCCCTTTGAACATTTGAAATTGTAAGTGAACCAAGGCCTGACAACTTCGGAAAAGAAGGGAAGAGTATCCCTTTCTTACTACTATATATGCATAGAAACACAAATGATTTCATTTAAATTTGAAATTTATGTTATTTGTACAACAAATTCGGATAATTTTTTGAATAATTATTTATAACATATAGTGTATGTACTATGAAATATAAAAGACAGAGTTATTCTAAAGTTGTCGAATTTATTGTTCAAATAGCATTGTTATAAACTTAAATAACTAATGCAAGCAAAAATTGTGTGCGAGAATGTTCTTTTATTAGATCATGATCATAATGCAAATTGTGGTTTGAAGGAAAAATTATAAGGTTTCATTCACTCAAAATTTTGGGATTTTTTGTGCAAAATTATTCCCCTCTCCCTAGCTATTTTGCAGTACTTTAGCTTACATGAAACAGTTTGTTGTATAAGGATCTTGCTTTTTGGAGTTTGTTTCATCTGTGTTTTAAGGGTTGAATATTTTTTATGTTGTGCTCTGATACCAATATTTTCGTTAAAATAACCTATTATTGGTACACAAAAAATGTTTATTATTAATTTATATTTGTAATTTATTTAGGTCGAAACTTGTCTTTTTCTTCTCAAGTAGCATTGAGCAAACATATTTTTAGTTTTTTTAGTTCATTACAAAACTTCTTTTCAGCACAAAAATATTTGTATACTTTGGCAGCATAACTTTTATGATGTCGATACACATGTCACTTTTTCTTAAATTTTTTTTCTTATGATCTTTGGCCTTGTTCACAAGAACATAATATTTTTATCCATGCATTTGTCTCATACACACAATGCAAAGATTTCTTCATGTCAAAAAAAAAAAAGATTTCTTTTCATTCTATTTTGGAAAATGACTATAAAAAATTTAGTGTTTGTTTGTTTAAGATTGTGGGCATCCCAAACTTGATTTTAGTTGAAGTGATTTTGGGGATTTGAGCGCGTTTGTTTACCAAATTGCGTTGAAAAAATCAATTCTAGATTAGGTATAATTGATTTTAGGAGAAGCAAGAATTTATAGCTTTTCCGTTGAAAAAAATTGATTCTAGGTGTAGGATCCACAAAGTTCTTTGTATTTATACCTCAAAAGTGATTTTACTTTATCATCCAAACAAAATCAACTCTTTTAAACTCACTTTTAAAATATCATTACCAAATACAAATCAATTTTTTTAAACTCTGTTTTTTAAAATCAATTCTTTTAGAATCAATTTTTTCAAAATCAATTATGTCAAAATCTAAAACACCACTTTATCCTTTATGAGCTGCTCATTTTATGTATCTCTCTCTCACACACATTCTTTATAACGTGGGCAGCCCAAAACAAAGACGAGAATCATTTATAACTTCGACAGCATTCTAAACTGGGCCTGTCCAGGTCCATGAATTTTCGCAGTCCCAAAATCATCATTTGTAGAATTAGACAGACCCCTCCCACGGGCTTGTGTCAAGTTAAAGTTAGTATTTATTCAAGAAAAAAAAGGAGTGTTGCTTTTTATACCACTAAAATTTTAAATACACCACAAATTTTTTTTAAAAATTTAATATCTCCAAAATACCCCCCAGTTATCTTCACACACCACAACCTATATTCTGAAATACACCCTTCCTCTCTTCTTCCTCTTTTCCTCTTCTCCCTCCTCACACCCACCCATTGAAATAACATCCTTTTGATAGGTTATTTTTCCTCTCTCATTTTTTTTCTTTGAATAGCTTCTTCCATGATAGTTCCATATCCTCCTCCTCTTCTGCGTTTTCTGTGTCCAAGTAAGATAATCTCTGCAAATTCATCCTTCCGGAAATTAATTTCCAGAATTCTGATTTTTGCTATACTAGAGTTTAAATTCCGGAAGGATGTTTTAACTGTCCAGAATTTAATTTCCGGAAACTACTTTCAAGAACATGATGAAGGATGATGAACGGTTGAAGGAAGGTTTCATTTGAACTTTACTGTGAATATCCCTTATATTAATTAATATTAGAATTCAGATGGATTAAAATAGGGGGATATTTCATCAATTGTGTACACAGTCAAAACGCTGGAGAGCTGCTTTCTGCATTGTGCATATGGCAGACACCAGACTTGAGGTTTCAGAAAAGAAATGAGCAGCAACTAATGGCTTCCCAATCATACATGTTTTCTCTCGAATCCTAAATGGTTGTTTAAAATTAGCAAAAAACAGAAAGAGTGGTAACACTAGTAACTAGAGGGAGAAGAATATAGAGGGAGAATAGGAGGAACTAAAAGTTAAGAGATAGGAGTATTTTAGAAAAAATAAAAAAATAAAATGTGATTTGTGGTGTATTAAAATTTTTAGTGGTGTCAAAAGTAACACCCAAAAAAAGGGGTCAAGTCCCGTTCGGATCCAAAAATAAAAAATAAAAAAACTCTCATGGTAGTATCAACTATCAACTAATCCATTGAAGTATATCTTAATTGAGAATATCTCTTTGCAGGTGTATATTAGTTACTTATAAATAGGACAATTAATCAAGTGAATTTTAGAAACACAAGAGTAAGAGGGATTAGCCGATTAGGGAGTTCTTCAATATTACTTTTTTTTTTTTATAATTGACAAAAGACATCCAAAAGCATCACACCTCAAAAAAGAATACAACAACATATGGGGACATAAACATGACCCATAGAAAACTAAGAAAATCTATAATTGGGAAGACTCATCCTATTACGAAAAAAGTCCTCCTTTATGAAGTTTGGAATTGAATCTCACCAAAAAAAAATCTTGAATTGTTGTGCCAAAGTTTGCTAATTTGTCGGCACAAGCATTACCTTCCATATATACATGAGAAAAAGTAAAAGACATTTTCTTTGTGAGAACTAAACAATTCAAAAAAAAATAAAAAATTAAACCACCTATTCCTAAGATGCCAAGGAACAATCTTCAAGGAGTGAAAAGCTTCAATTAATAACTTTGAATCACTTTCTAGGTGTCGTCTGCTATGCACCCCCAAAAATGAGATGCATCGGTGCTCCCCTCTCCATGATATATTCCTGACCATTGGATTAATATAAAAAGTTTTAGGTATTAACCGGTGACCGGTTGATGAAGTTTTGCGGAAAATGTTATGATATTTGCAAAAAGAGGTCTCATTTGAAGATAATTGCAAAAGAGGTCTCCCCCTACAACAACCACCCATTCCCTTACCCCTGCCGCCATTGCCCCCTTCCCTGCCACCACCATCCTGACCACATGACCACCAGCCTTTACTTTCACAATTAACAAACATGGTACAGTAAATTCGCTTGAGAAAACAAAAGATCGAACACAAAATTATCGATAATAAAAAATTAAGTGGTCTAAGCATCTAAGATGAACTTGATTAGAATTGAGAAATTCCAATTTCAAAAACATGATGCTAATTAATGCTTAGGCTCACTCACCACTGAATTAGATTTTCTTCACCTAAGTCCACCCAACTGAATTATTGCCCCACTACCTAGCAAACCCGCCCATAACCAACCCCAAATGAAAATTAAATAAAAAGATACTCGACCCAGATCTGGGTAGTTTAATTGCATCTAGGAGAGTTTAAAAAAGTTCAACACCGCCATTGAAGCCCCTAAAGCCAACCTTCGCCAGATCTGAAGATGGATTGGCGGTGCTCGTCGTTTTCAAACCCAGATCTGGGTTTTCTCTACCCAGATTCTTCAATTGGTAACTACAACTGCTTTAATGGAGAAGCAAGAGCAGCAATCTGCAGTTGGCGGGAGGCGAAGGAACGATCGTCGTTGGAAATACACCGCCGATTCCATCTTCTTCCTTGTGCTTTACACCGTTTTTTGCTTTCGTTCTCTGCAGTTGCAGTAACCAAAGCAGAAAAAGAAAGACGACACGTTCATCTTCCTCGACAGCTTCATCGTGAACTTCTGTCCATTGCGCAACATCGTAGCAATCCTTACCAGGTTTCTATTTCCTTCTGGTGGGGTGGTGCGGTAGGGAACGACGGTGGTCGCGCTGTGAGAGGACGACAGCGGTGGCACGGTGGGAGGACGACGGTGGTGGTGAGGGAGAGAAGGAGAGAAAGAGGAATTGAGGGTTTTCAGATTTTTGCACTTTTAACTAATTTGCAAATATAATTTATTGAGGCTTGTTTTTGCAAATGTATAAAAACTTATTATCCTAGGTTAAAAGTGGGATGTTTCATATACCTCATTCATGTTTGGTGCACAACATAAGCCACCCACTTTCTAACCATAGTCCATGCCAACCCTTATTGTAAGCTACTTCAATTGCAATTATAGCTCCAAGAAACTCAAAATGTAAAGCAAAAGCTGGACCAATATTATAAGCAAAACAGCCCATCACAGCTACACAAGTTCTTCAATATTACAAATTGTAGAAATCAAGTCTTTTCTTTATTCTAGGAATGTTATTGCTTAGACCTGTTAATAAACTTTCTATAAAAGCAAATAACTGTAAAAAATGATTCATTGTATCTCAAGTGTTAATTCAAATTTTGTTTTTATATCCTATGTATGGCATCCTCATCCCAAGAGGTCGAGGTTGTTTATCACATTAAATCCATCAGTATAAAAAGTAACTTAGAATTTGAACACGGTGCCTAGAAAACCTTCATGAGATAACAAAATAAACGTGCAAAAAAAGAAAGGTGCATCTGCACCCCATAAAATTTAGTATTTAAAATTTTAATGCACCCCATAAAAGTTGGTATTTAAAATTTTAGGTAATGGTTAATTAACATGTTAATGAAAAATTATAAAATGATCCCAGACTTATTGAAAGTATCATCTCAGCCCCTCATGCCCATCCCACACTCACCAACATCACTTTTGAATTTGTAGGTAATGTTGAGTCAAGGCCTGAGGTGGTTCTGGGTTGACGGCGGGGAGGGGAGGAGGCTCGCGTGTTGACAGAGAGTTTTGTGGGGTGATCTCTGACGGTTAAAGGCGAGTATCGTGGGTGACACGTACAAGTAACAGATACTGCATAGGATGGTGGTGAGACTATCCTGTCTTTGACGACGACAAATCTACCGTGGCCTCCCATCGCAAACCACTTGTGGCCAAACCCATGTCTCTTTTTGATTTGGGATTTTTATGGTTCCCCAAAATTAGAATTGATTGGGCACTTAGAGAGGCAGTGGCGGCTTTGTCCATCGATCTGGAGCTATCGTTTGCAAACTTGGGAGCAACGGTTATGATCGACAGAGCTTAGTGACTAGAACACATAAGCCAAGCACTCGTCGAGGAGATTAGAGAGGTCTGCTTCTCAACTGTTGTTTCCATCATCGACGACATCGTTGAGCATCAGAGAAACCAAGGCGGTGGTGGATCTGACCATGGAGGAGCAGTGGCCTTGGCGCTTTCGCGACGAGAAACAACGTTATGTAAGTTGCTTAGCCTATCCATGGGGTTCACTTTGAACGACGAGGGTTGACATGGTGGTGATGATGGGAAGAAGGAAGGTGGTGGTGGGCGTGGGATAAGATGGGTGAAAATGGCCACCCATGCCACCTCTCCTCCAACAACACACTTTTTTTTAAAAAAAAAATTAAACTCTTTCACCAATTTAATTAACCATAATAGAATACCTTTTTTGCAAATAGCAGTAGTTTTATTACAATTCCAGCTAAATCACTGGTCACCCGTCTATTCTCATCATAAAATTTTCTTACACATGACCCAAATATAAGGTGCATATTAGACGCCCCAAAAGAAATACAAAGCGTAAGAGGCAATGAATCAATCATCCATAAAAAACCCGACAATAAGTAACAACAAAAAAATTACTATAAGATACATTCTAGTAAAAGCAGCTAAACTGTAAATACAAGAAATGCAACAGAATCCAGGAAATGGACAAAGGCAAAATATGCTGCAGAATCCAGAGTCCAGATATAGTCACATCTAAGGCCGTATATGTTTGCTGTAAAATTCTTGACTAACAAGCTCATTTGTAGGTTCCCATACCTACACCAGTCTCGCCGGCGCCGCCATAGGGTTGGAACTTTTCCCGGGCACTTGAGTAGTTGATATAGTAGAATTCAGAGACTATGCCAGTGAAGAAAATGAAAGCAGCACCAGCAGCAAACACTCCCTTCCTAACCATCTCGCAAGAAGGGGGGTTTTCCACAAAGAGGGTCCTGTACTTTGTGTGATAGGCATTTTCCACTGATCCAGCCAACAAGCACACCTCAGCTATTAAGAAAAACGCCCTGAAAGAGATAGTTTCAAACCAAGTGCTATAAGTTCAATCCAACATAAAAAATAAGCATTAAATATTCAGTTCAGTTAGGTGTGTGAAATTAAACAAGGTTATTCAGTTTTGCAGGGTATAAAAATGTATGAACATTGTAGATTTAGTTAAGAGTTGATATCACTATTACTAATTCAGTGAAGAATGATAATTTACCAGCAGATTATGAAAAGGACAACTGCACAGGCCCTTGAACCTCCAGGGCTAAGAGACTTCCCACAACAGAAGCATCGACTTGCCACCATTATGAGGACTTGACCAACCAGGAGGAACAGAAATGCACCAACACCATAGCCAGTTGCTATATCCGAGTTATAGACACAGTAATTATAATTCAGTTCCTTGTCTTGAATAATCCTGGCCTGCCAAATTAAGACAGAGATAACAACTATTTTGTTATGTAGGAGGTAAAAACTGAAAATTGATTGCTTCCTAAACATAAAAAAGTATAACTTCATAAGTCACTAAGAGTGGACTAGTGAAGATTGGTATTGGTAATTTAAATGAAATCATAGGTTCAAACCTCAATATTGTCAGTGTATTAAAAAAAAACCATTTTATTTCTTCAACTTGAAGAATTATGATGATATATCTCCTAAACCTAATCAAGGGATTATTACCATCACATCTTCTCTTCCCAAGCACCTAGTACAAAATCCAAAAATACAACAAACAGGACTGAGAAAACCTTGACTGCTTAGGGTGTGTTTGTGTTAACATTTGAAGGCTTCAAACGTACATTTGAAGCCAAAGCAACAAATTGTTGCTATGCTTTCGAACGTAAGTTTGAAAGCTTCAAATGTTAACCGAAACACACTGGTAGTTCAATAAACAACCAACAGTCGCCATTAAGTTAATTGGACATAATTGCGAAGCTGTAAAGCAATATGCAAGTACATATATGAAAATGTGACACATGGAAACTTTGAAGCAAACAGATTGACAAGTTTACCAAATCCTAGAATTCTGAATTGAACTATTTCTGGGAATTTGATATTTGTTCATGCTAACAAGTTCAAAGATATCTTTAAGCATGCTCATCTCATCTAAGTCTGACAGAGACAGAGAGAGAAGATGAGAGATCTGACGTTTCCCATCAGATAAATAATTTCTTCTTGGTTACAAATAGAACAGTAACAAGCATACACAGATCTGTTGTTCTATTCGCAAGCATAGCCAAAGGACAAAAGTTCAAGATTTGGCATATCTTGGAATGCAAATAGCCAAGGAACCAAGTCACATAAACACAAACTATTGCAGATAGCTTCGTTTATAAAGTTTATTCGTGTCACAGTACGTTTAATAGAAAGAACACATTTTCAACAATAAACAGATCTGGGTATGTCCATATCAGAAGGAAATGGGAGTTACCAAAGAAACAGAGTTAATGTTCTTTGAAGCCTTTATGCAAACACATGATAAACCCAATATTAAATTACCAAAATAAAAATACAAGGTTAAAGATTCAAGCTTCCACATTATTTTGGTCCAAATTTCTCATTTTCTCAGCAATCAAAACAAAACAAAAAACTAAAAAAACCTATACTCTTATCTCCCGCAATGATTGTGTTATTGTTCTTAAACCCAGAAATAAAAACATGATTGAACTCATACCCAGATTCTTAATTTGGATTTAGAGAAGAAAAGGGTGAGATTGAAAATGTGAATACTCACAATGCTTCTTCTCTGCTCAGCAGCCACGGCCAGTCCAAAAGCAATCAAATCCAAAACGAAGACAGTGATGAGTAAAAGCTTGGAAGCCATGGATGAGAGTGGAAGCAGAGAACTGTGCTCTCTCTCTCTCTTTGTTGTGTTGTAGTATGTATTATTCTGTTGTGTCTCTCACTGCTATGTGCAACTATAAAAGCTAGCTGGATCCTTGAGTACGCAAGGTAAGAAACACAGTAATAATAAAAGTTAAGTAATAATAATAATAATAATAAATTACAAAAACCAAATGACATTAGGGGAAAAAAATTAGAAATAGGAAAAAGACATGGCACCAGTTGACAACAATATGGAAATGGGTATTTTACCTGCTAAGATATGAGATTACTTACCTAACCATGGGATTTCTTTTATTGTTTGCTTGGGAAAGTATACAAGAATAATCATAATAATAATAATAATAATAATAATAGTAGTAGGTTCACTGCCCAGACCATCATCAATATTCAATAATGTAGGATAAAGTGATCATCCAACTTGGGTTTAAGGTTTTAAATTCTTTCTAAGCTATTGTAATCTCGCTTTAGGGAGATTTTTATTTTAACTTATTTAAAAAATAACTTATTACATAAATATTTAATTAAATTGTTTAGATAAGATTAATGTATTGTAGTTGGGTAGAATTAGTTTCTCCCTATTGGGAGAGTCGGTGGGGAAGGGAAAGTAGTTGAAGAATTGAAGAAGGGTCAGTATGGTAAATTGAAGTGCAAACGTGACGATGACGGGGTAGCTGTCGGTGACGGTGACGGTGACGGTGAGGGCATAAAAGAGGAAGCCAGGATTTACGTTACAGGGAAGGAAGGAAGGAAGTGGAATCAGATGCTTCCACAATGCAAAAGTTCATCAGCTTTCATTTCAAATAATAATATTTTATTTTTTTACATTCTTTTTTCTAACACTTTTTTAATTTTTTTTACATCTTTATAATCACTGATCATTATTTTTTTCAAAGTAAATTATAAATCATTATTGTTTTCAAAATAAAAAATAAACGATAAATAGTTATAGTTATAAAATAAATATAAAAGGATATAAATAAAAAAATTGCGAAAATTTCATTGCTTTATATTCTATTCCTTTCATCATTAAGAAACATATCAGATCTGGGGTTTAGCTTTAGATGGTGGATGCCAACCCTTGCGTGCATTTTCAACGTTTTGTGTTGTTCTCTGTCTCACTCTTTTTTCGTTAGAAAAATATTAGGTTTTCTCCGAAAATATAATATTTTCTTGTTTTATATTATATTAATAATAATATAATATATATCAGAACAAAATAATATTAAAAATATAATTAAATATAATAGAATAAAAATTTATAAAATTAGTCACAATTTGTCAATGTGCCACGTTACGTTTAGAAATAGGTAGGCCCCGCCTCACGTGATTCGTGATCGTGAATGAGAAATCTATGAGACTTTGACTATTTGTTTTCCTCATAAATTTTTGCACGGATAGGATAGGTATGTAATTATGAGCTGTGGTAAATTTTGAATACTTTTTTAGTTTCATGTTTTTTTTGGGTTGTTTAATTGTCATTAACCAATGTGTATTGATGTAATTGGAAAGAGTTTAGGTTCTAAGTACGTGGGGGTTAAAATCTATCGTTGGATTTATATGTATGGAAAAAATATCATTGAGAGGGGTCTCTACTTAAAGACTTAAATGTATCTTTAGTCTCTCACTTATCGGATAAGAGGATACTATGAAAAAAATTATTGGGATTAGAACTAGTTTATTATTTATTATTGTAGCCATTTTGGAGCTTTGATTCATTAAAAATGAATGTTGGGTACCTTCAAGGACTCTAAGGTTTAAGTAAATGAGAGTGTAAGGTGAGTATAAATATAATAACGAAGTAAAGATCTTTATTACCTTTGCATGTTTGAAGTAAAGACTCACTACCCTAGATCTTTACTTCAAACAGATGTTTACTTGGCCATAAAGACTCACTACCCAAGATCTTTACAGCAACTAATAATGAAGCAGATGTTTGAAGCTGCTAAGCGGAGTAATAAAAGATTTGATACAGGAGATGTCATTTGATACTCTTTGTAATGCTACAACAACAGATAATGAAGAAGATATGTGAACCTGCTATATAAGAATTGATACAGGAGATGTCACTTGATTTCTTTGGTTTTTGTGCTTTGGGAGTACTATTTGTTGATGTATAGATTAATATTCAAAAGGGTCTGGTGTTCTAGTTTTGATACTGAGGTGGCTAGAAAATCTATTAAGAGCTAGGTGTAGTGACAGGATGCTGATAGGGTATGGTTTTATGTTGATAGGGTGTTGTTTTTTTGTAAGTTTGCTAAGGGATGTATATTGAGAACAATGATTTTTTTTTTTTCTTCTTCTAGCTTCAAGCACATGATGGAGTGTTTCCTCTTCAACCCTTCTTAGAAGGTGGAAAAAGTGATCACTTGTGATGCTAAGGCTAGATATATTCAATAAAATAAATATTTATCGAGAAAAAAAGGGAGGCCGGGTGTGAGTCTTTGTGTACTTATGGAAACTGGATGTATTATGAGCTTTAGTATTTGACTATAAATGATTGTGGAAAGAGATGTTACTGCTGTATTGTTTGTGGGAGAACATGTTTTCAACATGCAGGGCATATAGAACCAAAATCAGGGAGATAAATGTTGCTTGGCAAGGGAGAGTAACTCTATTGTACATCAAAGTCTGGTGTGGCAGGTTCAGTTTGAGAGGAGGGATACAGCTGCTGTGTGGACAAAAAGAAGAGAGGAGCTTTTGCTGCAATTTAGGTGTTTGATAATTTGATCATCAGAGCTGCAACAGGGGTTCTCTGCTGGGTGTATGCACCAGGAAGTGTGCTTCGCATGTCACTTTCAGGAACCAAAAGGTGTATGCACTAGAAGCTATGATGCTGCATGATAGTTTTTTTATTAGTGAGTTTAATGGGTTATGTCTGTTATGTAAAAGGCCAGGAGTGATGTGCTTGTAAAAAAGGGTTTTTTCATGATGCTATATCTGATCTAGGGAGGCTGTTCTACATATCCAGGGTGTTTAGGAGTTATGCTATTTTACTTCGTGGGTGTACTTGTTGCTGGAATGTTCTTTGGAGAATGATGCAAATTTTGTTATCAAGTTTTGCGCGCATGATATGGTGGTATTTTTCAATCCTTCCTAGAAAATAGAAAAAATATTCACTTTGATGTTTAAGTTTGATCCTATTTAATGAATTTTATACTTATAAGAAGAAAAAAAATAATACTCCTTCATTTTTTTACAACCTTTATTGAAAACGATGACTTTTATATTAAATTTTGTATAAAGTAGGCAAGATTCTCGTTTATTTTTTTGATTGGGATATATAGTTTATTTATTCATAGTAGTGCAAAATCCTTTCCAATATAATGTTGAATAATTATTTAATAAAATTTTGCACGTAAAATATCCGTGAATGTTGTAAACATTATCTAATTCTGTCCTTGTATATGAGAAATACAGAGTACCATTCAGATTCCTTTGATCAATTAAGTCAACCCTTTGCTTACACCATTGTTTCTTTGTCTAAATGACATATCCACTAACTAGAAAATCTTAATAACACAATTTGTATTTCTCAATTTGGAGCCAAGTTAAACTATATGTGCTCATTAAATAACAGATGTGTATCACTTAATTAAGAGGCTCATTCCCCAAGCCAAAAGCCAAATACTGTATATGTGCAATTTTCTTGTCCATCTTCTTTGTTTAATTGTTTCTTTATCGCCCCGGCAAATTATCAAAGGACAACTGTCCCAAACTAATGATATATGTGGGTCAAGTTTAATACTAGTATTACGTAAACTTGTCTAAATATTTTGATTGAACTAATTTTGCTTGGAATCAAACTCGACTCGGACATGACCTAATTAAAGACAGGTCACACAAAATTAACTTGATATTTAGGTAAATTGCATAAATTTAATTCAAATACTATATATAATTAAGTATACATTTGTTTCCACTTTCGAGAATCCATTTTCACATTCACGGTAACCATAGGTAGTTTTTATAACAACAAATGTTAGAGAATAAAGTCTCACATAGGACAAAATAAAGTCTTAGACAATAAAACTTTTGTCACATAGTCTTCTGTTATGATCAGTTAGGATCAGTTTTGATTAGTTGAGTTTATAGTTAGCTATTACAGTTACTCTGTTATCTTGAGAAGCTTCATGATAACTAGCTAGTTAGCTAATATCTTGTATAAATATCTTTGATCATTAATGAATAATCAAGTTTTCTTTTCTCAATATCATAACATGGTATCAGTTGTGAAATAATCTTCCGCAATTCTTCTTTTCTTCTCATTCTTTCTACTTCTTTCATGTATCATGGCTGACCCCGCGACCAACCAAGAATAACAGGATACATTAGCTAACTATTTAGTTATCATGAAGCTTCTCAAGATAACATAATAACTGAAATAGCTAACTATAAACCCAACTAATCAAAACTGATCATAACAGAAGACTATGTGATATCAGTTTTATTGTCTAGCATAAAGACAATTATAAAGTATATAAGTTGGGAAGCTTGAATCCAAATTGTCTAGATCTTTTGGACAACAAAATAACTTCCAAACTTATTATACAAATCAATTCACTCCCTCAATTGAGCTTAATCTTAAATGCTAATAACAAACATGAAAGCTTTATATTGTAGCTTCCATGTGGCGTCTAGATTGACACAGAAAATGTCATAAAACTTTAAAAGTAAAAAACTCAAACACAAACATTTCACAAATACATTTTGAAATAAATTAATATCAACATAAATATATATATATATAATATATATATATATATATATATATATATATATATATATATATATATGAACATCCCGAGGTCTAGTATAGTTGATCGTGCATTGCTGGTCCTGTTATTTTATGGGTTAAAGCCCCTAGGAGGAAGACAGCCTGCAAGTAATAAGACATTTTCTCCATAATCTCATGTTTATTGAATTTTTTTTTTTGAGAAATATGCTTTGTTGCAGTTTAAAATTAGTTAGTGTGCAATATTCTATTCCTTGTCCTTAAGCATCACAATCTTTCATATCAAAATAACAACAATGCTCTGTGTTTATTTTATGTATAGATATAGACATGTGCTCATGTGAAGTGACAATGTGAGTAACAAAATGTCATCCCAGGCGGGCACAGCTAAGCACGGTTCGTTTTTGAGGCTTCCCTCTTAACCTTTTCGTGCTATTAATGTCGTTGTATTGTTGTGGGCATTGATCCTTCTCCTGTTCTCCATTTGGTTTTGCCTCCTCCTTGCAAGTCACACCTCTCTTTTTAATCAACACAATGACATTTCAGAACTATACAATATGTCTCTTATTTATATATTGTTGGTGCTGGATAAGTGAGTGTTCAACATATTGGGAAAAACCCCAAGTCTCACATTGACTAGAGATAAAATCTCATAAGAGCTTATAAAGTTTGGGCAATCCTTACCTTTTAAGCTAGCTTTTGAGGTTGAGTTAGATCCAAAATCTAATATGGTATAAAAACCTATTCTAGATCCATTAAAGGGTCACCCACCATATTATCCACGCACCAAACCCAATAGTTTTAGGCGTGAGGGGGTGTATTGGAAAAAACTCAAATCCTACATTGACTAGAGATAAAGCCTCATTAGAGCTTATAAAGCTTGGACAATCCTTACCTCTTGAGCTAGCTTTTGGGGTTAAGTTATGTCCAAAATCTAATACAACATTCATTGAATTGACCACATCTTCTAACATGGTTTTCCATTACATGTCCCACGATATGCAACATAAGATTAAAGTTACCTTGGATCGTTTCAATTTTATTGAACTTGTACGGGTACCCGTGCGTTTCACGGTTTATATATGCATTATTAATATATATTGTTTACATTTTATTTTAAAAATTCATAATTTTTGCATAATAAATGGAATAAGGATTTTATGTATGAATTTTATTCGTAGTATGAAATATTGAAATAAATTTAGTTACATGTATAAAATTGATTATTTTTAGCAAAAAGTTAAACATTTGGTACAGAAATAAATTAAAATATAAATTTGGTTGTTGAACCTCCTAAAAAAAATAAAGAAAACTAATGAGAGCAAGAACTAACCAAAACAACCAAGAAATAAAATAATTTAAGAGTAAATCATTTGTCTTCAATTCTAAAAGACTTTTTTTATAAAAAGGACTATATCGAATTAGATATAAAAATAAACAAATACAAGAAAGCTAAATAGAAATGAATTACAGAAGTAACTATTTGTACCATGAACAAACAATAGGGATAATGATTGTTCACTGCTAACAAATATATTCTTAGGCTAGGTAGATACTTCAACCCCATGATATATATATATTAACATAAAAAGATAAATTAGCATAAAAAGATAAATATTATACATCATATTCTATAAAATACAATTATATTTTGTTTACATCGTCTCTAAACAAAATAACTTCTTCAACACAGTTCATAATTTCATCTACAGTTAATTTGAATTATCTCCGTTAATAAAGCATAATATTTGAAAACAGACATTAAACTTCAATTCTTCTTCGATTTACTTTTAAGCGTATATATAATATATATTTTTCTCTTTTACTAACACAGTAGGAATATCTCATATTAGCTATCATTGAATGCGCTTGTCATCAATTTCTTTTCTCAACCTACTAAAAAACTTAAGAAGTCTAACTTCAAAGTTTCTAACTACCCTCATCATACCCACCACATTTTTATTTGTTCAGCTTCAAAGCTGATTAAATTAAAAAAATCATAAGATGGTCATAACTTATTTAAGATAAAACTTAATCACCACTTGTTATATCTGCCAATTGCAATTTCTTCTCTTTATATAAATGATGCATGTCTTTATAAAATTTACACAAAAACTTTGATCATCACTCCAATACCTACACTACCTATTGATATGGATCAACCCAACATTCATCCTCTTCATCAACCCTCTTTTGCCAATGTTTTCTAAAATATTTTAATTCTCATGGGAAAGACTTCTCACCTACACCACCTAGAAAGTGATATATTAGTAACAAAAATAAAATCATTCAAATGCATCTAATTAAGATCAGAGCAAGACACTTTTGTAAGAATTTTTTTCTCATACCAAAAAAGAAAAGTATGTCTTTCATATGGAACAAACTTTCACAATAGCAGTCTTTAGAAACTCAATAGCAATATTCAGAAGATCATATTAGAGCATTCCAAATGTTTCTTAGGTCTAGTTTAGATTGTACCTGCAATCCTTTTAAAAAAATTAGTTTTTAAACATACAATATTAAGATTCTAGTGTCTCGTGCACCTCGCATGGTGATGTAGTTATTTTATTTGATTTGTATATTGAAAATGTAAATTGATAAATATAAATAAATTATAAACTATATTTATTTAAATATATTTTATGCAAATGGAATATATTGAAAATATTATCTAACAGTTGTTGTAAAAGCCTATATTGAAATAGATATAAAAGAAAAATTATAAAAGATATAAATAAAATAAACTACCAAACTAATTACTTGCAAAAGTTGTTGTTCCAAAATGCAAAACTATATCAGCAATATAATAAGTTATACCCATTTATGTTTTTTATATTACTCAAATTCCATCCTTTTATGATTTGAAATGCTTTTACGTGTATTTTTTAATTGGCTCTATTTCATGGTGAATTGACCTTGATTTTGTATAATTTCATTTTGAACTAATATATATATTTTTATCTTATATTCTTATTCATTTCCTATTCACAAACAAATTTCTTAGACAAATCCTTAGAGATTAAAATCTTATCTTGTTTGACATTTGAATTGATTAAATGCTCTACAATAGACTGAATAATTCATTTGCTAGTGCGTTTTCCATGCATAAATTTTTATAAAATATTAATTCATTTAAAATTTAAATTCTTGTGCAATGTAAATATTTAAATTAGTATACACTCACTTAAAACTTTATCCCTCCTATAAAATTAATCTCAAGAACTTTAACCCTACTATAAAATTATTTTCAAGTAAGATTTTCGACCCCGTCTAATAAAAAAATAAAAAAATTAAAAACATTTGAATGTTTAAATGTCACATGACAATATATAAAGACAAAATAGAAATTTAGTATTACTAACAAAGAATTATTTGTCCAAAACTAAAAAAATCTTTAAGACAAACATCATCAACAAAAGATAAAATTACAATTCCATTTACTTTTGTATCATGTGTTTAAACGAACTACCAAGCAATAAATTGTTAATCCACATACAAAACAACATGGAATTGTAATCTTCTCCAATGGCCTCTTCAACATTAAAAAGTTGTTTCAAATGAAATAAATATTTTTAATTCTCTTTTATTACCATTTTCATTTATTCCATTTCTCCTTGTATTTAATAGTGAACACTAACGCGTAGTGAAGACTAACCCTTCCAATATTAAGTTCCAAGCATGGGATCTGTTTCTTTTTTTTCTTTTTAAATTTTTCAGTTTTCTTTCATTTTTTTATTGCTTAAACGCATTGCTTTCCATTTTTCATTCTTTTCATTGTTTTTCATTTTTTTATAATCAAATGAAAAGTAGGATGGCATAATAACGCTAGGGAGGTATATCATGGAAATAAACACTCATATAACAAAGTCAGACATCAAAAAGTAGTATACTACCACCCATGTAGAAAAGTGCACACTACATGCATCAAAAACTCACTTTGATAAGCTAGACATATGGCTCTGTAAACTCAGTTTGAAAATGGCTCTATAGCTGGTTTTTCCCTTACCCTCAAGCATGCACCATGTCCTTCATTAACTGTTAAAAATGTTGATAGACAAAATTACAACATAGAAAAGAGGAGGAACAACACTGATATCAAAATACAATGAAAACCAATTAAAAAATTTGAACAACACAATTTTTCTATGGACGTACTATTTTTTTTTCACCTCGTTCAGCTTCATTAGATGATCTAGTATTATATCCAATTGGGCCATTTTCAATGACCCCTATGCATGTCATCCGAATCATTAGATGCACATCTTGGTGAATCTAAAGATGGCTCAGCCTTGTCATGATCTGCTTGTTTATATATATAGAGATTTCAGGACTATGAAAAGTCTCTATTTCACAACCCCCAAGGTAAGTATGGCAATGAAGAGCAACATTATTACTACATTTGCAACGTTTATGAATAATAAATGTTGAGCAAACAGTTATGAAAAAACGTTTGAGCAAGGTTGCTTTTTCACTTGAAACGGTTGAGTAACGTATTATATGAATATAAATCACAATAAATCATATTATTCAAAATGACAAAATAGGGCAACCGAATGAAAAAATAGGACAACCAAAATTAGGACAACCAAATGAAGAAATTTGGGCAACAAAATGAAGCTATATATATATACATAAAAAAATAAAGATCTTTTCAATATCTCTCTGAATTAGAAATTTCAACAAAAAAAGCTTCCCAAAAATTGAGTCACTACAACTTCCAATAAACGTTGGGTTAATGAAGAGTTAATTTAACAATTAATATTTTTATTTTATTTTTATCAAAACAACACTACATAACCTATCTAATACCCATTTTGTCCCTATTAAATATTATATAAATACCCCCGAGTAACCCTAGAAAAACCCTAAATCTATTTCCAACTGTTCCTTACTTATATATATATATATATATATATATATATATATATAAAAGATCTTTTCAATATCTCTCTGAATTAGAAATATCAACAAAAAAAACTTGCCAAAAGTTGAGTCACTACAACTTCCAATAAACGTTGGGTTAATAAAGAGTTAATTTAACAATTAGTATTTTTATTTTATTTTTATCAAAAATACCCCTACATAATTATCTAATACCCATTTTGTCCCTGTTAAATATTACAGAAATACCCCCAAGTATCCCTAGAAAAACCCTAAACCTATTTCCAGTTGTTCCTTACTTTTATATATATAAAGATAAAGATAATAATGCTATACATGCGTTTCCTCAAATCTGTACAATTTTTATCATTTAATTACAGCTATCTCACTTTGTATGGGTTTAATTCCACGATGAAAAGTACTAGAATTGCCAAGCGTGATTTTAGTAAGAATAGAGGTGTTTGCCTTCAAACGTGATTCTAATGAAAGTTACAGAAAGTAACTTCGGGGTTAGGTTGAAAATTTTATATTAAATTTTACATCAAACTTGCTTTAAAAAAAAAACATCCAAACATAAATCACTTCATTTCAAACTCAATTAAAACCAAATCAATTTTACAAAAACAGTTTTATTCTAAATCACGTTTATCAAACGTTCATCCAATCACATGCTTTGTTTTTTACACTCCTACATTTTGATTGTCACTACACTCTCGTGTGAGGTGATATTCACCAAGGTATTGTGTAACAAACATTATTAAATTTCATTGGGTTTCTCCAAGGGACTAAAGCTAGCCAAAAGAGTAACAATAATGCTACTTACAAATGTTTGCACGTACATCTATCTCAATGAGTAAAGGAATAAAGATGACTCATATTGTAACAGATAATTAATTGTAAAAGTGCTCCTCACTCAAACTGCGTTGAAGCTTCATTTTCAGTAAAATCAACTTTAAAACTAGAAGTTCTTCACATTGTAAAATAATAATAACAACATGAAATAACATGAAGAGAAATACACAACCAAACAATGCAACTTTCATGATTTACAATACAAGGAAAAATGTTTTGACATCAAACGAGCTTAAACAAGATAAGCCCTGGTATATAGTTCTAACATGGAAAATTTATTACCTGTGCAATCCTTCCTTAGGATACACCATATTCTGATAATTTACATCACAAATCCTTCGTGTGACAGCAACTCTCAATCAATCCCATGGCCTTATTAGTATGTGTGGCAAGCTGGAAACAATGTACAATCTTCCACATGACTTCCATGTCACATGAATGAGTGTGTTCAAAACAACAAATAATTCAATGGGCAAAACACTTTCTGTTGAGCTAAAGAATGGAAAACATAACCAAAAAAGCATGGAGGACTGATAATTGATCTGAACACTTGATAAGATTATTATGAACCAATTTGAACAGAATCAACGGAACCCGGGTGCTTCAGCTCTTTCTTCCAAAGAAGAGAAGCTTACGAAACCCTTTTGCTGCTTTTGAAGAATCCTCATCACTGTTCCACTTCTTCCTGGATTGGACTGGTTCTGGCATCAATTGATCGCTAGGTGGAGGGGTCGAACTTTGTTTATCAGCAGAGACTTTAGTAGAGACACCATTACTTTCTTCTATTTCTTGATTAACCTTTGAATTCACAGCAGAAACAGTTAGGGGCTTGCTAGGTGATACTGCTGCAGGATTTTTTATCACATCAGTAATATGTTGAGGCTTGTTATCATCAGGGAGTGAAGATAACTTGTCCAATACATCTTCACCTCTTGGAAGACTTCCTCCAAATGCGTGATCATGGTTCGGCAAAGATGAGTCCATGTGAAGTTGGCCAACATTTTCAAGCACATGTTCTCCTTCTGAAAACAGATGTCTTGCATGTTTCTCTGATGATGTCTTGGATAGCTCTCCAATGTCTTTCAAACCAAAATTATTGTTATTTGGTTCAACAGATTGCACAACATCGGAATTCACTGGCAACAGCACTGAGCCTTCCATTTCAGTCTGAGCCTTGACATTAGTGTCATGAAGAACATCCCCATTTGTTTTCTTCGCGTCTTCTTTTTTCTTTGAAGTTTTGACTTCTTTTGGGCCCTGTTTCTTCTTTTCTGTGTCAGCAATCTTCTGCAAAGGTACCCCATTTGCCTTCAAGGATGGTTTCTTGGTTGGATCTGATTTTGCTTGACTTGGTGAAACTTTCTGACTTACTCGGGCGATTGCAAGGCGTTCAATAGTGGATTTCCTAAGAACTGGCTTGTGTAATTCCTTAGTCTCATCACTGGATGGATAAATCTTAGGCTTCTCCTTCTTTGCAGAAGTCAAGGAAGTCTTAGTTTTTATTTCAGTCTTCTTAGAGGCACTTCTTTCAGCAATTCTTTTCTGCCGATGAGCCAGTAACTCCTCTTTTCTCTTTCTACTTTCTTCTTCCTATTAATATAAGTGGGCAATAGAGGTGAACAAATGCAAAATTAGTAAAAGAATGGGGTACTATAATAACTTATAAAATTGCAACTAAGAGCTATAGAAAATATTAAGAAAAACATAAGTTCCATATATATTTGGCACAGCTGAAAGCATTGTTTTTTATGAGCCATATAATAAAAAAATCATGCATATTTAGAATATTAAAATCACTTGCAGTTTGATTTATCAATATTTGGGGTCTAAGTGAACTCCCTTACAAAAGGTGATAAATTCCAAAACAATCTAGACCTAACACCTCCTATCATAAACTCTCAAAATCTTTATTACCTTTGCATGTTTGAAGTAAAGACTCACTACCCTAGATCTTTACTTCAAACAGATGTTTACTTGGCCATAAAGACTCACTACCCAAGATCTTTACAGCAACTAATAATGAAGCAGATGTTTGAAGCTGCTAAGCGGAGGAATAAAAGATTTGATACAGGAGATGTCATTTGATGCTCTTTGTAATGCTACAACAACAGATAATGAAGAAGATATGTGAACCTGCTATATAAGAATTGATACAGGAGATGTCACTTGATTTCTTTGGTTTTTGTGCTTTGGGAGTACTATTTGTTGATGTATAGATTAATATTCAAATGGGTCTGGTGTTCTAGTTTTGATACTGAGGTGGCTAGAAAATCTATTAAGAGCTAGGTGTAGTGACAGGATGCTGATAGGGTATGGTTTTATGTTGATAGGGTGTTGTTTTTTTGTAAGTTTGCTAAGGGATGTATATTGAGAACAATGATTTTTTTTTCTTCTTCTAGCTTCAAGCACATGATGGAGTGTTTCCTCTTCAACCCTTTTTAGAAGGTGGGAAAAGTGATCACTTGTGATGCTAAGGCTAGATATATTCAATAAAATAAATATTTATCGAGAAAAAAAGGGAGGCCGGGTGTGAGTCTTTGTGTACTTATGGAAACTGGATGTATTATGAGCTTTAGTATTTGACTATAAATGATTGTGGAAAGAGATGTTACTGCTGTATTGTTTGTGGGAGACATTTTTTCAACATGCAGGGCATATAGAACCAAAATCAGGAAGATAAATGTTGCTTGCCAAGGGAGAGTAACTCTATTGTACATCAAAGTCTGGTGTGGCAGGTTCAGTTTGAGAGGAGGGATACAGCTGCTGTGTGGACAAAAAGAAGAGAGGAGCTTTTGCTGCAACTTAGGTGTTTGATAATTTGATCATCAGTATGCACCAGGAATTGTGCTTCGCATGTCACTTTCAGGAACCAAAAGGTGTATGCACTAGAAGCTATGATGCTGCATGATAGTTTTTTGATTAGTGAGTTTAATGGGTTATGTCTGTTATGTAAAAGGCCGGGAGTGATGTGCTTGTAAAAAAGGGTTTTTTCATGATGCTATATCTGATCTAGGAAGGCTGTTCTTCATATCCAGGGTGTTTAGGAGTTATGCTATTTTACTTTGTGGGTGTACTTGTTGCTGGAATGTTCTTTGGAGAATGATGCAAATTTTGTTATCAAGTTTTGGGCGCATGATATGATGGTATTTTTCAATCCTTCCTAGAAAATAGAAAGAATATTCACTTTGATGTTTAAGTTTGATTCTATTTAATGAATTTTATACTTATAAGAAGAAAAAAAATAATACTCCTTCATTTTTTTACAACCTTTATTAAAAACGATGACTTTTATATTAAATTTTGTATAAAGTAGGCAAGATTCTCGTTTATTTTTTTGATTGGGATATATAGTTTATTTATTCATAGTAGTGCAAAATCCTTTCCAATATAATGTTGAATAATTATTTAATAAAATTTTGCACGTAAAATATCCGTGAATGTTGTAAACATTATCTAATTCTGTCCTTGTATATGAGAAATACAGAGTACCATTCAGATTCCTTTGATCAATTAAGTCAACCCTTTGCTTACACCATTGTTTCTTTGTCTAAATGACATATCCACTAACTAGAAAATCTTAATAACACAATTTGTATTTCTCAATTTGGAGCCAAGTTAAACTATATGTGCTCATTAAATAACAGATGTGTATCACTTAATTAAGAGGCTCATTCCCCAAGCCAAAAGCCAAATACTGTATATGTGCAATTTTCTTGTCCATCTTCTTTGTTTAATTGTTTCTTTATCGCCCCGGCAAATTATCAAAGGACAACTGTCCCAAACTAATGATATATGTGGGTCAAGTTTAATACTAGTATTACGTAAACTTGTCTAAATATTTTGATTGAACTAATTTTGCTTGGAATCAAACTCGACTCGGACATGACCTAATTAAAGACAGGTCACACAAAATTAACTTGATATTTAGGTAAATTGCATAAATTTAATTCAAATACTATATATAATTAAGTATACATTTGTTTCCACTTTCGAGAATCCATTTTCACATTCACGGTAACCATAGGTAGTTTTTATAACAACAAATGTTAGAAAATAAAGTCTCACATAGGACAAAATAAAGTCTTAGACAATAAAACTTTTGTCACATAGTCTTCTGTTATGATCAGTTAGGATCAGTTTTGATTAGTTGAGTTTATAGTTAGCTATTACAGTTACTCTGTTATCTTGAGAAGCTTCATGATAACTAGCTAGTTAGCTAATATCTTGTATAAATATCTTTGATCATTAATGAATAATCAAGTTTCCTTTTCTCAATATCATAACATGGTATCAGTTGTGAAATAATCTTCCGCAATTCTTCTTTTCTTCTCATTCTTTCTACTTCTTTCATGTATCATGGCTGACCCCGCGACCAACCAAGAATAACAGGATACATTAGCTAACTATTTAGTTATCATGAAGCTTCTCAAGATAACATAATAACTGAAATAGCTAACTATAAACCCAACTAACCAAAACTGATCATAACAGAAGACTATGTGATATCAGTTTTATTGTCTAGCATAAAGACAATTATAAAGTATATAAGTTGGGAAGCTTGAATCCAAATTGTCTAGATCTTTTGGACAACAAAATAACTTCCAAACTTATTATACAAATCAATTCACTCCCTCAATTGAGCTTAATCTTAAATGCTAATAACAAACATGAAAGCTTTATATTGTAGCTTCCATGTGGCGTCTAGATTGACACAGAAAATGTCATAAAACTTTAAAAGTAAAAAACTCAAACACAAACATTTCACAAATACATTTTGAAATAAATTAATATCAACATAAATATATATATATATATATGAACATCCCTAGGTCTAGTATAGTTGATCGTGCATTGCTGGTCCTGTTATTTTATGGGTTAAAGCCCCTAGGAGGAAGACAGCCTGCAAGTAATAAGACATTTTCTCCATAATCTCATGTTTATTGAATTTTTTTTTTTGAGAAATATGCTTTGTTGCAGTTTAAAATTAGTTAGTGTGCAATATTCTATTCCTTGTCCTTAAGCATCACAATCTTTCATATCAAAATAACAACAATGCTCTGTGTTTATTTTATGTATAGATATAGACATGTGCTCATGTGAAGTGACAATGTGAGTAACAAAATGTCATCCCAGGCGGGCACAGCTAAGCACGGTTCGTTTTTGAGGCTTCCCTCTTAACCTTTTCGTGCTATTAATGTCGTTGTATTGTTGTGGGCATTGATCCTTCTCCTGTTCTCCATTTGGTTTTGCCTCCTCCTTGCAAGTCACACCTCTCTTTTTAATCAACACAATGACATTTCAGAACTATACAATATGTCTCTTATTTATATATTGTTGGTGCTGGATAAGTGAGTGTTCAACATATTGGGAAAAACCCCAAGTCTCACATTGACTAGAGATAAAATCTCATAAGAGCTTATAAAGTTTGGGCAATCCTTACCTTTTAAGCTAGCTTTTGAGGTTGAGTTAGATCCAAAATCTAATATGGTATAAAAACCTATTCTAGATCCATTAAAGGGTCACCCACCATATTATCCACGCACCAAACCCAATAGTTTTAGGCGTGAGGGGGTGTATTGGAAAAAACTCAAATCCTACATTGACTAGAGATAAAGCCTCATTAGAGCTTATAAAGCTTGGACAATCCTTACCTCTTGAGCTAGCTTTTGGGGTTAAGTTATGTCCAAAATCTAATACAACATTCATTGAATTGACCACATCTTCTAACATGGTTTTCCATTACATGTCCCACGATATGCAACATAAGATTAAAGTTACCTTGGATCGTTTCAATTTTATTGAACTTGTACGGGTACCCGTGCGTTTCACGGTTTATATATGCATTATTAATATATATTGTTTACATTTTATTTTAAAAATTCATAATTTTTGCATAATAAATGGAATAAGGATTTTATGTATGAATTTTATTCGTAGTATGAAATATTGAAATAAATTTAGTTACATGTATAAAATTGATTATTTTTAGCAAAAAGTTAAACATTTGGTACAGAAATAAATTAAAATATAAATTTGGTTGTTGAACCTCCTAAAAAAAATAAAGAAAACTAATGAGAGCAAGAACTAACCAAAACAACCAAGAAATAAAATAATTTAAGAGTAAATCATTTGTCTTCAATTCTAAAAGACTTTTTTTATAAAAAGGACTATATCGAATTAGATATAAAAATAAACAAATACAAGAAAGCTAAATAGAAATGAATTACAGAAGTAACTATTTGTACCATGAACAAACAATAGGGATAATGATTGTTCACTGCTAACAAATATATTCTTAGGCTAGGTAGATACTTCAACCCCATGATATATATATATTAACATAAAAAGATAAATTAGCATAAAAAGATAAATATTATACATCATATTCTATAAAATACAATTATATTTTGTTTACATTGTCTCTAAACAAAATAACTTCTTCAACACAGTTCATAATTTCATCTACAGTTAATTTGAATTATCTCCGTTAATAAAGCATAATATTTGAAAACAGACATTAAACTTCAATTCTTCTTCGATTTACTTTTAAGCGTATATATAATATATATTTTTCTCTTTTACTAACACAGTAGGAATATCTCATATTAGCTATCATTGAATGCGCTTGTCATCAATTTCTTTTCTCAACCTACTAAAAAACTTAAGAAGTCTAACTTCAAAGTTTCTAACTACCCTCATCATACCCACCACATTTTTATTTGTTCAGCTTCAAAGCTGATTAAATTAAAAAAATCATAAGATGGTCATAACTTATTTAAGATAAAACTTAATCACCACTTGTTATATCTGCCAATTGCAATTTCTTCTCTTTATATAAATGATGCATGTCTTTATAAAATTTACACAAAAACTTTGATCATCACTCCAATACCTACACTACCTATTGATATGGATCAACCCAACATTCATCCTCTTCATCAACCGTCTTTTGCCAATGTTTTCTAAAATATTTTAATTCTCATGGGAAAGACTTCTCACCTACACCACCTAGAAAGTGATATATTAGTAACAAAAATAAAATCATTCAAATGCATCTAATTAAGATCAGAGCAAGACACTTTTGTAAGAATTTTTTTCTCATACCAAAAAAGAAAAGTATGTCTTTCATATGGAACAAACTTTCACAATAGCAGTCTTTAGAAACTCAATAGCAATATTCAGAAGATCATATTAGAGCATTCCAAATGTTTCTTAGGTCTAGTTTAGATTGTACCTGCAATCCTTTTAAAAAAATTAGTTTTTAAACATACAATATTAAGATTCTAGTGTCTCGTGCACCTCGCATGGTGATGTAGTTATTTTATTTGATTTGTATATTGAAAATGCAAATTGATAAATATAAATAAATTATAAACTATATTTATTTAAATATATTTTATGCAAATGGAATATATTGAAAATATTATCTAACAGTTGTTGTAAAAGCCTATATTGAAATAGATATAAAAGAAAAATTATAAAAGATATAAATAAAATAAACTACCAAACTAATTACTTGCAAAAGTTGTTGTTCCAAAATGCAAAACTATATCAGCAATATAATAAGTTATACCCATTTATGTTTTTTATATTACTCAAATTCCATCCTTTTATGATTTGAAATGCTTTTACGTGTATTTTTTAATTGGCTCTATTTCATGGTGAATTGACCTTGATTTTGTATAATTTCATTTTGAACTAATATATATATTTTTATCTTATATTCTTATTCATTTCCTATTCACAAACAAATTTCTTAGACAAATCCTTAGAGATTAAAATCTTATCTTGTTTGACATTTGAATTGATTAAATGCTCTACAATAGACTGAATAATTCATTTGCTAGTGCGTTTTCCATGCATAAATTTTTATAAAATATTAATTCATTTAAAATTTAAATTCTTGTGCAATGTAAATATTTAAATTAGTATACACTCACTTAAAACTTTATCCCTCCTATAAAATTAATCTCAAGAACTTTAACCCTACTATAAAATTATTTTCAAGTAAGATTTTCGACCCCGTCTAATAAAAAAATAAAAAAATTAAAAACATTTGAATGTTTAAATGTCACATGACAATATATAAAGACAAAATAGAAATTTAGTATTACTAACAAAGAATTATTTGTCCAAAACTAAAAAAATCTTTAAGACAAACATCATCAACAAAAGATAAAATTACAATTCCATTTACTTTTGTATCATGTGTTTAAACGAACTACCAAGCAATAAATTGTTAATCCACATACAAAACAACATGGAATTGTAATCTTCTCCAATGGCCTCTTCAACATTAAAAAGTTGTTTCAAATGAAATAAATATTTTTAATTCTCTTTTATTACCATTTTCATTTATTCCATTTCTCCTTGTATTTAATAGTGAACACTAACGCGTAGTGAAGACTAACCCTTCCAATATTAAGTTCCAAGCATGGGATCTGTTTCTTTTTTTTCTTTTTAAATTTTTCAGTTTTCTTTCATTTTTTTATTGCTTAAACGCATTGCTTTCCATTTTTCATTCTTTTCATTGTTTTTCATTTTTTTATAATCAAATGAAAAGTAGGATGGCATAATAACGCTAGGGAGGTATATCATGGAAATAAACACTCATATAACAAAGTCAGACATCAAAAAGTAGTATACTACCACCCATGTAGAAAAGTGCACACTACATGCATCAAAAACTCACTTTGATAAGCTAGACATATGGCTCTGTAAACTCAGTTTGAAAATGGCTCTATAGCTGGTTTTTCCCTTACCCTCAAGCATGCACCATGTCCTTCATTAACTGTTAAAAATGTTGATAGACAAAATTACAACATAGAAAAGAGGAGGAACAACACTGATATCAAAATACAATGAAAACCAATTAAAAAATTTGAACAACACAATTTTTCTATGGACGTACTATTTTTTTTTCACCTCGTTCAGCTTCATTAGATGATCTAGTATTATATCCAATTGGGCCATTTTCAATGACCCCTATGCATGTCATCCGAATCATTAGATGCACATCTTGGTGAATCTAAAGATGGCTCAGCCTTGTCATGATCTGCTTGTTTATATATATAGAGATTTCAGGACTATGAAAAGTCTCTATTTCACAACCCCCAAGGTAAGTATGGCAATGAAGAGCAACATTATTACTACATTTGCAACGTTTATGAATAATAAATGTTGAGCAAACAGTTATGAAAAAACGTTTGAGCAAGGTTGCTTTTTCACTTGAAACGGTTGAGTAACGTATTATATGAATATAAATCACAATAAATCATATTATTCAAAATGACAAAATAGGGCAACCGAATGAAAAAATAGGACAACCAAAATTAGGACAACCAAATGAAGAAATTTGGGCAACAAAATGAAGCTATATATATATACATAAAAAAATAAAGATCTTTTCAATATCTCTCTGAATTAGAAATTTCAACAAAAAAAGCTTCCCAAAAATTGAGTCACTACAACTTCCAATAAACGTTGGGTTAATGAAGAGTTAATTTAACAATTAATATTTTTATTTTATTTTTATCAAAACAACACTACATAACCTATCTAATACCCATTTTGTCCCTATTAAATATTATATAAATACCCCCGAGTAACCTTAGAAAAACCCTAAATCTATTTCCAACTGTTCCTTACTTATATATATATATATATATAAAAGATCTTTTCAATATCTCTCCGAATTAGAAATATCAACAAAAAAAACTTGCCAAAAGTTGAGTCACTACAACTTCCAATAAACGTTGGGTTAATAAAGAGTTAATTTAACAATTAGTATTTTTATTTTATTTTTATCAAAAATACCCCTACATAATTATCTAATACCCATTTTGTCCCTGTTAAATATAACAGAAATACCCCCAAGTATCCCTAGAAAAACCCTAAACCTATTTCCAGTTGTTCCTTACTTTTATATATATAAAGATAAAGATAATAATGCTATACATGCGTTTCCTCAAATCTGTACAATTTTTATCATTTAATTACAGCTATCTCACTTTGTATGGGTTTAATTCCACGATGAAAAGTACTAGAATTGCCAAGCGTGATTTTAGTAAGAATAGAGGTGTTTGCCTTCAAACGTGATTCTAATGAAAGTTACAGAAAGTAACTTCGGGGTTAGGTTGAAAATTTTATATTAAATTTTACATCAAACTTGCTTTAAAAAAAAAAACATCCAAACATAAATCACTTCATTTCAAACTCAATTAAAACCAAATCAATTTTACAAAAACAGTTTTATTCTAAATCACGTTTATCAAACGTTCATCCAATCACATGCTTTGTTTTTTACACTCCTACATTTTGATTGTCACTACACTCTCGTGTGAGGTGATATTCACCAAGGTATTGTGTAACAAACATTATTAAATTTCATTGGGTTTCTCCAAGGGACTAAAGCTAGCCAAAAGAGTAACAATAATGCTACTTACAAATGTTTGCACGTACATCTATCTCAATGAGTAAAGGAATAAAGATGACTCATATTGTAACAGATAATTAATTGTAAAAGTGCTCCTCACTCAAACTGCGTTGAAGCTTCATTTTCAGTAAAATCAACTTTAAAACTAGAAGTTCTTCACATTGTAAAATAATAATAACAACATGAAATAACATGAAGAGAAATACACAACCAAACAATGCAACTTTCATGATTTACAATACAAGGAAAAATGTTTTGACATCAAACGAGCTTAAACAAGATAAGCCCTGGTATATAGTTCTAACATGGAAAATTTATTACCTGTGCAATCCTTCCTTAGGATACACCATATTCTGATAATTTACATCACAAATCCTTCGTGTGACAGCAACTCTCAATCAATCCCATGGCCTTATTAGTATGTGTGGCAAGCTGGAAACAATGTACAATCTTCCACATGACTTCCATGTCACATGAATGAGTGTGTTCAAAACAACAAATAATTCAATGGGCAAAACACTTTCTGTTGAGCTAAAGAATGGAAAACATAACCAAAAAAGCATGGAGGACTGATAATTGATCTGAACACTTGATAAGATTATTATGAACCAATTTGAACAGAATCAACGGAACCCGGGTGCTTCAGCTCTTTCTTCCAAAGAAGAGAAGCTTACGAAACCCTTTTGCTGCTTTTGAAGAATCCTCATCACTGTTCCACTTCTTCCTGGATTGGACTGGTTCTGGCATCAATTGATCGCTAGGTGGAGGGGTCGAACTTTGTTTATCAGCAGAGACTTTAGTAGAGACACCATTACTTTCTTCTATTTCTTGATTAACCTTTGAATTCACAGCAGAAACAGTTAGGGGCTTGCTAGGTGATACTGCTGCAGGATTTTTTATCACATCAGTAATATGTTGAGGCTTGTTATCATCAGGGAGTGAAGATAACTTGTCCAATACATCTTCACCTCTTGGAAGACTTCCTCCAAATGCGTGATCATGGTTCGGCAAAGATGAGTCCATGTGAAGTTGGCCAACATTTTCAAGCACATGTTCTCCTTCTGAAAACAGATGTCTTGCATGTTTCTCTGATGATGTCTTGGATAGCTCTCCAATGTCTTTCAAACCAAAATTATTGTTATTTGGTTCAACAGATTGCACAACATCGGAATTCACTGGCAACAGCACTGAGCCTTCCATTTCAGTCTGAGCCTTGACATTAGTGTCATGAAGAACATCCCCATTTGTTTTCTTCGCGTCTTCTTTTTTCTTTGAAGTTTTGACTTCTTTTGGGCCCTGTTTCTTCTTTTCTGTGTCAGCAATCTTCTGCAAAGGTACCCCATTTGCCTTCAAGGATGGTTTCTTGGTTGGATCTGATTTTGCTTGACTTGGTGAAACTTTCTGACTTACTCGGGCGATTGCAAGGCGTTCAATAGTGGATTTCCTAAGAACTGGCTTGTGTAATTCCTTAGTCTCATCACTGGATGGATAAATCTTAGGCTTCTCCTTCTTTGCAGAAGTCAAGGAAGTCTTAGTTTTTATTTCAGTCTTCTTAGAGGCACTTCTTTCAGCAATTCTTTTCTGCCGATGAGCCAGTAACTCCTCTTTTCTCTTTCTACTTTCTTCTTCCTATTAATATAAGTGGGCAATAGAGGTGAACAAATGCAAAATTAGTAAAAGAATGGGGTACTATAATAACTTATAAAATTGCAACTAAGAGCTATAGAAAATATTAAGAAAAACATAAGTTCCATATATATTTGGCACAGCTGAAAGTATTGTTTTTTATGAGCCATATAATAAAAAAATCATGCATATTTAGAATATTAAAATCACTTGCAGTTTGATTTATCAATATTTGGGGTCTAAGTGAACTCCCTTACAAAAGGTGATAAATTCCAAAACAATCTAGACCTAACACCTCCTATCATAAACTCTCAAAATCTTTATTACCTTTGCATGTTTGAAGTAAAGACTCACTACCCTAGATCTTTACTTCAAACAGATGTTTACTTGGCCATAAAGACTCACTACCCAAGATCTTTACAGCAACTAATAATGAAGCAGATGTTTGAAGCTGCTAAGCGGAGGAATAAAAGATTTGATACAGGAGATGTCATTTGATGCTCTTTGTAATGCTACAACAACAGATAATGAAGAAGATATGTGAACCTGCTATATAAGAATTGATACAGGAGATGTCACTTGATTTCTTTGGTTTTTGTGCTTTGGGAGTACTATTTGTTGATGTATAGATTAATATTCAAAAGGGTCTGGTGTTCTAGTTTTGATACTGAGGTGGCTAGAAAATCTATTAAGAGCTAGGTGTAGTGACAGGATGCTGATAGGGTCTGGTTTTATGTTGATAGGGTGTTGTTTTTTTGTAAGTTTGCTAAGGGATGTATATTGAGAACAATGATTTTTTTTTCTTCTTCTAGCTTCAAGCACATGATGGAGTGTTTCCTCTTCAACCCTTTTTAGAAGGTGGGAAAAGTGATCACTTGTGATGCTAAGGCTAGATATATTCAATAAAATAAATATTTATCGAGAAAAAAAGGGAGGCCGGGTGTGAGTCTTTGTGTACTTATGGAAACTGGATGTATTATGAGCTTTAGTATTTGACTATAAATGATTGTGGAAAGAGATGTTACTGCTGTATTGTTTGTGGGAGACATTTTTTCAACATGCAGGGCATATAGAACCAAAATCAGGAAGATAAATGTTGCTTGCCAAGGGAGAGTAACTCTATTGTACATCAAAGTCTGGTGTGGCAGGTTCAGTTTGAGAGGAGGGATACAGCTGCTGTGTGGACAAAAAGAAGAGAGGAGCTTTTGCTGCAACTTAGGTGTTTGATAATTTGATCATCAGTATGCACCAGGAATTGTGCTTCGCATGTCACTTTCAGGAACCAAAAGGTGTATGCACTAGAAGCTATGATGCTGCATGATAGTTTTTTGATTAGTGAGTTTAATGGGTTATGTCTGTTATGTAAAAGGCCGGGAGTGATGTGCTTGTAAAAAAGGGTTTTTTCATGATGCTATATCTGATCTAGGAAGGCTGTTCTACATATCCAGGGTGTTTAGGAGTTATGCTATTTTACTTTGTGGGTGTACTTGTTGCTGGAATGTTCTTTGGAGAATGATGCAAATTTTGTTATCAAGTTTTGGGCGCATGATATGATGGTATTTTTCAATCCTTCCTAGAAAATAGAAAGAATATTCACTTTGATGTTTAAGTTTGATTCTATTTAATGAATTTTATACTTATAAGAAGAAAAAAAATAATACTCCTTCATTTTTTTACAACCTTTATTAAAAACGATGACTTTTATATTAAATTTTGTATAAAGTTGGCAAGATTCTCGTTTATTTTTTTGATTGGGATATATAGTTTATTTATTCATAGTAGTGCAAAATCCTTTCCAATATAATGTTGAATAATTATTTAATAAAATTTTGCACGTAAAATATCCGTGAATGTTGTAAACATTATCTAATTCTGTCCTTGTATATGAGAAATACAGAGTACCATTCAGATTCCTTTGATCAATTAAGTCAACCCTTTGCTTACACCATTGTTTATTTGTCTAAATGACATATCCACTAACTAGAAAATCTTAATAACACAATTTGTATTTCTCAATTTGGAGCCAAGTTAAACTATATGTGCTCATTAAATAACAGATGTGTATCACTTAATTACGAGGCTCATTCCCCAAGCCAAAAGCCAAATACTGTATATGTGCAATTTTCTTGTCCATCTTCTTTGTTTAATTGTTTCTTTATCGCCCCGGCAAATTATCAAAGGACAACTGTCCCAAACTAATGATATATGTGGGTCAAGTTTAATACTAGTATTACGTAAACTTGTCTAAATATTTTGATTGAACTAATTTTGCTTGGAATCAAACTCGACTCGGACATGACCTAATTAAAGACAGGTCACACAAAATTAACTTGATATTTAGGTAAATTGCATAAATTTAATTCAAATACTATATATAATTAAGTATACATTTGTTTCCACTTTCGAGAATCCATTTTCACATTCACGGTAACCATAGGTAGTTTTTATAACAACAAATGTTAGAGAATAAAGTCTCACATAGGACAAAATAAAGTCTTAGACAATAAAACTATTGTCACATAGTCTTCTGTTATGATCAGTTAGGAGCAGTTTTGATTAGTTGGGTTTATAGTTAGCTATTACAGTTACTCTGTTATCTTGAGAAGCTTCATGATAACTAGCTAGTTAGCTAATATCTTGTATAAATATCTTTGATCATTAATGAATAATCAAGTTTTCTTTTCTCAATATCATAACATGGTATCAGTTGTGAAATAATCTTCCGCAATTCTTCTTTTCTTCTCATTCTTTCTACTTCTTTCATGTATCATGGCTGACTCCGCGACCAACCAAGAATAACAGGATACATTAGCTAACTAGTTAGTTATCATGAAGCTTCTCAAGATAACATAATAACTGAAATAGCTAACTATAAACCCAACTAATCAAAACTGATCATAACAGAAGATGTGATATCAGTTTTATTGTCTAGCATAAAGACAATTATAAAGTATATAAGTTGGGAAGCTTGAATCCAAATTGTCTAGATCTTTTGGACAACAAAATAACTTCCAAACTTATTATACAAATCAATTCACTCCCTCAATTGAGCTTAATCTTAAATGCTAATAACAAACATGAAAGCTTTATATTGTAGCTTCCATGTCGCGTCTAGATTGACACAGAAAATGTCATAAAACTTTAAAAGTAAAAAACTCAAACACAAACATTTCACAAATACATTTTGAAATAAATTAATATCAACATAAATATATATATATATATATATATATATATATATATATATATATATATATATATATATATATATATATATATATATGAACATCCCTAGGTCTAGTATAGTTGATCGTGCATTGCTGGTCCTGTTATTTTATGGGTTAAAGCCCCTAGGAGGAAGACAGCCTGCAAGTAATAAGACATTTTCTCCATATTCTCATGTTTATTGAATTTCTTTTTTGAGAAATATGCTTTGTTGCAGTTTAAAATTAGTTTGTGTGCAAATTCTATTCCTTGTCCTTAAGCATCACAATCTTTCATATCAAAATAACAACAATGCTCTGTGTTTATTTTATGTAGATATAGACATGTGCTCATGTGAAGTGACAATGTGAGGGACAAAATGTCATCCCAGGCGGGCACAGCTAAGCACGGCTCGTTTTTTAGGCTTCCCTCTAACCTCTTCGTGCTATTAATGTCGTTGTATTGTTGTGGGCATTGATCCTTCTCCTGTTCTCCATTTGGTTTTGCCTCCTCCTTGCAAGTCACACCTCTCTTTTTAATCAACACAATGACATTTCAGAACTATACAATATGTCTCTTATTTATATATTGTTGGTGCTGGATAAGTGAGTGTTCAACATATTGGGAAAAACCCCAAGTCTCACATTGACTAGAGATAAAATCTCATAAGAGCTTATAAAGTTTGGGCAATCCTTACCTTTTAAGCTAGCTTTTGAGGTTGAGTTAGATCCAAAATCTAATATGGTATAAAAACCTATTCTAGATCCATTAAAGGGTCACCCACCATATTATCCACGCACCAAACCCAATAGTTTTAGGTGTGAGGGGGTGTATTGGAAAAAAACTCAAATCCTACATTGACTAGAGATAAAGCCTCATTAGAGCTTATAAAGCTTGGACAATCCTTACCTCTTGAGCTAGCTTTTGGGGTTAAGTTATGTCCAAAATCTAATACAACATTCATTGAATTGACCACATCTTCTAACATGGTTTTCCATTACATGTCCCACGATATGCAACATAAGATTAAAGTTACCTTGGATCGTTTCAATTTTATTGTACTTGTACGGGTACCCGTGCGTTTCACGGTTTATATATGCATTATTAATATATATTGTTTACATTTTATTTTAAAAATTCATAATTTTTGCATAATAAATGGAATAAGGATTTTATGTATGAATTTTATTCGTAGTATGAAATATTGAAATAAATTTAGTTACATGTATAAAATTGATTATTTTTAGCAAAAAGTTAAACATTTGGTACAGAAATAAATTAAAATATAAATTTGGTTGTTGAACCTCCTAAAAAAAATAAAGAAAACTAATGAGAGCAAGAACTAACCAAAACAACCAAGAAATAAAATAATTTAAGAGTAAATCATTTGTCTTCAATTCTAAAAGACTTTTTTTATAAAAAGGACTATATCGAATTAGATATAAAAATAAACAAATACAAGAAAGCTAAATAGAAATGAATTACAGAAGTAACTATTTGTACCATGAACAAACAATAGGGATAATGATTGTTCACTGCTAACAAATATATTCTTAGGCTAGGTAGATACTTCAACCCCATGATATATATATATATATATACATAAAAAGATAAATTAGCATAAAAAGATAAATATTATACATCATATTCTATAAAATACAATTATATTTTGTTTACATCGTCTCTAAACAAAATAACTTCTTCAACACAGTTCATAATTTCATCTATAGTTAATTTGAATTATCTCCGTTAATAAAGCATAATATTTGAAAACAGACATTAAACTTCAATTCTTCTTCGATTTACTTTTAAGCGTATATATAATATATATTTTTCTCTTTTACTAACACAGTAGGAATATCTCATATTAGCTATCATTGAATGCGCTTGTCATCAATTTCTTTTCTCAACCTACTAAAAAACTTAAGAAGTCTAACTTCAAAGTTTCTAACTACCCTCATCATACCCACCACATTTTTATTTGTTCAGCTTCAAAGTTGATTAAATTAAAAAAATCATAAGATGGTCATAACTTATTTAAGATAAAACTTAATCACCACTTGTTATATCTGCCAATTGCAATTTCTTCTCTTTATATAAATGATGCATGTCTTTATAAAATTTACACAAAAACTTTGATCATCACTCCAATACCTACACTACCTATTGATATGGATCAACCCAACATTCATCCTCTTCATCAACCGTCTTTTGCCAATGTTTTCTAAAATATTTTAATTCTCATGGGAAAGACTTCTCACCTACACCACCTAGAAAGTGATATATTAGTAACAAAAATAAAATCATTCAAATGCATCTAATTAAGATTAGAGCAAGACACTTTTGTAAGAATTTTTTTCTCATACCAAAAAAGAAAAGTATGTCTTTCATATGGAACAAACTTTCACAATAGCAGTCTTTAGAAACTCAATAGCAGTATTCAGAAGATCATATTAGAGCATTCCAAATGTTTCTTAGGTCTAGTTTAGATTGTACCTGCAATCCTTTTAAAAAAATTAGTTTTTAAACATACAATATTAAGATTCTAGTGTCTCGTGCACCTCGCATGGTGATGTAGTTATTTTATTTGATTTGTATATTGAAAATGTAAATTGATAAATATAAATAAATTATAAACTATATTTATTTAAATATATTTTATGCAAATGGAATATATTGAAAATATTATCTAACAGTTGTTGTAAAAGCCTATATTGAAATAGATATAAAAGAAAAATTATAAAAGATATAAATAAAATAAACTACCAAACTAATTACTTGCAAAAGTTGTTGTTCCAAAATGCAAAACTATATCAGCAATATAATAAGTTATACCCATTTATGTTTTTTATACTACTCAAATTCCATCCTTTTATGATTTGAAATGCTTTTATGTATATTTTTTAATTGGCTCTATTTCATGGTGAATTGACCTTGATTTTGTATAATTTCATTTTGAACTAATATATATATTTTTATCTTATATTCTTATTCATTTCCTATTCACAAACAAATTTCTTAGACAAATCCTTAGAGATTAAAATCTTATCTTGTTTGACATTTGAATTGATTAAATGCTCTACAATAGACTGAATAATTCATTTGCTAGTGCGTATTCCATGCATAAATTTTTATAAAATATTAATTCATTTAAAATTTAAATTCTTGTGCAATGTAAATATTTAAATTAGTATACACTCACTTAAAACTTTATCCCTCCTATAAAATTAATCTCAAGAACTTTAACCCTACTATAAAATTATTTTCAAGTAAGATTTTCGACCCCGTCTAATAAAAAAATAAAAAAATTAAAAACATTTGAATGTTTAAATGTCACATAACAATATATAAAGACAAAATAGAAATTTAGTATTACTAACAAAGAATTATTTGTCCAAAACTAAAAAAATCTTTAAGACAAACATCATCAACAAAAGATAAAATTACAATTCCATTTACTTTTGTATCATGTGTTTAAACCAACTACCAAGCAATAAATTGTTAATCCACATACAAAACAACATGGAATTGTAATCTTCTCCAATGGCCTCTTCAACATTAAAAAAAAAATAAAAAGTTGTTTCAAATGAAATAAATATTTTTAATTCTCTTTTATTACCATTTTCATTTATTCCATTTCTCCTTGTATTTAATAGTGAACACTAAGGCGTAGTGAAGACTAACCCTTCCAATATTAAGTTCCAAGCATGGGATCTGTTTCTTTTTTTTCTTTTTAAATTTTTCAGTTTTCTTTCATTTTTTTATTGCTTAAACGCATTGCTTTCCATTTTTCATTCTTTTCATTGTTTTTCATTTTTTTATAATCAAATGAAAAGTAGGATGGCATAATAACGCTAGGGAGGTATATCATGGAAATAAACACTCATATAACAAAGTCAGACATCAAAAAGTAGTATACTACCACCCATGTAGAAAAGTGCACACTACATGCATCAAAAACTCACTTTGATAAGCTAGACATATGGCTCTGTAAACTCAGTTTGAAAATGGCTCTATAGCTGGTTTTTCCCTTACCCTCAAGCATGCACCATGTCCTTCATTAACTGTTAAAAATGTTGATAGACAAAATTACAACATAGAAAAGAGGAGGAACAACACTGATATCAAAATGCAATGAAGACCAATTAAAAAATTTGAACAACACAATTTTTCTATGGACGTATTATTTTTTTTTCACCTCGTTCAGCTTCATTAGATGATCTAGTATTATATCCAATTGGGCCATTTTCAATGACCCCTATGCATGTCATCCGAATCATTAGATGCACATCTTGGTGAATCTAAAGATGGCTCAGCCTTGTCATGATCTGCTTGTTTATATATATAAAGATTTCAGGACTATGAAAAGTCTCTATTTCACAACCCCCAAGGTAAGTATGGCAATGAAGAGCAACATTATTACTACATTTGCAACGTTTATGAATAATAAATGTTGAGCAAACAGTTATGAAAAAACGTTTGATCAAGGTTGCTTTTTCACTTGAAACGGTTGAGTAACGTATTATATGAATATAAATCACAATAAATCATATTATTCAAAATGACAAAATAGGGCAACCGAATGAAAAAATAGGACAACCAAAATTAGGACAACCAAATGAAGAAATTTGGGCAACAAAATGAAGCTATATATATATATATATATATATATATATACATAAAAAAATAAAGATCTTTTCAATATCTCTCTGAATTAGAAATTTCAACAAAAAAAAGCTTCCCAAAAATTGAGTCACTACAACTTCCAATAAACGTTGGGTTAATGAAGAGTTAATTTAACAATTAATATTTTTATTTTATTTTTATCAAAACAACACTATATAACCTATCTAATACCCATTTTGTCCCTATTAAATATTATATAAATACCCCCGAGTAACCCTAGAAAAACCCTAAATCTATTTCCAACTGTTCCTTACTTATATATATATATATATAAAAGATCTTTTCAATATCTCTCCGAATTAGAAATATCAACAAAAAAAACTTGCCAAAAGTTGAGTCACTACAACTTCCAATAAACGTTGGGTTAATAAAGAGTTAATTTAACAATTAGTATTTTTATTTTATTTTTATCAAAAATACCCCTACATAATTATCTAATACCCATTTTGTCCCTGTTAAATATAACAGAAATACCCCCAAGTATCCCTAGAAAAACCCTAAACCTATTTCCAGTTGTTCCTTACTTTTATATATATAAAGATAAAGATAATAATGCTATACATGCGTTTCCTCAAATCTGTACAATTTTTATCATTTAATTACAGCTATCTCACTTTGTATGGGTTTAATTCCACGATGAAAAGTACTAGAATTGCCAAGCGTGATTTTAGTAAGAATAGAGGTGTTTGCCTTCAAACGTGATTCTAATGAAAGTTACAGAAAGTAACTTCGGGGTTAGGTTGAAAATTTTATATTAAATTTTACATCAAACTTGCTTTAAAAAAAAAACATCCAAACATAAATCACTTCATTTCAAACTCAATTAAAACCAAATCAATTTTACAAAAACAGTTTTATTCTAAATCACGTTTATCAAACGTTCATCCAATCACATGCTTTGTTTTTTACACTCCTACATTTTGATTGTCACTACACTCTCGTGTGAGGTGATATTCACCAAGGTATTGTGTAACAAACATTATTAAATTTCATTGGGTTTCTCCAAGGGACTAAAGCTAGCCAAAAGAGTAACAATAATGCTACTTACAAATGTTTGCACGTACATCTATCTCAATGAGTAAAGGAATAAAGATGACTCATATTGTAACAGATAATTAATTGTAAAAGTGCTCCTCACTCAAACTGCGTTGAAGCTTCATTTTCAGTAAAATCAACTTTAAAACTAGAAGTTCTTCACATTGTAAAATAATAATAACAACATGAAATAACATGAAGAGAAATACACAACCAAACAATGCAACTTTCATGATTTACAATACAAGGAAAAATGTTCTGACATCAAACGAGCTTAAACAAGATAAGCCCTGGTATATAGTTCTAACATGGAAAATTTATTACCTGTGCAATCCTTCCTTAGGATACACCATATTCTGATAATTTACATCACAAATCCTTCGTGTGACAGCAACTCTCAATCAATCCCATGGCCTTATTAGTATGTGTGGCAAGCTGGAAACAATGTACAATCTTCCACATGACTTCCATGTCACATGAATGAGTGTGTTCAAAACAACAAATAATTCAATGGGCAAAACACTTTCTGTTGAGCTAAAGAATGGAAAACATAACCAAAAAAGCATGGAGGACTGATAATTGATCTGAACACTTGATAAGATTATTATGAACCAATTTGAACAGAATCAACGGAACCCGGGTGCTTCAGCTCTTTCTTCCAAAGAAGAGAAGCTTACGAAACCCTTTTGCTGCTTTTGAAGAATCCTCATCACTGTTCCACTTCTTCCTGGATTGGACTGGTTCTGGCATCAATTGATCGCTAGGTGGAGGGGTCGAACTTTGTTTATCAGCAGAGACTTTAGTAGAGACACCATTACTTTCTTCTATTTCTTGATTAACCTTTGAATTCACAGCAGAAACAGTTAGGGGCTTGCTAGGTGATACTGCTGCAGGATTTTTTATCACATCAGTAATATGTTGAGGCTTGTTATCATCAGGGAGTGAAGATAACTTGTCCAATACATCTTCACCTCTTGGAAGACTTCCTCCAAATGCGTGATCATGGTTCGGCAAAGATGAGTCCATGTGAAGTTGGCCAACATTTTCAAGCACATGTTCTCCTTCTGAAAACAGATGTCTTGCATGTTTCTCTGATGATGTCTTGGATAGCTCTCCAATGTCTTTCAAACCAAAATTATTGTTATTTGGTTCAACAGATTGCACAACATCGGAATTCACTGGCAACAGCACTGAGCCTTCCATTTCAGTCTGAGCCTTGACATTAGTGTCATGAAGAACATCCCCATTTGTTTTCTTCGCGTCTTCTTTTTTCTTTGAAGTTTTGACTTCTTTTGGGCCCTGTTTCTTCTTTTCTGTGTCAGCAATCTTCTGCAAAGGTACCCCATTTGCCTTCAAGGATGGTTTCTTGGTTGGATCTGATTTTGCTTGACTTGGTGAAACTTTCTGACTTACTCGGGCGATTGCAAGGCGTTCAATAGTGGATTTCCTAAGAACTGGCTTGTGTAATTCCTTAGTCTCATCACTGGATGGATAAATCTTAGGCTTCTCCTTCTTTGCAGAAGTCAAGGAAGTCTTAGTTTTTATTTCAGTCTTCTTAGAGGCACTTCTTTCAGCAATTCTTTTCTGCCGATGAGCCAGTAACTCCTCTTTTCTCTTTCTACTTTCTTCTTCCTATTAATATAAGTGGGCAATAGAGGTGAACAAATGCAAAATTAGTAAAAGAATGGGGTACTATAATAACTTATAAAATTGCAACTAAGAGCTATAGAAAATATTAAGAAAAACATAAGTTCCATATATATTTGGCACAGCTGAAAGTATTGTTTTTTATGAGCCATATAATAAAAAAATCATGCATATTTAGAATATTAAAATCACTTGCAGTTTGATTTATCAATATTTGGGGTCTAAGTGAACTCCCTTACAAAAGGTGATAAATTCCAAAACAATCTAGACCTAACACCTCCTATCATAAACTCTCAAAATCAAGGGTCATGCAGGGATAGATAGTTTTAACTAAGAAGTCTTGCTCTTAATTTTCAACTCATGACTTTCTTAGTTGAGTACAGGATTGAGTCTTCAGCTAATTTGGTAAATCAACTTAAAAATTGCCAAAATAAACACTTTAAATGAGATCTACACAATTTGTATAGGGTAAAGTTTTTAGCCCACTTTGCAAACGTTTTCGGCCAACAAAGAATTTTGCTACCCTCTATGGCAAATGAACGACCTTTTAGTTGGTTCCAGATCTAATAGAAGCAAATCATCCCAAAAAATAAGAATATATGTTTAAAATATTCCTTTCTTTCACTTAATCTTTCATGGAAATCGGTAGAGCCAAACAATTGTTACTTACCTTCTCAGATTTGCTCTTCATAACTGTATTTCTGTTTCCTGGGGATGCTTTGCTTCTTGACATGATATCAGATTTTCTCTTCCCAAGAGATGCATTTAGAGCCTTAGACTTTGCCTCTTTACCTGAAACTTTCTCAGTTCGCATTCCAGGAGTTTTAGTATCAGTGCCCTCACCATTAGACTGCTGCTTTTTATCCGTCTCAACATCAGCAAGCTTTCTATTTGCTTCATTTAATGAAATGTTATTTTCAAAATCTATTTCCACACGCCAAGGTGCAGCCCTCTGCTCTACAGCTGAATCTCGTTCAAGAACCATGAAGAGATCATCTGGCTCATGGAAATTCAAGGTTACAGTCTTATTGTGTGGACCTTCTTGTGTGCTGTTCGCAAATTCAGTAACACCAACAATGTCAGAGACCAAACTTATGTCTGCCACTGATTGAGAATTAAATTTATTTTCTGATGATCGAGCTTGAATCATGAAAGAGTCATCGCCCAAAATGTCTTTCTTGTTTTTCTCCACATGAACACAATCAGTAGCTGATGATGAAATGGAAACACCGTCAAATATACTGAAATTTTTGTTTTGATCCAAATTATCTGGTTTATTAGAATGATTGACAATGAACCAATCCTCTTCTTTCTGGCATTTAGCAATAGAAGATTCTGGGCCACAGCCTGACAGAGTTGACACAGAATTGCTACCTGATTCTTTGTTTCTCGGAGAAAAGAGCAACTCATCTGTGCTATCTTTTTTCTTCATAGATGAAGGTGTATCCTTCCAGTCCTTAAAGTATGCAATGCGATTTCGATCCTCACTATCCAAATCCCTCTCTGTCACCACAAAGGAATCACTTGGAGCTGCTCGAGTTCTAGTAACATCTGATTTGTGGTTAAATTCATTTGACCTTCCATCCTCAAAATTCTTATTCACATTATATTCCTCCTGAAACTTTATAGGCTTTTTTTCTGTATCAAGAGTAGGCTCATCATCTCTCAAAAGAAGATTTTGGAAAGCATCCCAGTTGTCAATGCCTTTTGTGCCATTGGAATCAACATCAATTGAACCATTTAGCTTGCCAGTGTTCTTTGCACTATGTTGTTTCTTATGGCGACCGGAGGTTGACTTGTGTCTTCTCTCAAGGGATTCCACAGCTTCCTCTACCTGCTGTTTCAGAGAATCCCCATTGATAAATTCTTCTTCATTGGACAAACTCCCCTCTGCGATGCTACCCTTTTCACCATCTCCATTAGAGGTTATATAGTTTATATTACGAATAACTACGTTCCTTGAGGACTTCTTTCCATGCTTCTTTTTGTGCAGATGCTCTGCTGAAGAGTGGCTTTTGCCTTGCCTTGAATGGTCATCTGAATCGCTCTCATAACTAGAGTCAGTGGATGTAGTTGATGCATCATCTTCAGAGAGCTCCGGTACTTGAGAATGTTTCTTCTTCTTCTTCTTACGGGATGATTTATGATAATCCAATTCTTGGTCAAGAACATTATGAGAGTCTTCCACATTTGGAGGCCATTGCATACTCCCTGGATAGTATGAAGAGGGAACCTGCATACCAGGATAGAGGAATCCTTGATATGGGGGCATTTGTTGAAATGCAGGACCCTGAAAATTGTGAATGTACTGTGGAAGATGGTTTGGCCAGGACATTGGTATTTGAGCCCTTCCATCTGTCAATGGTGTTTGAACTGATGTTGGCAAGCTATTATCTGGAAATTTTCAAAACCAAAGATAAATAACAAATTGCGCTGGTTCTAATGTACAATATTTAAGTTGTTTGATATTAAGAAAGATTGTTTGGAAAAATCAGTCACAAATACATTTCAATGGAAATTTCAAGTAGTCATTTTATATGTCTAATCATGCATGGGGCAAGCATAATACCACAACTGAGAGGAAATTCATGTATTAATTCCAATTTTCTGAAAAGAATTATAATTCTTTTGTTTAAAAAATAAAGAAAAGAGACTGTGAACCCGCCCCCCACAAAAAAAAATAATAATAATAATAAGAGAGACTAACAGAGGTGAGATTACCACTGGATAATATACTTTTATCACACATGTCTGTGCTATAGACAAGTGGTTTCAGAAAATATTTGATCTGTTCAGTTTTTGGAATCCTGGTACTCAGAGGAAGGGAGCAAAGACAAGATACTGAACAAACCTATTAATAAAGAAGGATACCTTGGCTAATGTCCAAACTTGCATGACTAGCGGTTGATTCAGAAATTGAGGCATCGCCTAAGCCATTTAGTTTACTGCTGGTATCATCTTCGCCAGCAAGTATGATTCCAGATGTCTTCAAGTATGGCAATACGGGTTGGGAAAATGCCTGCATTGCTGCTATCTCATCTATCCAGAGCTTGTCTTCATTCTTTTGTTTGCACAGGTCTAAGAAATTGATGCATGCTTCCCTACATGAGATAGAAATATATATTACGGAACAAAATACTGAAAGTTTTCTGGTGCTAAAAGAGTGATGATTTCAGTAACATTGAAATCTTCAACCTTTCATACTATAATCCTGTATCAAGGAATCTTTATTGATATATTATATTCAATGAATGAATTCAGCTATTAAGTCAAAGTACAAAAAGAATCAACAAAATTGATAACATCAATTAACTAAAGTTTTATTTTAAAGAGTGATGCTGAAGCAAATTCAAATATCGAAATATTGACAGAATATTGCTTGCCCTGCTGATAGTGCATTTGTTCTTTAACTAGACCTTACTATGGACTTCTAAAGTCTAAACAGTAAATGGAACCGAAACTGACAGCCTTCCCCTTTTGGAAAGTAAAATTTTGTGCTCTTTTTTGCCTTGTTATCTTTTACCACCTTCCTTCCTTGCCAAACAAAGCACATAACAAGAAACACACATCTGCAAAATATTTGACAGACATTTCTTGTAAATTTTCGCATGAACAAGAGATAAGCAATTTATTATGGATTTATATTAAAAAAAATTATCCATTAAGCATTTGAAAGGAAGGACTTCCAGCCAAACATGAAGGAGGCAATATGTATGTGCTTCAGGTTGATCATTCAGGTCAACCTATGATGTCATATGTTGCTGGATGAAGGTTCTTGTCTACCTACGTTGACTAGGTTCAGGTTCTTTATTTTTTTGTTCCCATATTAGTTGTGTCCATATTAGTTGTACTTAGCAAGATCCATTGTGTACCTTTAATTAGTTTTTACAAGCATTTATGATTTTTCTAGTTTTTATGCAAATGTCTCTTGTATTCAAGTGTATTCGAATCATTGAGGAATAAGGAAGAATTTTTACCAAAAGCCTTCTATAATATCAAATGTCATATCACAAAAGGAAAAGAACTGCTTAAATATTGTCAGTGACAAAACAAAAAGAGTAGAATGAAAAATAAGCAGTTTAGAGTTTATAAGGTGTGTTCATTATGCCAAAACATAAATGTTAGACATAAATGAATTTCCACACAAGTAAGGTAAAAGATTTTATTTCCTTTTCATTCGAAGTGAACAGTCTTAACGGATCAAATTCATTTTCTGGTATGCTTGCAGACCTTAAACGTGAAGCTCCAAATGCATCAGCAAAGCATATAAGATCATCCACAGATTCTGGGTAAAATCCTGCAACTAAAGCACGGGCATAGGCCATTGCTTGCTCTTTGCAAAGCATAGCTTTACGGTTGTCTAGAACACGTTGAAGGCGAACCCTGTTCATTAAACATGCACAAATAAATAGTGCACTATATTATAGATACTTCCTGAAGAATAAAAAGATTTCATACAAGACAACATAAGGAAAACATCAATACATACAGTACCTGGAATTTTCTTCATATCCATCTTGATTAGTTCCGGCCAGATCATCTTTCTCCTTAAAAGCACCAGTTGATAAGAGGGTCAATTACCTTGCAAAAAGGCCTGAAAGCAAGGAAAACATTAGCAAGAGTTATATTTACATACCTTGGAGGAGGTTGCTGACCTTTTGGCACGCTTATCAGCAAATGACACATGTCCTGTTA